>CM062820.1:1300474971-1300709971 GCA_031772625.1 Pinus tabuliformis | reverse complement strand
GGGAAGTGCTGTAATGTGGGAAGTGCTGAAAGCACAAGGATCTTTAGACCTGATCAGGGATAATCTCAGCAGAGCGATTTTTCTCTCTCTTCTCTCCTCTCTTAGGCCTTCCCATTGAAGCCTTTTTATACTTCTCTGAAAGTAGTTTTTTAGTTGGGAATTCGTTGGGAACAGTTGGGCCACAAGCACTAATAGTTAATCAACAGGTAAAACCCATGATATCCGCCCGAAATTAAGGAGATTTAATTTTTTTAAGTGTTTTAAGACATATACACGGGTTGGGTATACACAGACCCACGTACACACGTGTTTAGCTCAGGGCAATGTCGCATATAGGGAGTAAAACACTATTTTTTAAGTATTTGGACCAGGTCTGGAAGGAGGGGTTGCCCTAGGCCATGGGTGCAACATCACAAACATCAAGAGTGAGATTTGGAGCTAGAACAGAGAGTGAAGATGAAATTACAACATATTTGTTGTAGGTTGCATCTCTTCATTCTGCTAGATAATATAAGGGAAGGACTGGTTATTTCTCTGTGGACGTAGCCCAAATTGGTTGAACCATGTATGTATGTGTCCCTCTTGTTTTATGTGTTTCCGTGTTTGTGTTTCCACAAAATTTTATGTGTTTCATTGCTCTATTTTTTAATTTCTAACAATATTATGATGCTCTAATCCCTTTTTATGTGTTTCAGATTGTGAATGTTCAAAGGAGGTGAAAATTTTATAATTTCCATCACTATTGATTCACCTTGCCTCTTAGTAGTGATCTACATTTCCATAGAAAATAGGTTTACACATGTATCAACATTAGGCCATGTGAAGGTACGTGTCATTAACAATCGTGACTCAGTGTTATGGTGCCACATTTACAATGGAGACCATAACACAGAGTCTTTGGCTTCCACATTGAATATATAATTCAATTCCAAACACACACACACACACACACACATATATACACACTTAAATCATAGCGGACCAAGAATTTTATACAAGGCACAAAACATGTTAATACACATCAAATGTATAAAATATGAGTTAATATTCTCAAGTGAGTAAGCTAGAATTTAATAGTTTGAAACATGTATATTATACAAGTGACAATGGGTATTAGAAAATCCTTAGTAACAAATTGTATTTTCAAACCATAAGTTGGAGTGTATAGTAGGTAGGGATGAAAACCATAACGTTTTGTATATCCAGAAGGTTATGTTAAACCTATGTTAATTAATCGTATGATGATTAATAAACATTGTGTGTGTGAATGTGTATATATAATTCTAGTTTTTGTAATAATCCTATTCAATGATTTAAGAGCATTTAAAGTTTAGCTAAAAATAGGCTTCTATAGTAAAGTGATGAACTAAGTGGGAAAGTCGATTCTATTATGATTCTATCGTTAAATATGATCTTAGTATTTTATCAAGTGATCAAATTAGTAAAGAGGGGTAAATGAATAAACATAAGTGGGATAGAGTGAAGGAATCCTTGTGATTAAGATCTAGGGCTAGATCGTAACTGTGCACTATGAGTAAAAATTAGGAAATAGTGAAAAGGAAAACAATGGTAAAGTATTGCAATATAGATGAAAATGAATATCGTGAGTATTTTATATACAAAAGAAAAAAAATATATTAGAGGTGCTTGTGTGGTATATTACGAAAATGAGGAAGGGGGATGTTTTGGGGAGGAAGTTATTTATTAGGACTAAGATTGGAGTGGAGGAGAGTTTTTGTTTTGGAGTGGGGAAGGTCAAGAGAAGAGTGCATAGAAATATTGAGAGTGGGGGTGGGGCGAGGTGAATCAATATTTAGAAAATCAACATTAATATTATGGATGAGATCAATAACATAATAATCATAAGTAGATCACATCAACAAAACAGAGGACATATAAAGTTTTAAGGTGGAAACCCATAAAGGGAAAAACCCACCATTCTTATTCTTCTCTTCTTAATTTCTTCTTCACAAAATTTCACTAGCACCCACTCCCTTCTTTGTTTCATTGTCACCCACTAGTAGGAAGTTCCCAATCTCTTCTTTGACTTGCTGAAACCAACCAGATAGAAGCACCCACTCCCTTCTTTGATTTGATGGAACCCACCAGATGGAGGCACCGACCCCCTTTTTAATCAACGTTCACTGCCCTTTCATCCATTTTAAACTAGACCCACTCCTTTTTAAATCACTTCAAAATAAATATAAAATTCTTCAACTTTGCAACACAATCATTGTAGCAATAATTTCAAGAAAAATTGGTCACTGTATCACTAAACCCTAGCAACAAAATACATCAAAATCAATGACCAATCTAATATAAATCTTTTTCTAAATAAATAGTCATCAATACACTCTTATTCTATCAATCTCGGGATCTTTGACCATACATAAAACTTTGTGATCACCAATAAATCAGCAATACATCAACATATAGAAATACAATAAGACTTAAAATTTTATCTTTCATAAATAGAGTGCTTAGTAGAAATACAACCGTGGCAACAACACTTAGTATCAAGAGGGTTTTTTCCTTGTAGTGTCTTTGTGATAGCACATTGTAACCATTTATGTAGCTAATTCTAAATTTGTAACTCTGGCTAGCCTTGCATAGAACACAATCTTACCATATCTATGAAATTCAAGTCTACAACAACAACATATATATAAGAATCAACTAGAAATACATTAGTAGTATAAAATTTCTACAAAATTATTAACCACCAACAACTAACTTCAATTATGTCGATATACTAGTGCATCAACACTGTAATGATTATAAACCATCAAAAAGTAATTTAAACCTTGTTCATAGAACACTACAACAATTATCACGACATTTAAACAAAATACAAAAACCAATGCTTCAACATGTTAGAATATTAATGGATTCAACATAGCCATACCTACTTCACAATTTGATTCATTGTACACTACTTAAATTGGGATAGACCTGCTAGATCACACCACTATCCTCATTGCTATGCTTTGTCTAAGCGATCACTAGATACAATAGATAAACTTATATACATTAGATAGGACTAGAGAACTCCGATTATTTAGTCGTTCACCATATCAAAGACATTGACAATCACTCAGAGATAGATAAAGTCCTTTGGAATTTTTGTAACCACATACTTGCATAACAAAACCAGCTACATGTACCACTCCTTTAATTTTGTTACAGAATGGCCTCACACATTCAACATGAATCGAATCTAAAATGATCAGCCCAATAGCCAAATACTCTTCACAACTTTACTTCAAAAACCAATTCAAACCTTAGTCTATCACTCTAGATCAGAATAGTGGGAAGACCCTCCAGATTACAGAGAAGAAAAGAATGTTTTGTAATGCAATTAATCTATCACATAGACCCTATTCATGTAGAAAATGAGAAAGAGACTTATAATCAATCACACTAGAGCGTCAACTTAAAATGCACTAGAGTGGAAATTGATTCCTCAACATTTGATTCTTCATCCCACCTTTAAATTGAGGTATTATTTTTACACCAAAACACAATGAGCTCAACACTTGAACAAATTCAAAACAAAGGAACAAATCTTTAGATCAGATCATCATCTAATAAACACACTATGCATTTGAACTTCTTAGGATCTGAATTATTATGCTTCTAGATTCCAATTACGCCCCTGTAGAATCAAGTCATGACAGAGATCAAACACAATTAAGATGGGTGTTTTTTCCAAAACAAAAGAAGAATTACAAATTATGTTAACAACAAGTGATCCCAAGCATCATATCTCAAGTATAACCACCATTGTGACCCCTGTATGAGAACACACAACAAAATGGATTAATCACCAGATAGATAACACAAAAAAGCTCATATGGATGATTTTTTATATGTGATGGGGGTTATTTATAGATGTTGCTCGGAGATCTAATCAATTCACACCAACATTTTACCATGGGAAAAACCAAAAGTACCATTTGATGGTTTTCTTAGCTGACACACAATTGTTGAATTCATCATTTCCAATTACCATGGTAAATTTCCATGGGAAGTCTTATGGTTTTCCTTTTTCATGCTATAAGTCGTGGAAATGAATTACCCAATGGTAATCTATGCTACAGATGTCGATTTCCCATTGGAAATCTAGGTTACAAACTTTGATTTCTAGTATAGAACAAAAAGACATTTCCAAATTTGGAGAAGACACAAAATTTCTCCTACCATGTCAACAACATTTGCATTATTCCTTCTACAAACATTCTTCCAAGCACCTTTAGCACCAAAAACACCTCATGTATACACCAAAATCTTGTACAAGCACCCACAACTGTTGACATCAATGCCCACGACACAACTAACTCAACTATTTATATCAATTCCAATACCATGTTTCCAACTATATCCCCCATTGGCATTGATGGTAACCACAATTATAAATTGATGTGAAACTTCTTGTTTATCCCCCTTTAACATAAATGACAAAGAAGCAATGGCCAAGGCTAATTTTGATACCATGCAATAGAAGGACAACTCTGCTTGAGTTTGTGCATCTGAAATTGATTATGGAAGAGAAGAAGAGGAGATCATCCCTAATCGTTGTCTAAGATATTCAAAGGATTCACAAGGAAGAGGTTTAGTAAATATATCTGTAATTTTCTCATATGTAGGGACATATTCTTGCTTCACCATATGATCCAAGAATTTCTCTCTAAGAAAATGATATTCAATATGGATTTGCTTTGCCTTGTAATGCATTAAAATATCATTGGATATACTAATGGCATTGGTCAGTTATTGCAGAAGAGAGATATAGGTTGAGGGCAGTCTATCTGAATGTACTGCATATTTTGAATCATCCACAAAATTTGTGTGCAACATGTTTTAGCTGCAATATATTCTACTTCAGTAGTAGATAAAGAAATGGAACTATTTTTCTTGTTAATCTAAGAAACTAAGCATTTTCCTAAAAATCAAGCTCCACCATTGGTAGCTTTTCTGTCATCAATACTCCTGGCCCAATCTGCATAGGTATAGGCTTGAAGAGTCAAATTTTTATTCCTTGGATACCATAGTCCCAAATCCAAACTCCCTTGCAAATATTTGAATATTCTCTTTACTACTTTCAGATGTTTTTCCTTAGGATTCACTTGAAAGTGCTCTACAATGGTAGCATAATGCATAATATTTGGTCTTGTTCCTATGAGATATAGTAAACTCCCAATCATTGATCTATATTTAGAATGATTGACTACTGGAGATTCGCCATCCTTGTTGATATTTCAAACTGTTACCATGGGAGTACATACAAGTTTACAATCTCCCATCCCAATTTTTCTTAATATATCCTTCAGATATTTATCTGAGAAATAAATATATTGTCCTTTGTTTGATGTACCTATAATCTAAGGAAAAAATAAAATTCATCAAGTAGATACATTTCAAATTCATGTTACATGGTTGTTGCAAACCCTTGACTCATTGAGTCAACATTACTACCCAAGATGATATCATCAAGAACTATTATCAATAATTTATCTCCATTTTCCTTGATACATATTATTATATTTTGAGCCTTTGTTGAAGCCTTGTTTCTACAAGTATTTTTCTAATTGATAATATGAATCCCTAGGCGCTTGCTTTAACCCATAAAAGGACTTCTCAAGTTTACATGCAAGGTCCTTTTCATTGCCTAGTTCCTCCTCTAAGTCCCTATTCAAGAATGTAGACTTAACATCCATCTGATAAACTTTGAATTTTCAATAGTTAGAAAATGCTAACAATCTGATGGCTTTGAGTTGTGCAACTAGAGAAAAAAATTCTTCAAAATATATCTCAACCTGTTGTGCATAGCCTTTACAGACAAGTCTAGCCTTGGTCATGATCACATTTCCATATTCATTTAACACGTTCTTGAATATCCATTTAGTTCTAATGAAATTTTTATTCTGTGGCCTTATAACAAGATCCCAAGTATGATTTTTCTTTATTTGATTAAGTTCATCATGCATATCCTCAATCCAATGTTCATCTTGACTTTCCTGATGAAAATTTTGAGGTTCAACTATAGATAACAAAGCTAGATTTCTAGAACCAATAAACTTCCTTCTAGTGTTCACACCAACTCCTTTATTTCCTAGATTTTGGCTTTCAAGATGATTTTTCTACACATACCTGGATGGAGTCATTTCTGAATCAACACCTTTTTTGTCTCTTCCTTTGATGCTTCATGTTCTTCTTCCCCATCATTCTCTTTAATCATTTTCTATAGCTTCATAATTAATGAATTCATCAAATTATATTTGTGTTTTGGGACATATGGAGCCTTCATCTACTTTTACATCTATAATTTCAACAACTTTATTGAGTATTTTGTTATAACACTTGTACCCTTTAGTTTTGGAAGAGTAACTAACTAGAATACCTTCATTTTCCCTTTGTTCAAATTTACCATGTTTTTCATCATTTCTCTTGATATAGCATTTTATCCCAAAGATTTTGAGATACTTTACTAAAGCAGGTCTTCCATACGATAGTTAATAAGGTTTTTTATCATTGTTTACCCTCACATGAGCTTTATTCAGGTATTAACAATTGTTTGCACAATATCCCCCCAAAAGGTGCAGGGTACCCATGATACTTCAAGAATTGTATGAGCCATTTGTGGAACCATCCGGTTCATTATTTCAATAGCATTTTTCTAAGGATTTTTAGTTATTGAAATTGTATTTTGATCCCATTCTTCTCACAAAAATCAAGGAACTCATCTAATATGAATTCACCTCCTCTGTTAGACCTTAGGTATTTAATTTTTAGATCCATTTGATTTTCATCTAAGCCCTTGAATATTTTGAAATTTTCAAAAGTGGCATCCTTAAATTTCAACAAACTAACCCAACACATTCTTGTGTAGTCATCAATCAAAAATATAAAATATTTCTCACCTCGAGATGATATTTTCTTCATTAGTCCACATATGTCTATATGGATCAACTTAAGAGGCCGTTTTCAAGAGTATTCACTAGCCTTGAATTGAAACATTGACGACATAACTTATTGACATGATTTGCAGACATCATCTTCAAGAGTCATAATATTGGGCATGTCATGAGAAATGATGAGCCCCGAATTGGGTAACTTATTGGGATCATTTTGCCTAATTTTCCTTGGTCAATCCACCATTTTTCATAGATTATGCATGTTTTTTAAGTATGTTTATGTTATTTGAACGAATAAGGGTGGTCACTCTACCAAGGAGACTAATACGTGGTTATTTCAGGTTTTTTGGACAAATTTTGGAGCAAAACCAAGCAATTATGGGCCAGGTGACAGCCAAGCTTGAGGTGAGGATTCGTAGAGAGGTTGTCTCTAGCATTAAATGGCCCTTCCTTGAAATCTCCACCCTCAACTCCGAGCTCAACAGGCCACCAAAACGAATCCTAAAGGCAGCCGAGCAGCTTTGGGAAGAGTGACTGTTTACTGGGAGTTTGAACAGTCGAGTCCCTTGAATTAAGGAGGGCTGCTAGGCCCCTCATAGTGTATAAATAGGAAGGCCTCAGCCTTCATAGTTGACTTTTGGAACTGTTGGGTATTTGCACTATAGTGCTGTCATTTTCTCAGCTCGCTTTCTTGTAGCTACTGATGTATAACTTTCTTGTGATGATTATTTTTGAGTAACGAAAAGCAGCTTTACTTAGCATCAGATATGAGTTCTTTATAGGAGCCTGCAGCTCTTGGGGTTGGGCCCAACCCAAGTGCCAAGGCCTCCTTTATGTATTGTTATTTGTTCTTTATGTCTTTGCAACATCATTTATGTTAAGTAGATTAAAATCTTGCTGATTAACTAGGTCATTGTTGATGATTAGAAAGATTTTTGATGTTCAGATTGAGTTGATAGGTTATTAACAGGGACAAGCTTCAGAAAAGGGCCATCAAGCACCTCTGATTTCACCTCTCCCTCAGTGGGATCAGGAGCTCGGATCAAGGTGACCTTGCTGCCAACAAAAACACTGACTTTGCTCCGCCATGCAATCATTAGTGTTTGATTTTTATTTGCAGAAGTTGGTTACATGTTCAGATCCTTGATTAATTTTTTGCATAGTTAGTATGCATGTTTTCATTGCAATCAAAACTCCTGTTCATTCTCTTTACTGTTAGCTAGATTAGATTAGGTCAACGTAACTAGGTCTCTGATTTTACAAGTCTTCGTTGGTTCAGTTGGAAAAACAACTTGCAGAGCACCTGTACCACTTCTCTATCTGCCCATACTCCATCAATCCCATTTGTTCCATCCCCTAACTCGGATTCTCGCCTCACGTTTTCCACACTTGCTCACATAACCCTAATTTTTGTGCAACATTGCTTCATTCCTCCTTGAACAAGTCTAGCCATATTCATCTTTTCTCAACTCCATCCACCAAGTCCTGGACCTCCTCACACCCCTGTCCTACCTCCATACTCACTCATTCACCTTTCCCTCTCCATCCATCCTCCAAAATCCCATTTCTGAACAACCTGTAGAAAATTAGAGACATCCTGTAGAAATTCCAGAACATCTTGTAGAACCCCTGCAGACTTCCTGTAGAGGCTCACGAATGAGGTTTCTTGATAGCCAAACTCTGTGAAACTCTTTGGAAGAGTGTTAGGGACCCCTTAGGCCCTCTCTGAACCTTCCCAACCTCCTCCAAGCATTTCCTCTCGCCAATCCACCTCTACACCGTAAAAAAACAGTTAAATCGCATGCAGGATAATTCTGGCAACTTATTCAAAAATATAAAAAGATGCTTTTTTTTTTTCAGATGTTACTATGGAAGTAGTTTAGACACATGTATTTTACCTTCCTAGAAGTCAACGGCATCTCTTTCAGTAGCTTGCATCCTCTTTCTTGCATCAGTAGGGCTAGCTGGTAAAATTAGGCTTTGCTAGGGTTTACGTTTCCTTTCAGCTTTCCAGTTCCTTTCTGCAAGTAGATCGGCCTTCTTTGAGTTAGCTTTTGTCCATCAGTTAAAAAGCTTCTTCTCAGAGCTCATAGAAGTTGGCTTAAGATCCTAGTGGACTTGTGCCAACTGACCAAGTGACAACTACGGCAAGAGCTAGTACTTGTGCATACAGCACCGTCGCTTCCAAGTTTGTTACGAACTACCAGGTTGATAAAAGTAAAGAAGGAAGTCCCAGGAGTTGCAGCATTATTGCTGCAATACTGGAGCCCACCACTCTTTTTGGCGCCGTTGCCGGGGAAGCGTCAGAGTATTTGCGATTGCTTCTTTTCTTCTATTTTTTCTACTCCAATCTTTTTTTAAGTAGTATATTTCAGTCCATTCAAGAAATTTCATTTCTGCAAAAGTAAATTAGACATTTCCTGCTTTCATAGATTAGCCTTTCAATTTAGCAATTTCAATTCTACAAGCATAGTCTATAATTTCAATTCTGTAAGCGTAGAATAGCATTTCAATTCTGCAAGTGTAGTCTAGCATTTCATTCCTGCAATTTGATTTCAACAAAATAGATTAGTCCTTTCCTGCTTTCATTTCAATTGCACATTTTCATTTCCACAAGATAGATTTTAGTTAGTTGCAATTCCATCTGTTTCAGTTTTGCAGATACAAGCAGAAAAAGAAAAAGCAACCAAAAATCTTTTCATGCCTTGTAGGAACAGAGGTAATACCAGAAAATTCCTACCCAACACCCCCACCACTTCACTGAGTCACCCTTATCTCTTCTTTGGTGGCAGTGACCTAGAAGACCTATATGTGAACCTCCTAAGATATACAAAGATCCTATAAGAGAAGAAGAGAAAGAAAAAATTCCTTTTGAGACCATGGTTGAAAACAGAAATGGTAGAGACGATGATGAGAGAATAGAAGGTACCTTCCCCATCCGAGAGACCAACAGGGACATGAAGATGAAGAACATAAGTCCCTCAGCCTTACCTCATTTCCATGGATTGACCACTGAAGACCCTGATACCTTCCTGTTTGAGTTTGTTGTCCTTTGTTGAACTTATGACTATGCAGAAGACAAGCAAAAGTTGAAACTCTTTCCCTCTACACTCAAGAATGCAGCATTACGCTGGTTCATGGGGTTACCTGGAAACAGTATCACAACTTGGGCTCAGATGCAACAAGAATTTAACAACAAATACCGGGACTACTGTAGGTCAAAGGAAACAAAGGGAGAAATATTTCGGATGACCATGGGAAATGATGAGTCTTTAGAAGACTACGAGGAAAGGTTCCAACTTAGCTATAAATGGGCTAGGTGCACACTTGACCCTGAATCCCTAAAGCTGGTTCTGCTCCATGGAGTCCCTGAAGACCTTCTAGATACCCTTCACATGCTAGCTGGAGGAGACATCTACCAACTACCTTATGAGGACATAAAGACTGTGTTTAGAAACCATTCTAAGGCAGCCCGGAAAAGAGGTAGGGGGAATCCACTTTTAGCTAGTACTACCTTCTCCAAGCATGAGTTTGCTAATTAGATGGAAGACCTCAAAAGTGAGATGAGACAGACCATTGCCATGGAACTTGATACTTTCCAATTCCAACAAAAGAAAGAGGAAGCTGAGAGGGCTTTGGCCATTTTTTGTCCTAGGTGTACGAGGAAGCACCCTAAGAACGAGTTTCCATTGCACTCAGTAGAGGTATGTTTTATTTGTGAGGAAAACCACCCCACAAACCAATGCCCAACCTTGCCCGGATTTAAAGCCATGTACCAAGGGACTGAGGCAACCACTGAACCTCTCTACTTCCTCAACCAAAGGAGGCCACATGGGCCTAGACCTTACCAGCAGGGGATGCAAGGGACATCCCAAGCTTATTATAGCCCCAACCAATCTGCTCACATACTTTCTTGGGGTCCCCCTGCTCATCCTTCCTAGTCTGCACCTCCTCCATGGTCTTATCCACCTCAATACCATACTCAACCCACTGCTCATTCTTTTCACTCACATGTCCAGCCACAATCTCAGTGGAATGCACCGCAACCGGGGTGGAGGCCCCAATACAAATCTCCTCCTGCCATTCTGCCTCCACCACCGGCTTAGCCACAACCATTACCTCCTGCTCCTCCAAGACAACCCCAGATGCCTACTCAACCGAACCCGAACCCCAACAACCGACAGGCCCAGCAGGTATACACTGGGGAGACAACATGCCCTACCTATGCTATGGAGATCCAAGAGATCAACCTGCGATCTGGGAAGACCCTTCCAGATCGCCAACCTCCTCCCCAAGAGGACGAGGAAGAGAAACAAGAAAGTGAACCCAAAGTCATTCCACCCTTTCCTGAGCAACTAATAGTAACCACACAACCAAACCCAGAGGAGACTAAACTTCTGGGAGAACTTAAACAGTTGTGTGTGAAAATACCACTTCTCCAGGCCATAAAAGATGTACCAATATACAACAAATTGATTAAGGAGAAGTGTTTTAGGCACCCAGGCAGGCGAAAGAGAGATGCCCCGACTATCAATGTCATAGGACAACTGTCCGATCTAATGTTGGGGCAAGTAATTTGTCCAAAGTATTTGGACCCTGGGAGTCCTGTGGTTGATTTCCACATCAATGGCACCATAATCCCCCATACCTTGATTGATTTAGGGGTTGCCATTAATGTGATGACCAGGGACACCATGCTTAAACTCAACCTTCAGAGTTCCTTAAGGAAGACCTCGACAGTCCTGGAGTTGGCAGATCGCTCCACCATGACTCCTGAAGGGATTGTGGAAGATGTCTTGGTCTCTGTTGACTCTTGGGAGTACCCTATGGACTTCTTGGTCCTTCAGCCAAAGGAAAAGCTCACTAGATACCCCCTCATTTTGGGAAGGCCTTGGTTAGCCACTGCGGATGCTTACATCAGTTGTCGAGCTGGAATCATGACCATCAGGAGTGGGCCTATGTCCAAGCATCTAGTCCTATACCCTCCTACCCAACCTCTGCTAGAACATGACTTACCACTCTGGTTGGAAGAGGGAGATGAGGATGAGGTCTACTCTGCACCATTGTGCACAGTAGAAACCACTAAGGGAGGCCCTCAAACTGAGGATGATTTGATTGAGACTTTGATTCAAAACCTACCTCCCAGTGCACTGTCCTTAGAGGAATTGGTGGAAGACACCCAAGTCAACACTTTAGTGGACCTCTGTGTGACTGATCCGACCTCTCCTAGAGTTAAGAATGTGGAGTTTGGCCCCAAAAGGACTTTAAAGATCAGCTCCTCCCTATCTCCCTCCCAGGAGAAGGAGCTGTGTAGCTTACTGAACAATCACCTGGATGCTTTCGCTTGGAGTTATAAGGAGATGAAAAGAGTCCACCCTTCGGTCTGTACCCATCACATTTACATTAAAGAAGATTGTAAACCAGTTAGGCAGCTTCAGAGGAGAATGAATCTAGCCCTTAAAGACATTGTCAAAGAAGAATTGCAAAAATTGTTGGATGTAGAATTCATCTACCCTATCTCCGATAGTGAGTGGGTGTCACCTCTAGTGCTTGTGCCCAAGAAGAACAGGAAGTGGAGAATCTGTGTAGATTATCGAGAACTTAACAAAGCCACCAAGAAAGACCATTTCCATTTGCCTTTCATAGATCAAGTGTTGGATGGACTGGTAGGGAAGAAGTTCTTCTCTTTCCTAGATGGGTTCAGCGGGTATAACCAGATCCAAATAAGCCCAGAGGACCAAGATAAAACCACCTTCACTTGTCCATGGGGTACCTTTGCCTACCGAGTCCTTCCCTTTGGGCTATGCAACACTCCTGCCACTTTCCAAAGAGCAGTATTGAGCATATTTTCCGAGTTGGTTCATGATTCAGTAGAAATCTATATGGATGACTTTACTCCTTATGGGTCTAACTTCCAAGAGGAATTGACTAATCTGGGAAAAGTTCTAACCAAGTGCATTGAGATGAACCTATCCCTCAGTCCCGAAAAATGTGAATTCCTGATGACTGAAGGGACCGTGCTAGGTCATACCATTTCTCGGCAAGGATTATAGGTGGATCCTAATAAGATTGCTATCATCCAAAAGGTCCCACCTCCTCAAAAGGTAAGAGATGTTCAGAGTTTCCTAGGCTTAGCAGGATATTATTGAAGATTCATTAAAGATTTCAGTAAGCTAGCCTCGCCATTGTTTGGCCTCTTAGGGAAAGATGTTGAGTTCAAATGGACTGACGACTGTCAGGGGGCTCTGGAGGAGTTGAAAGATAAGCTGGTGTCCGCCCCGATCTTGAGAGGTCCAAATTGGGCCCTACCTTTCCACATCCACACTGACGCCTTGAACAAAGCCATAGGGGCAGCCTTAGGACAAGTTGAGGAGAAACTGCCATATGCCATATACTTCGACAGCAAAAACCTATCCAAGGCAGAAATGAACTATACTGTAACCGAGAAAGGGTTCCTGGCTGTAGTCCATTCCCTAAAAAAGTTCAGACACTACATCATTGGTTATAAAACATTTGTACACACTGATCATGCTGTGATTAGATATTTAAATAATAAGTCTGATGTAAATGCTCATATCATTAGATGGTTACTTTTGTTGCAGCAATTTGATTTGACTATTGTCGACAAACCAGGTAAGGAAAATGTTGTTGCTGACTTCTTGTCTAGATTGGATTTTCCTACAAGTGAAGAAGGAACAGTGGATGACCAGATGCCAGATGAAAATTTGTTTGCTATCTCAATACTCTCTCCATGGTTTGCTGATATAGCAAATTACTTGGTCTCAGCATAGTTCCCTCCACATCTATCCTCAAAGGAGAAGAGCAGAATCGTAAGGAAGGGTGCCCCATTCACTTGGATCGGGGGAAACCTGTTTAAACTTGGCCCACATCAAATCTTGAGGCATTGTGTTAGGGAGGAGGAAGTCTTTGACATCCTCCTGACCTATCATGACGGGCCTTGTGGAGGCCACTTTGCAGCAAAAAGGACTGCCTTCAAAATTCTACAGGCAGGCTACTATTGGCCTACTCTTCATCAAGATGTCAGAAGATACATCATCCAGTGTGACTGATGTCAGAGGATGGGGAGACCGACCCCAAGGGATGAAATGCCTCTCCAACCTCAAGTGACCTTTGAGCCATTTGAGAAGTGGGGCATGGATTTTGTGGGTCCTATCAACCCTCCTTCAAAGCAAAGGTCTTACATCATTGTGTGCACCGACTATCTGACAAAGTGGGCAGAAACAAAGGCAATCAAAGTAGCGATAGAAGAAAAGGTGGCTGAGTTTTTAAGGGAAAATATCTTCTACAAGTTTGGCTACCCAAGAGAGTTAGTCACTGATCAAGGAAGCCAGTTCACCTCCAATCTGATTGAAGACTTGCTCGCTCATCACAAGATCAAGCACAGGACTTCCACCCCATATCATCCTCAAGCAAATGGGCAGGTGGAAGTCACTAATAGAGCATTGGAAGGGATTTTGACTAAGGTGGTGAGCAGTAGCAAAAATGATTGGGCAGATTGCCTAGTTGAGGCCACCTGGGCCTACAACACCACTTGGAAGACTACAACAGGTTTCACACCTTATGAGCTGGTCTACAAGAATAAAGCTTTGCTATCCATATAGTTCGAGTACAATACATTAAGGGTGGTAGCTCAGCTAGACCTAGATCTCAGCCAGGCTCAATGTGAGAGATTACTGCAACTGAATGGATTAGATGAACAGTGAATGCTAGCCCTCCTCCACTCAGAAGTAGTTCAACTCCAAATGAAGATATGGCATGAGCAACACCTTAATGAAAACCAATTCCAGCCGAGAGATTGGACGTTGTTTTATGACTCAAGATACTAGGATTTCAAAGGGAAGATGAGGACAAGATGGTTAGGACCATATACAGTGGAGAAATGCAATGACAATGGTTCATTCCTTATCAAGACCATTGATGAAGAAGCCATCCCCATGCTTGTCAATGGGTATCGGTTGAAAATCTACAAGAAACCCCTTTCAAGGCATGAGTTCATTGAAACTTTGGAAAAATCAGTGCTGGTAGTGGAGCAGGGTTCTGCCTCTATTCCGCCCACACCTTGATCATCAAAACAAAAAAGGGGAATAAAAAAAGATCCCTGGGTGAAAACCTCTCTGAGGTGCCCAGGGCAGAGAGTGAGGGTGAAAACCTCGTGGAGGCACCCCAGTTGTCTCTCAGAAAATAAAGAAATGGAATAAAAAGGATCCTTGGGTGAAAACCTCTTTAAGGCGCCCAGGGCAGATAGTGGGGGTGAAAACCTCATGGAGGCACCCCTGTTATCTCTCAAAAAAAAAAAAAAGGGAAAAAAGACAAAGAGAAAAAGAAACAGGTATAATCTCTGGAATTATTGCAGGTTGCAGGGAATACAGTGCAGATAAAGAAGGTTGCGCAAAACGAGGACAGGGGTCCGTACCAGGCTACAAGACATCCTTACAGACACTCCCTCCATAGCCACTCACTTTTTCTGGGATTTGAACACATTCGGGTCGAGATTCAACCTCCTACAGGAAGTTCTGAGCTTTCTACATGAAGTTTTGGGGCTTTCTACAGGAAGTTCTGCATTTCTACAGGAAACATCTTGTAGAGCCTTGGGGCAGGCCAAATTCGATTCTTGAAAGGGATTTAAAGCTTGAAGTTTGTTGATTAGGCCTGCAGCCACCCTCTCTCTCATCCATCACCGGTTTCATCTCTTTCCACCGCCATTGCAACAATCTGGTTATGTATTCCTGCACAGTCATACAAAGAGTCCTATTTTCCTCAGATTGAAATATTTTTTTTTCCCAAGTGACAAATAAAGCACACAAAGGCTTTCACGCTCTACCTGTCAAAGCTCCATCAGGACCCTTCATCCGCAAATACAACCTTGCTCGTTTCAGCATGCATCCCAGGAGGAGGAGAAGCTACAGGATGTCCTACAGGAATCCTATAGCAGCTGATCCGTCTGGAGCACATACTCTGGAGTCAGTAGTAGTTGAAATCGACACAGGGGACATGTAAAAACAAACTCTGCTTGGACGTGAACACCTCCTCGACAGCTGAGAAAAGATAGAGTCGTGCATGCAGCGTTTACAACCAAAGGATCGGGTCCCAAAGCCGTGCATATAGCATCAACCAATGAAAGAAGGAGTCCAGCACCTGTGCACGAAGCAGCAATGAGAAAAGCCATTGTTCCATGTCCCGAAGCCTACAGAACATGTCCATGGCCACATAGGTAAGTGTCTAACCTTATTCGTCAAATGGCATAGACTATACTCTAAAAACTGCATGTCTGTGAAATGGTGCGTATTGAACGAATTTGGTGGCCAGTCAACTGGCCACCCATAGTCAGTCCAATGGCCTCATGGGATCCGAACGAGCTCAGTTATGCCAAAGAGATGTGCAGCCAACATGTGGGAAGTGTCAAGTCGGGGTGAATCGGCGAGATTGGCAGGGTGGCGGCGGTTAATGGCAGAGGGAAGGTAACGGCGGTCAGAGACACACAGAGGAATGATGGCCGTGAGGTTGGCTAATGGATCGGCATGGCCACCTCACCCCCTCGCCATGAATTGCGCCATAATTCAAAAATGCTCGGCCGAAGAACTCAAGTTAACTGCTGTCATTTACAATTGCAATCGTTCTCAGCAAAGTACACGTCCTCCTCCTCCGAAGTCTGTTATCCTGAGCTTCTCGGCCTATTTCAAAATCCTCCCACGTCCCAAGCTCGTTCAGAAGCACCGTAACATCCTCCAGAAGCCAGAAAATTGTTCTACAGGAAGGAGCTCTATAGGAAACACAACATAGCCTCCCGGAGCAGAGAAACCTGGGCTTTCTGCGTCGAAATTGGAGTTTCGAAGAGAGGTAGGCTCGGAAACACCATTCCCATGCATGGTATATATTGAAAACATGGTGAATTGAGCTGTCTTGAATTGGAGGGTTAGAGACAAGTCTGCCTGTGAGTCAAAATAGCAGTTTACTTGGGGTTGCATGAAATTTCTTCATTGATTTTGCATCCAAATTTTTCTCCACAGTTCCTAAAAAATTCCTCCTATAGAAAAGTTAAATTACTGTTAGTACTAACTGTTAGCTACCTATACCAATAGGTTTCATGTTTCATGATTAGGAGGGGAAGTGCCAATATGATCTGCTTTGGTGATGCAAAGATCTCATATTTTGGTGAAAGACACATGTTTACAGTTGGTTGATGCTGCCCCACTTCTGAATGGGTGATCCAACAGTCTAAGCTGGGTCATGCCATGTTTCAATTTTCTGTTGTAGATTAGAGAAAGAAATCTGTCCAAACAGTTCAATCTTGGAAGATAAAGTAGTTAGGTAGAGAATGAAGGTTCCCAACTGTTTAATCTAGGGCCTTGGAAGCAATAAGGCTAGCCTTAGATAGAAAATCAAAAGAAAAAGCCAAAGGAAAAGAAAAGGCACATAAGGGTTTGCAAGTCTAAGTGCACCCTCCTTGGAGTAACAAAAAATGCTAGGCAATAGAGTGGGTAGGTAGATGGGGTTGCAGAAGCATGATTTCTTTTATGTCACTGGCCCAAGCAAAGGAAAAACATGGTGCCAGTGCAGGTCTCTTATTCAGCAGTTTTGCAGCAATACAATGAAGCATGTCTAACTCCCTGATTATCCCCCATTACATTCATTACTAACATCCCAATACTACCTATGTTCATGGAAGAAGTCAAAGTCTTTTGTTGGTTCTTGTTTCTTTAAGAGCCACATTTCTTGTGTAAAATTCTTTTCATTTTGATCTACTTCCTAACTAAGTTTGTTTCCTTAAAACTTAGTATCTATCACTTTCCATTCCTACTCCCCTCCAAAACTAACTACTAACTCTATCTATACTTAATTCCCTATGTTCCCCTTTCCCTATTACTATAACACCATGGTGTATAAAACCTCCACAATATGTATATTCCCTCCCCCTGGCATTATAGTCATATGTCCAAATATTGGACAACCATGCTGAGTCCAAGTCTGAAACAGGATGCTTTGTTCAAAGTCAGGGATTAAACTAACCCCATGTTAGTTTAATAACCTAAAGCCCTACCCCTTTTTCCCTCTACAACCCTCTGAAATGATTTATCCACTTTATTTTGCAAGCAGCCTTGCAAAACCCACCTTCACCCTTTATCCCAAGTTTGTTACTATGCGCATTTCAATACAAAAAACACCAAAAAAACCCATTTTCCACCTATCCAAAGTTTCGGGTTAAAAGCGCATTTTGCAAAGAGCCTTGTAAAAACCCACAAATCCGCCAAAGTTTCAAAGTTCAGTATGGGCGCACATTTCCAGAAAAACAATAAAATATTCGCGCCCTGCTGCTGTATTGTCCTTACATTTTATCGACCCGTCGACCGCTGGATCTGGGCCTTCCCATCCGACGGCCCACATCCATATCGGGTCACCCCCAATGACCGGATGTTACCTCCCGAGAAATTGTCAGAGGGTGACGTCAGGCCTCTGCCACACGTCGCTCCCAAATCTTATCGGGAGGCTGCCTGCCAATACCACCACCGTACCATAAGCGGTCCGATGGAACCGCTTACCACTCTTTGTATACCACCTACCCACGTCACCGCTACGTCATCCCCATGTCGTGCTAACGCAGCGCCGCGTCAGCACCCGGCACGCCACTGCTCCAACCTGTCCGCCACCTCACCAGTCCCCGTGGACCACTGGCAGGCCACCACGTCACCTTTCCATACCCAACCCCACCTGGTGATGTCATGCTGACATCATCCAAAAAAAGCGCCAATAACCCAAAAAGTCCATATTTTCGCCAAAAATAGTGTTTTTTGTCGCTTTTGCCAAAAGAAATATTGTTCCGCTCTACATGCGAATTACGACCATTTAGCCGCCAGCCTGCAAAAATCAACTTAAGGACCGTGGGCGCTCTCAGTCTGCCCGCACTTGCCACCATTGCCGAAGGTTCACCAGGTATTTATCCAAGTTCTCTTCCATGCCTGGTTTTTGTATAAATTCACCCAAAACCATTGAGAAAGGAGAGTAAAAACCAGTGTAATTACCAGTAAATCCCCAGTGACCAGCATTTATTTTCAGTTGTTGGGTCGAAATTCACCTGCAGAGCCCACATTTAGTCAAGTTTTCATAAATTCACAGTCAGTTCGCGCATTCGTGAACTCAAAACCCATGCTGCACTAATTCACCGTGAAGACAGTTTTACTAGTCCCAGCATTTGCTCACTCAACTCTCTTTGGAGCATTTCAATTGCCCTCACCACAATTTACCCCGTTTTCCCCTGCAATCTGCCTTACTCTTGCAAAAAATACCCCTCTGTGTTGCTCTGTCCAGTAACACAAGTTCTAGTACAAATCAGAGTCCTAATTAGCCATGGAAACACCAGTAGCATTAAATGTTCCACCTCTGAATGCCCCACACAGAGAGCTAGAGTGGAAACCCCTGGGTGATAAAGATTATCAGATGACAGAGACATTCTCAATGAATTCCAAGTTTAACATTCATATGCTAAATGAGTTGAAGGCCCAGCACCTCAGTGGAGCTGATATTTTAGGGATTTGGGACTCCAATTTGCCCATTTTCAACCTTCCTCAAGTCAATGTCCTTCCAGACCTGATCCATCGATGTTGTTCTAGCTATGATCCATGTCAAAGAGCTGTTCTCAGTCCCTCAGGTTCAGTCTTGTTCCATATCACCCCTGAGGCCATAAATGAGATGCTGCACTTTCACACTGCAAAGCCACTAACTCCTCTTTCCATGATGGACTTGTTAAAGAAAGGGGGCAAGCTGTCCAGTGCCCAGATCATCAAGATTAATCAATTATTTGTTCAGCCAAGCTCTGAAGCTATGAGAACACCTCCTATTGGAAATCCATATCTCAATGACTTGGGCAAAATGCTTGTGGACTTGATCAGTTATGTCCTGGGGTACAGGTCATGTGAGGATGTTGATGACACCATTATGGCCATGCTGTCTATATTTTCCCCTGGAATGCCTCCTGCTGTGCACTATGACTATGCTGCATACATCGCCAATAATATTCATGAGAAATTGATGAATCTAGAAAGGGAAAGGGTGTTTAGATACACTGCATACATCTATCACTTGTTCTTATTTTATCAGCCTGACAGTTTCCCTATTCCTCTCAAGAAGCTTGATGCTCAAGGAAACCCAAGGTCTGGGGTATTTTGGACTTCAGTTTTTCATCACACCTCTTGTTCACCATACACCTACTGTGAATTCATATACCTTTTTATCCATCCAGCCATAACCTTGTTATTGGGTGTCCCTCCTCCAAGATTGACCGATGAGATGCAAAGAGTACTCCAGCTCTCAAAGGCCTACAACATTGATGATTGGTACTTTTACCAACACCATACAGTAATCAGAATATATGGCTGTGAGTTGAACCCTTATAGGCTGCCAAGATATCTCCCTATGAGACTCTTTGCCTTAGAGTATTTCAGGCAGTTTGGAAATGCAGACCAGGTCCATTTCCACAGTAAAAATAAGAAGGTGCAACTAAAAGTCAGGAACCAGCTAGGCCCATTTCTTTACAACAAAAGGGAGGAGGGATGGAAGGAAGCAGATGGGATCCTAGAGACCCTCCAATTGCAAACCATTTTCCGCTGGGTACCTTATGACCCTAATCATTTCATTTCTCTCAAGAGGGTAAAATATAAATTAGGTAGCTATGATCACATCAGATTGCCTCATATTGAGAAATATGCCAATTTGTTAAGTTGGAAAGAGGGCACTCTAGAAGAGGCAATTACTAGAGAGAAAGTGCTACAAAGAGAGGCAAAGAATATTGAGAAAGAGGCTGACTTGGAAACTTGTGGGTAGGTTTCCTCTTCCTATCAAAGGCAACTTGGAGCAGCTGCCTCATCCTCCACAGCCCACCAACAAGCAGCTAAAACTGCTCATCAGGTATCAAGCAAGGGTAAAGAAAAGCAGATGGAGCAGGAACAACCACCTCCTACAGCAGAACAACAAAAAGAAGAGCAGCCAATGCAGCAAGAAGAAACAGCTGAGGCCCCAAAATCCAAAGAGCAGTAGGCTCAAGAAACTGTGCCTCCTAGGCAAGAAACGATAGGGGAGGCCTCGGTGCTCCAAACTCCACAGAATGAAGAAAGAAACCGAAAGAGGGATAGAGAGCAGGAGACTCCCCTCACCACATCCACAACTCAAGGGGAGAAAAGACAGAGACTAAATCCCCTTTCAGAAGAAGAGATGCCTATTGGGCAATCCTTGGGCATGGGCCCACCAAGCATGGAGGCATCTGCCAGTTCCTTTCAGCAGGAACAAGAAAGAACCCTTGGAGGAGAGGTCAGCTCCTCAAGTCAGCAAAGGAGAGCTGAAACAGGCATCAAGCAACAATTCATTGACATCAAAAAGAGAAATGAGCCACTCAGGCTCCAGCTCTATAATCAATTGCTTAAAATGGCCCCTACAAAGCAGCAGAGGCTTATGTCAGCTTATGACATAACAGAGGGGAAAATGACCATGAGTCATTTCATGCCCACCATGCTGCAGCCATAGTCAGCTGCAGACTATATAAGAACCAACCTTGAGGTTCTTGCAAAAGACATCCACCCTATGGACCAGATAGAACTTCACAAGAAAACGGGTGAGATGGTCTATTCGACACTGGCAGACAAGACCTTCTTGGCACATAGGTTGGAAAATAGCCTGAACAATACAACTGCCCAACTTGAGTTGGAGAAGGCATCCTCTCAGGCCAAAGACAACAGGATCAGGTCTTTGGAGGATATAATCATAGAGCTTGGGCATGACCCAAAGGATCCCAAAGCTATAAAGGAGCTGCTAAAGATAAGAGATTCAGACATTGCAGCTTTAAGAAAGATGATAAAGATCCCAGCAACCCTTCACCCTCAAACAGAAGAGGTTGCCCAGCGAAGGCAGGACCAAGATGTAGCAGCCATGCTGATATCACTCCATAAGCAACTGGTACAGACAGAGGGAAAATTGGTAGAAACAGAGGCTGCATTGCAGGCAGCCCTACAACAGAAAGAAGGAGGCCAAACATCTCAGCCCCCTCAGCAAGTAATCAACCTTGAGGAACCCCCTCAAATTGTCACTCCTCCTACAGTACATACAGTTGAGACAGCTCCATCAACATCAACACCAGCACCAACATCAGAGCAGGCTCCAAGCCTTGACATGCAGAAGTTGATGAATGAGATTCAAGTCCTTGAAGCCCAGATGGCAGATCTGAATGAAGCCAAGGAGAAATTAGCTACCCTAAATGAAAAATATGACAAGTCTAAGCAAAGTGTAGCTGAAAAAGGAAGAGAAATAAAAGCTCTTAAGGAGAAGATAAAGGAGCTGGAGAAAGAGCTCACTCTTGACAAAGTGGTGGCGGAGATCAAGAAAGTTTTATGGGCCAATATTGGCCAATCAATAACAGATCAATGGCAGTACATAGAGACTATTCATGAGCAGATGGATCTCATCAGCAGGGCTCACAAGGAAATTCAAAAGGCAAGGGCATCTCTTGGAAACATGCCTGAGATAGCCAACAGGATGATCAACGTCCTCAACAACCGTACAGGCTCTCAGCTGACAGCCATGGGTATCTCTGGTAGAACTGACACCATATTATTGATAAAAAGAGTGCTCACTTTGAGAAGCCTGGTGCAAACATTGGATAGAAGATGCCAGGAAATGCAAACAGAAGTAAATAAATTTGTGGAAAAATTCACAGTATTGCATAACAGAGGCCTTCCCAGCTTACTGAACAACGCAGGAAGGCTACTATCACATGAGAACTATGCAAAAAGGGTAAATGCATTTGCCACCAATCAGATCACTGCAGGGTCAAGCACTCCAGAGGAAGTAGGGCCTGCATCTGGGCAGAGCCTTTATGAAAAAGTGGAGAATTTGTTTTTTATTATGAATGAAATCAGGCATTTGTTCGAGGTGCCTCCAAATTTCTACAAATATACAGAGGCAGATGAAACCTTAGGTGCAATTTTGAGACATCAATTGCCTACACAGGAATGGTGGACCAGCATGATACAGTTATTACTGTAAACAATAGGCTTTCATCAAGTTTTTTCATCAAAATGCAAGTCATCATGTTCAGAAAATTTGATGCATTCAGTATGACTGGAAAAGACTGGGCTGAGCCAACTCAGCAGACAGATTCGGCCACCGCAGCAACACTGACAGCTACAGGTGACAAGGCCGAGAACTCTACAGTATGACAGAGCCATAAAGACACATCATTCAGCATTAATGCAGAACGCTCAACCGACTCAGTGACCTCCAAAGGTCAAAAAGACTTCTGACAGAATTAAAGAGTATTCGTTTTTGTATTTAAAGCAGCAATAACTTCCTTATCTATTGTTCAGAAAGTTGGTAAACGTATTTATTAATCAAATGACTCAGCGGTTCTGATATTTTGTAAAACCAATTGTATATATTCCCCCTCGTAGAGGCTTGCAGGGGTTGTTGATTTTCTCTTCAAGAGATCCTATGCTGTAAATGTTCAGAGTTTTAATACAAAAAGCTGATGGAGTTTCCAAAGTTTTGTGTTGTCTGATGCGTTATGGTGTGTTTGCTGAATGCTACAGGATTCCTGCGTATTTCATGGCACAATAAGTTTCTTTAACCTCTTCGTTATGTTTGTTATTTCCTTCATAATCCATTCATGTTCTTTGTTTCACAGTTTAATGGCAAAGAAAAAGAATAGTTTCAATATTTATTCATAGAATACCCAGGACTCATTCTATGCTGTTATGAATTTTTTCCTCAGTTATAGTTACAAGAGTGTGATTCTTAATTGCTGCACCTTCAGACTGTACCTTTCACAGTGATTATTGTTCAGGAATTCAAACCTGCTCCTGGGCAATACATCTCTTTCTCACACCACCAGCTTAGTGGAAAATTCTTAATTGCCTTCCACTGGTTAAACATACTTCATCATCTCAATTTCAAGTTTGTTTCATGAAATATTTAAATGGCCCTGCAGTTTCAACAATCCCACTCAACACTTCAAACAACCTGTAACCACAGACTCCATTGCCCAATGGACTAAAACTATCTGAAGATATCATCTTAGGTACTGAAAGATATCACTCAACCAAAATTTAAAAACCAAACCCTCACTTCATAGCTAGCCTAAAAACCTCAAGAACAAAGTTAAAAAATTATTAGAGAGAACCCTCTCTGATTACAGGTTGGCTAGAACCTGTAATCCAAAGCTTGGTTAGTGGTTACCCCAGCCGTATTCCCTCAGGAGTCAAAGGGAACAACCTGGGTGTTAACATAAATGGCGACTCCGCTGGGGAACGGAATAAACTTCATATGTCACCATCTCTGTCTGATCCTTGCTACTGTACACAAGGCTTGAATGACAGCCACACAGCCTTAGAGAAACATCTGCTTTGCATTTGCAGAAGCATATAAAAGCTGCCTCAGTCAATCTTTGTCTACTCTTAAGTTTCATATAATTGTGCTTTACTTGATCAGACCTTGTAAAAAACCATTAACTTCCTTGAAATTCTCCTAAAAAGAAATCACAGAAACTGGCTCCTAAGAAGAAAACTCGCTATACAAGATCTAACCCAGATCCTGACCCATCGCCTGAGTTTCAAAACCCAAACTTGATTTCAAGAATCCTTAAGAGACATAAATCAGAAGGTACTCTATCAGAATCTAGCTCAGAAGCGGGTATTCAAACTGACATTCCAACCCCTGCTAAGGCTTCTCTTCATCCTCATACCACTGGTCCACAATCTACTAGTTCATCATCCACTTCACAAGGTATTCTTCCAACCCCTCCATCAACTACTCATACACCTTTCATACCCTTTCCCCCACTTGTCCCATTCATCCCTGTTATTCATATTGTCCCTCCAAACATGGCTAATAGATACGCTCCACTGCAGTTACCAGCCAATCCAGCTCCTATGCCTCAAGAGTACCAAAGCAAGATCTCATACTTTGATGGTACTGGCTCTTATCCAGCCCTTCAACATACTAAGAAAATGCAGGACTACTTTGAAAACTACGAAATAGATGATGATGGGGTTAGAATGAAAATTTTTGTGCAAAGCCTAACAGGAGATGTAAGAACATGGTTTAGGTCACTTGCAGCAAACTCAATAGCTGACCCTGAAGCCCTGTATCAAACGTTTATCAACAGATAGGAGAAGAAAAAGGATCCACTTCATATTTTATTCGAATACAATACAATCAAAAGAGGTCCACAAGAAACTGTCCTGGACTACTGTGCTCGGTTTAACAATGTCTACAATGTTATTCCCCAAAATCTTAGACCCCCACCGGATCTGGCTCTATATACCTTTCCTGATGGGTTTGATTCAGATATGGCATATCAATTAAGGGAAAGGGCTCCCCGAACTTTAGCTGAAATGCAAGATATAGCAGTGAGTGTAGAAGCCAACCTGATAGCCAAGAGAAATAGGACAAGAACTGAGAGAAAGACTACCTTTAAAGAAGAGCCTTCAGGCTGGGATCAAAAACTGGATGCAATAATCACTAGTATGCAGAGATTAGATGATAGAGTAGAATAAGTTGAGAGGAAGTCATCATGGGAAGCACCACAAAATAACCCTATTAGGAATCCCGATTTTAGGAGAAGTCAAAACCCTAACGTTGGCAAGGCCAGTTCTGAACCAGAGATTAGACCTCCGTTCCAAGAAAATTATATAGAAGCATCCACTTCAAATGAGCAGATAGATGAAACCCACATTAACCTAATGGGTCTGAACGATGATCAGCAAATTTTTCTAAGTCAAGAAGATCATAAGGATGATGACATTAAGCAGTTCCAAACCAAATCAGGTGAGTCATTTGATTTTAAACAAGGCTATGACACAGCTGTTTATGAAGTTCATAAGCAATACAAGCTAAGGAGCAGAACTATAAATGTGACACAGCCTGAGAAAACAAAGGATAGCTTGCAGCCCAAGAAGGCTATTGTCACAGAGCCAATTCACAAAACTGATTCAGTCACAAATGAAGTAACAGTTGAAGAAATAACTGAAGCATCTCCCTCAAAACAACAACCAATGGCTACATCACCCTTGCAACCTGATCCAAGCAATAATTCTCAAAAGATGAGTAAAAGGGATAAGTCTCAAGATCAAAATGAGAATCAAGAAGAAAGCTCTAAGAATTCAATTGAAAAAGAAAAGGTTGTTAACCACAACACCAAGATCCAATCTGAAAGACCTTTTGACTTAGAAGCTGAAATTGGAAAATTGAAGATAGCCATACCTCTTTCAGAGTTAGCCAAGCATAGCATCTATAAACAACAAATCAAGAAATCCCTTCAACTCACTCAAAATAAAGATGATGTCAATGTGTTGGATGACACCCCAGAGCTACTTTTCGGCCCAGAGGTTGATGGAAAGACAATAGTTACAGGAATCTTACCTTTTTATGTCAGCTTGCATGTTCATGATACGGTATTACATAATGCAATGTTTGACTCAGGCGCCTCTCACAACCTGATGCCCAAATCAGTCATGGAAAGATTGAATCTAGATATTACAAGACCATATAAAGACCTATTTTCATTTGACTCCAGCCAAGTTAAGTGTTTAGGCCTGATAAAGGATCTCTGCGTGTCACTTGTCCAATATCGAAATAAAACAATCTTGATGGATGTTGTAGTTGCTGATATCCCACCCAAGTATGGAATGCTCTTATCAAGATCATGGGGGGCCAAACTCCAAGGTTCCCTGCAATTAGACATGTCATATGCCACCATCTCTATCTTCGGGCAACCCAAGAGGCTATACAGAGAGTCACTCATGAAATACATGGTGAGCAGTGAAGAAAAACCTCAAAATTTCCCCATTTATGCAGTCCATTCAGATATGGACTCCTTTATTCTGTTCAACGATGATGTAAGTCCAATGGGCAATAACAAATCTATCATGCTTGAACAAGACCTGCATATAAGTGAGGAATCAAGTTCCCAAGAAAACAAGGGTGTGCAATCTAGTAATGAAACTGTTCTAGGAGGCAAACCAGGTGAAAGACAAGAACTCCAACTTATAATCCCAAGTCATAGAGAAAATGTTGAAAATCCCTTGAATCAAGAGATCCTATGGTTCCTTGAGTTTGATGGATCAGTCAACAAATTAGGGGCAGGAGCTGGAGTGTGGATTCATAACAAACAAAGCAATCATGCAGAAGGCCGAGCTTTTAGGCTCAATTTCAGATGTACTAACAATATGGCAGAATATGAAGCTCTTCTACTAGGCCTCAAATTGGTTAAATCATTGCAGGCCACAAAAGTTTCAATTATGGGAGATTCAGACCTCATTATTCAACAAGTGAAAGGCAATTTTGTCACCAATGACAAAAGACTAAGGTCATACAGGTCTGCTGCTGTTGAAATGCTCAAAACTTTTGGTGAATTTCAAATAAACAAAATAGCTAGAACCCACAACCTTCATGCACACAGTTTAGCCACATTTTCTAGTACATGAAAATTGCCTTTTGAACCTAACCATTGTTTTACAGCTGAGATAAAACACAGACCTTCTGTCCCAAACAATGTTAAAGACTGGCAAGTATTTGAGGATGACACACAGATAAATAATTTCTTAACCTTGCAGCATGAATTTTCAGGTTTGAACATTGATGTTGATTCTGTAAAAGACATACAACCATTGAGTGAACAGGAGCAGACAGTAATATCACCCAAAACAACAAATCAAATGCTTTTTCCAACAAACTTTGACAAGGAGAAAATACAAGAACTTGAACAACTCCATTTTGATGAAGTAGCTGGAATAGAGGCTGAAATCATAGAGCTAAAGGATAACTTTCTACCAACAGGCCTAACTCCGTTGGAGGACATTTTTGACTCAAATGATGTCCCTAGAAAACCGAAAATGCAGCCCCTCAATGTTGCCATTGAAGAATGCAACATTGGGACTCCTGAAAAACCCAAAATAATAAAATTTTCTGCATCTTTACCTCCCGACCAGAAGCCTAAATACGTTGACCTCTTTAAAGAGTTCCAAGATGTCTTCGCATGGAGTTATGAGGATTTAAAGTCCTATGACACCTCTGTTATCCAAAACACCATCCCTCTCAAGCCTAATCAAAAGCCATTCAAGCAAAAAATGAGAAGGATCAATCCTATGCTTCTCCCTTCAATTGAGAAAGAGGTACAAAAAATGTTTAAAGCTGGTATCATAGCACCAATCAGGTTCTCAGACTGGATTTCAAATTTGGTGCCCACAAGAAAGAAAACCGGTGAGATTAGGCTTTGCGTTGATCTAAGGAATTTGAACCAAGTATCCCTCAAAGACAATTATCCCTTACCTAAGATGGATCACATTCTCCAAAGAGTGGTAGGGGCTTCAAGAATATCATTACTTGATGGATTCTCAGGCTTCAATCAGATCCTAGTCCAGCCTGATGATCAAGATAAAACAACATTCACAACCCCATGGGGAACTTTCAAATATGTTAAAATGCCTTTCGGATTGAAAAATGCAGGAGCTATATTTCAAAGAGCAATGAATATTGCTTTTGCCAAAGAGATCCATGAGTTCCTTTTTATTTACTTAGATGATCTCACACCTTTCTCAAAATCTGACCAAGAACACTTAAAACATTTGAGACAAATATTCATAACACGTAGGAAGTATGGAATTTCCTTAAATCCCAAAAAGTCTCTATTCAGTTTGGAAGAAGGTAAGCTGTTGGGTCATATCATTTCAAAGGATGGCATTAGAATTGACCCAGACAGAATACAGGCCATCTTGCAAATGCCCCATCCAAGAAACATCAAAGAATTACAAGCATTCTTGGGAAAGATCAACTTCTTAAGGAGGTTTATCCCAAACTTAGCAGAATTGATCAGATTACTAAACAACATGCTAAAGATGGATTCAAAAGTAAAACAGACAGTAGAAGCAAATCAAGCTTTTGAAGGTATAAAATTGGCCCTTACCCAAACCCTAGTCTTAACAAATCCTCAATTTGATAGAGAATTTATCATTTTCTCTTTTGCCTCCCAGCATACCATTGTTGCTGTCTTATTACAGAAAGATGACCAAGGAAACGAAAAACCCATTGCTTTCTTTAGTAGAGCTCTTAGAGATGCACCTCTGAAATATCAGATCATGGAGAAACAAGCTTATGCTTTGGTCAAAGCTATCAAAGACTTTAGGATCTACATCTTATACTCCCATGTTATAGCTTATGTACCAAGTCCCATTGTGAAAGATATACTCACTCAAGAAAACTTAGAGGGTAGGAGAGGAAAATGGATTGCCAACATTTTAGAATTTGATATTGAGATAAGACCTACAAAACTGATAAAAGGGCAAGGTTTGGCTAAGTTGATGTCTGAAGCAAATTTTCAAGCCTTGGACATTAACCAACTGGACAATGAATCAGAGCTGGCGACTCCAAAGATCAATGTAGCCTTTGAAAAATCCCTGTGGTATTCTGATATTTGTTATATATTGCAAAACCTGTGTGCTCCCCCAAGATTGTCCAGAACCAAATCTAGATTTCTAAAAATGAAAGCTTCAAAATTTTGTGTTATCAATGGTAATTTACTATGGAAAAATCATGAAGGTATACTACTGAACTGTTTGAATATGGATGAGACTGACAATGTTATGAAAGAATTTCATGCAGGAGATTGTGGTGGACATTTGTACTGGAAGTCCACTGTGGATAAGATATTAAGAGCTGGTTACTATTGGCCTACTCTGTTCTCTGATGTTAAAACATTTACCACTTCATGTCACAAATGTCAAGTGTTTGAGGGAAAAAGAGTGTTACTACCACTTCCTTTAAAGCCTATTGCAACAGAAAAACCCTTTCAGCAATGCGGCTTGGAATTCATTGGGGAAATTCATCCTTCATCCTCAGGCCAACACAGATGGATTCTAAAAGCCACAGAATACTTTACTAAATGGATTGAAGTTGTTCCATGTAGGCAGGCAAATGATTCTACTATCATTCAATTCCTTGAGACTAATATCCTTTCTAGATTTGGCTGTCCTGACAAGATTATAACAGACAATACTGCTGCTTTTAGATCCAAGAAGATGGTGAACTTTTGCCACAAATTCCACATTACCTTGGGCCATTATACTGCATACTATCCTCAAGGCAATGGGTTAGCTGAATCATCTAACAAAAGTCTTATCAACATCATTAAGAAGGTACTAGAAGAGAATAAGAAAAGTTGGCACAAGAAGCTTGTAAATGCCTTATGGGCAGACAGGCTAACAACCAAGAGATCTATAGGGGTCAGCCCATATGAATTGGTTTATGGAATGGAAGCCAAATTCCCTTCATCCTTAGGGATCCCTGTCATGAAACTTCTTCAAGAAAGTCAGGCTGAGCCAAATGACATGCAAAGAAGAGTAAACCAAATTATATGTTTGCAGCAAACCAGAGATCAAGTCTATAACAGAGTTCAAATCCTACATGAGAAGCTGAAAAAAGCCTTTGATAGAAGAACCAAGGCTAAAGATTTCTTTATTGGTGACAAAGTGCTTAAATGGGATTCAAGAAGAGAAGACAAAGGTAAGCACGACAAATTTGACTCACTTTGGAGAGGGCCTTTTGTGATTCAAGTAGTACAAGGAAATAATACTTATTTCTTGGAAAATCTGGATGGCACTGAGGCTGAAGAGGGCCCTGTAAATGGCCGGATGTTAAAGCACTACTTTGATTACTTTCCATGTATATAGCATAGCTTCTCCCCTATACATAATCAGTTGTATATATTATTTTCTTTCGGCATGTGAATAACTGATTTTAAGAAGTGCTGTATATAATCAGAAAAAGGCCTTTATTTCAGCAAGTTCCACAATGATGGCAGATTCCAGTTTTGAAGTCCAAAGAGAAAGTTTTCAAGTTTTGAAGAGAAGTCAAAAGCCAAGGCAGTCTAACCTGCTGTTCTTGGTCTTTCAAGAAGAAAAACCATCCCCAAGTGGAGCCACTGTTAGCTACCTATACCAATAGGTTTCATGTTTCATGATTAGCAGGGGAAGTGCCAATATGATCTGCTTTGGTGATGCAAAGATCTCATATTTTGTTGAAAGACACATGTTTACAGTTGGTTGATGCTGCCCCACTTCTGAATGGGTGATCCAACAGTCTAAGCTGGGTCATGCCATGTTTCAATTTTTTGTTGTAGATTAGAGAAAGAAATATGTCCAAACAGTTCAATCTTGGAAGATAAAGTAGTTAGGTAGAGAATGAAGGTTCCCAACTGTTTAATCTAGGGCCTTGGAAGCAATAAGGCTAGCCTTAGATAGAAAATTAAAAGAAAAAGCCAAAGGAAAAGAAAAGGCACATAAGGGTTTGCAAGTCTAAGTGCACCCTCCTTGGAGTAACAAAAAATGCTAGGCAATAGAGTGGGTAGGTAGATGGGGTTGCAGAAGCATGATTTCTTTTATGTCACTGGCCCAAGCAAATGAAAAACATGGTGCCAGTGCAGGTCTCTTATTCAGCAGTTTTGCAGCAATACAATGAAGCATGTCTAACTCCCTGATTATCCCCCATTACATTCATTACTAACATCCCAATACTACCTATGTTCATGGAAGAAGTCAAAGCCTTTTGTTGGTTCTTGTTTCTTTAAGAGCCACATTTCTTGTGTAAAATTCTTTTCATTTTGATCTACTTCCTAACTAAGTTTGTTTCCTTAAAACTTAGTATCTATCACTTCCCATTCCTACTCCCCTCCAAAACTAACTACTAACTCTATCTATACTTAATTCCCTATGTTCCCCTTTCCCTATTACTATAACACCATGGTGTATAAAACCTCCACAATATGTATATTCCCTCCCCCTGGCATTATATTCATATGTCCAAATATTGGACAACCATGCTGAGTCCAAGTCTGAAATAGGATGCTTTGTTCAAAGTCAGGGATTAAACTAGCCCCATGTTAGTTTAATAACCGAAAGCCCTACCCCTTTTTCCCTCTACAACCCTCTGAAATGATTTATCCACTTTATTTTGCAAGCAGCCTTGTAAAACCCACCTTCACCCTTTATCCCAAGTTTGTTACTATGCGCATTTCAATACAAAAAACACCAAAAAAACCCATTTTCCGCCTATCCAAAGCTTCGGGTTAAAAGCGCATTTTGCAAAGAGCCTTGTAAAAACCCACAAATCCGCCAAAGTTTCAAAGTTCAGTAGCGGCGCACATTTCCAGAAAAACAAGAAAATATTCGCGCCCTGCTGCCGTATTGTCCTTACATTTTATCGACCCGTTGACAGTTGGATCTGGGCCTTCCCATCCGACGGCCCACATCCATATCGGGTCGCCCCCGATGACCAGACGTTACCTCCCGAGAAATTGTCAGAGGGTGACATCAGGCCTCTGCCACGAGTCGCTCCCAAATCTTATCGGGAGGCCGCCTGCCAATACCACCACCATACCATAAGCGGTCTGATGGAACCGCTTACCACCCTTTGTATACCACCTGCCCACGTCACCGCTACATCATCCCCACGTCGTGCTAACGCAGCTCCACGTCAGCACCCGACCCTCCACTGCTCCAACCTGTCCGCCACCTCACCAGTCCCTGTGGACCACTCGCAGGCCGCCACGTCCCCTTTCCGTACCCGACCCCACCCGGTGACGTCATGCTGATGTCATCCAAAAAAAGCGCCAATAACCCAAAAAGTCCATATTTTCACCAAAAATAGCGTTTTTTGTCACTTTTGCCAAAAGAAATATTGTTCCGCTCTGCATGCGAATTACGACCATTTAGCTGCTAGCCTGCAAAAATCAACTTAAGGACCGTGGGCGCTCTCAGTCTGCCCGCACTTGCCACCATTGCCGAAGGTTCACCAGGTATTTATCCAAGTTCTCTTCCGTGCCTGGTTTTTGTATAAATTCACCCAAAACCATTGAGAAAGGAGAGTAAAAACCAGTATAATTACCAGTAAATCCCCGGTGACCAGCATTTATTTTCAGTTGTTGGGTCGAAATTCACCTGCAGAGCCCACATTTAGTCAAGTTTTCATAAATTCACAGTCAGTTCGCGCATTCGTGAACTCAAAACCCGTGCTGCACTAATTCACCATGAAGACAGTTTTACTAGTCCCGGTATTTGCTCACTCAACTCTCTTTGGAGCATTTCAATTGCCCTCACCACAATTTACCCCGTTTTCCCCTGCAATCTGCCTTACTCTTGCAAAAAATACCCCTTTGTGTTGCTCTGTCCAGTAACACAAGTTCTAGTACAAATCAGAGTCCTAATTAGCCATAGAAACACCCGTAGCATTAAATGTTCCACCTCTGAATGCCCCACACAGAGAGCTAGAGTGGAAACCCCTGGGTGATAAAGATTATCAGATGACAGAGACATTCTCAATGAATTCCAAGTTTAACATTCATATGCTAAATGAGTTGAAGGCCCAACACCTCAGTGGAGCTGATATTTTAGGGATTTGGGACTCCAATTTGCCCATTTTCAACCTTCCTCAAGTCAATGTCCTTCGAGACCTGATCCATCGATGATGTTCTAGCTATGATCCATGTCAAAGAGCTGTTCTCAGTCCCTCAGGTTCAGTCTTGTTCCATATCACCCCTGAGGCCATAAATGAGATGTTGCACTTTCACACTGCAAAACCACTAACTCCTCTTTCCATGATGGACTTGTTAAAGAAAGGGGGCAAGCTGTCCAGTGCCCAGATCATCAAGATTAATCAATTATTTGTTCAGCCAAGCTCTGAAGCTATGAGAACACCTCCTATTGGAAATCCATATCTCAATGACTTGGGCAAAATGCTTGTGGACTTGATCAGTTATGTCCTGGGGTACAGGTCATGTGAGGATGTTGATGACACCATTATGGCCATGCTATCCATATTTTCCCCTGGAATGCCTCCTGCTGTGCACTATGACTATGCTGCATACATCGCCAATAAGATTCATGAGCAATTGATGAATCTAGAAAGGGAAAGGGTGTTTAGATACACTGCATACATCTATCACTTGTTCTTATTTTATCAGCCTGACAGTTTCCCTATTCCTCTCAAGAAGCTTGGTGCTCAGGGAAACCCAAGGTCTGGGGTATTTTGGACTTCAGTTTTTCATCACACCTCCTGTTCACCATACACCTACTGTGAATTCATAGACCTTTTTATCCATCCAGCCATGACCTTATTATTGGGTGTCCCTCCTCCAAGATTGACTGATGAGATGCAAAGATTGCTCAAGCTCTCAAAGGCCTACAGCATTGGTGATTGGTACTTTTACCAACACCATACAGTAATCAGAATATATGGCTGTGAGTTGAACCCTTATAGGCTGCCAAGATATGTCCCTATGAGACTCTTTGCCTTAGAGTATTTCAGGCAGTTTGGAAATGCAGACCAGGTCCATTTCCACAGTAAAAATAAGAAGGTGCAACTAAAAGTCAGTAACCAGCTAGGCCCATTTCTTTACAACAAAAGGGAGGAGGGATGGAAGGAAGCAGATCGGATCCTAGAGACCCTCCAATTGCAAACTAGTTTTCGCTGGGTACCTTATGACCCTAATCATTTCATTTCTCTAAGGAGGGTAAAATATAAATTGGGTAGCTATGATCACATCAGATTGCCTCATATTGAGAAATATGCCAATTTGTTAAGTTGGAAAGAGGGCACTCTTGAAGAGGCAATTACAAGAGAGAAAATACTGCAAAGAGAGGCAAAGAATATTGAGAAAGAAGCTGACTTGGAAACTTGTGGGCAGGTTTCCTCTTCCTATCAAAGGCAACTTGGAGCAGTTGCCTCATCCTCCATAGCCCACTAACAAGCAGCTAAAACTGCTCATCAGGTATCAAACAAGGGTAAAGAAAAGTAGATGGAGCAGGAACAACCACCTCCTACAGCAGAACAACAAAAAGAAGAGCAGCCAATGCAGCAAGAAGAAACAGCTGAGGCCCCAAAATCCAAAGAGCAGCAGGCTCAAGAAACTGTGCCTCCTAGGCAAGAAACGACAGGGGAGGCCTCGGTGCTCCAAACTCCACAGAATGAAGAAAGAAACCGAAAGAGGGATAGAGAGCAGGAGACTCCCCTCACCACATCCACAACTCAAGGGGAGAAAAGACAGAGACTAAATCCCCTTTCAGAAGAAGAGATGCCTATTGGGCAATCCTTGGGCATGGGCCCACCAAGCATGGAGGCATCTGCCAGTTCCTTTCAGCAGGAACAAGAAAGAACCCTTGGAGGAGAGGTCAGCTCCTCAAGTCAGCAAAGGAGAGCTGAAACAGGCATCAAGCAACAATTCATTGACATCAAAAAGAGAAATGAGCCACTCAGGCTCCAGCTCTATAATCAATTGCTTAAAATGGCCCCTACAAACCAGCAGAGGCTTATGTCAGCTTATGACATAACAGAGGGGAAAATGACCATGAGTCATTTCATGCCCACCATGCTGCAGCCACAGTCAGCTGCAGACTATATAAGAACCAACCTTGAGGTTCTTGCAAAAGACATCCACCCTATGGACCAGATAGAACTTCACAAGCAAACGGGTGAGATGGTCTATTCGACACTGGCAGACAAGACCTTCTTGGCACATAGGTTGGAAAATAGCCTGAACAATACAACTGCCCAACTTGAGTTTGAGAAGGCATCCTCTCAGGCCAAAGACAACAGGATCAGGTCTTTGGAGGATATAATCATAGAGCTTGGGCATGACCCAAAGGATCCCAAAGCTATAAAGGAGCTGCTAAAGATAAGAGATTCAGACATTGCAGCTTTAAGAAAGATGATAAAGATCCCAACAACCCTTCACCCTCAAACAGAAGAGGTTGACCAGCGAAGGCAGGACCAAGATGTAGCAGCCATGCTGATATCACTCCATAAGCAATTGGTACAGACAGAGGGAAAATTGGTAGAAACAGAGGCTGCATTGCAGGCAGCCCTACAACAGAAAGAAGGAGGCCAAACATCTCAGCCCCCTCAGCAAGTAATCAACCTTGAGGAACCCCCTCAAATTGTCACTCCTCCTACAGTACAGACAGTTGAGACAGCTCCATCAACATCAGCACCAACACCAACATCAGAGCAGGCTCCAAGCCTTGACATGCAGAAGTTGATGAATGAGATTCAAGTCCTAGAAGCCCAGATGGCAGAGTTGAATGAAGCCAAGGAGAAATTAGCTACCCTGAATGAAAAATATGACAAGTCTAAGCAAAGTGTAGCTGAAAAAGGAAGAGAAATAAAAGCTCTTAAGGAGAAGATAAAGGAGCTGGAGAAAGAGCTCTCTCTTGACAAAGTGGTGGCGGAGATCAAGAAAGTTTTATCGGCCAATATTGGCCAATCAATAACAGATCAATGGCAGTACATAGAGACTATTCATGAGCAGATGGATCTCATCAGCAGGGCTCACAAGGAAATTCAAAAGGCAAGGGCATCTCTTGGAAACATGCCTGAGATAGCCAACAGGATGATCAACGTCCTCAACAACCGTACAGGCTCTCAGCTGACAGCCATGGGTATCTCTGGTAGAATTGACACCATATTATTGATAAAAAGAGTGCTCACTTTGAGAATCCTGGTGCAAACATTGGATAGAAGATGCCAGGAAATGCAAACAGAAGTAAATAAATTTGTGGAAAAATTCACAGTATTGCATAACAGAGGCCTTCCCAGCTTACTGAACAGCGCAGGAAGGCTACTATCACATGAGAACTATGCAAAAAGGGTAAATTCATTTGCCACCAATCAGATCACTGCAGGGTCAAGCACTCCAGAGGAAGTAGGGCCTGCATTTGGGCAGAGCCTTTATGAAAAAGTGGAGAATTTGTTTTTTATTATGAATGAAATCAGGCATTTGTTCGAGGTGCCTCCAAATTTCTACAAATATACAGAGGCAGATGAAACCTTAGGTGAAATTTTGAGACATCAATTGCCTACACAGGAATGGTGGACCAGCATGATACAGTTATTACTATAAACAACAGGCTTTCATCAAGTTTTTTCATCAAAATGCAAGTCATCATGTTCAGAAAATTTGATGCATTCAGTATGACTGGAAAAGACTGGGCTGAGCCAACTCAGCAGACAGATTCGGCCACCGCAGCAACACTAACAGCTACAGGTGACAAGGCCGAGAACTCTACAGTATGACAGAGCCATAAAGACACATCATTCAGCATTAATGCAGAACGCTCAACCGACTCAGTGACCTCCAAAGGTCAAAAAGACTTCTAACATAATTAAAGAGTATTCGTTTTTGTATTTAAAGCAGCAATAACTTCCTTATCTGCTGTTCAGAAAGTTGGTAAACGTATTTATTAATCAAATGACTCAGCGGTTCTGATATTTTGTAAAACCAATTGTATATATTCCCCCTCGCACAGGCTTGCAGGGGTTGTTGATTTTCTCTTCAAGAGATCCTATGCTGTAAATGTTCAGAGTTTTAATACAAAAAGCTGATGGAATTTCCAAAGTTCTGTGTTGTCTGATGCATTATGGTGTGTTTGCTGAATGCTATAGGATTCCTGCGTATTTCATGGCACAATAAGTTTCTTTAACCTCTTCGTTATGTTTGTTATTTCCTTCATAATCCATTCATGTTCTATGTTTCACAGTTTAATGGCAAAGAAAAAGAATAGTTTCAGGAATTATTCATAGAATACCCTGGACTCAATCTATGCTGTTATGAATGTTTTCCTCAGTTATAGTTATAAGAGTGTGATTCTTAATTGTTGCACCTTCAGACTGTACCTTTCACAGTGATTATTGTTCAGGAATTCAAACCTGCTCCGGGGCAATACATCTCTTTCTCACACCACCGGCTTAGTGGAAAAATCTTAATTGCCTTCCACTGGTTAAACATACTTCATCATCTCAATTTCAAGTTTGTTTCATGAAATATTTAAATGGCCCTGCAGTTTCAACAATCCCACTCAATACTTCAAACAACCTGTAACCACAGACTCCATTGCCCGATGGGCTAAAACTCTCTGAAGATATCATCTTAGGTACTGAAAGATATCACTCAACCAAAATTTTAAAACCAAACCCTCACTTCATAGCTAGCCTAAAAACCTCAAGAACAAAGTTAAAAAATTATTAGAGAGAGCCCTCTCTGATTACAGGTTGGCTAGAACCTATAATCCAAAGCTTGGTTAGTGGTTACCCCGGCCGTATTCCCTCAGGAGTCAAAGGGAACAACCTGGGTGTTAACACTAAACTGTGTAAGAAAAGTGAACTTTACATGGTTATATGTATGCTGCGGGGTAGAAATTGAGCTCTGCACTCTGTCTGAGGGAAACCCAAGTCTTCCTTCTGTACACTGACAGTCGAGTTTTTAAAAAAACCAGGGAATTGGTGCAAGGTTGAAACATAAACACCTGAGGGATACTGTCTTCAAAGTTCATGGGAGGAAACCATAAACAGAATTCCCCTTTCTGATCAGAGCACAAGCCAAAACAGGGCACTCTCACCATGCCAGGAGGGTTTATCGGGAAGGAACCCTCGGATTCCAGAAAGTTGTGAGAAACTCCCGAGGTGGTGGACCTATTCACCCGTGCCAATTGGATGACCTTCTGTGACAGAATTCAAGGTCATGACGATGAGGTAACAGAAGAATTCTTAATGTCCCTGCAACCTAAGTCAAAGACACTGGCCACTGTAAATTTCAGAGGGTTGACCTTAAAGCTTACCCCACAACTCATTAGTCGAGTCACTGATCTGCCATTGGGGATACCGTGGAGCAAAGAGGAGAGAACATTGGGTCAAAAAGCCAAGAAAGAATTATTCCTACCAGAGGAACAGTTTTCAAAAGATAATAATGGGGTCCAGAGAGCTAGCCTACACCCTTTTTGGAGCGAGGTCAGCCTTCAGATCATGAAATACATTACCTGTGAGGGGCAGTTCAGTATTGTTTAGGGTTATCACTTCCGGTTGCTAGGTGAACTCAGACATAGGATGGATTTACCACCAGAACAAAAGTTAAGCATCCCCTATTTCCTCCTACAATCCTTAACTGAGTGTGTCACAAAATTGAAGGAAGGGACACCGAATCAGTTGGCCCATCATGGGCTTATCAAGCTTCTAGTGGAAGATGCCCTCCATACCTACACTGTCCCTCTCTCCTGGGAGATTTTCCGCAATATGTCCAAGGATGATGATATTCGAATTCTGGCCGAGCAATTCACTTCATCCCGCAGTGAGGAAAAGGAGCACATTGAGGCAGAAGAGAGAGCCAAGGGTAAAGAAACCCAGGAAAAACCACCATAGAAATAACAAGAAGAGAAACAAGAGAAAGGCCAAGCTACTGAGCCCAAAACTCTGGGTGGAATAAAGGCACAAACACCAAGGGAGAAACGATTGCAAATCAGGGCAGAGAGGACTAAAAAAGTCCAAGAAAGTGAGGACACAACCAAGGAAACCACAGAAAAATTAAAAGGGGAAGGCACCCCCAGCCAAGCAGACCAGAACAGTGAAGACTGTTTCTACAGGAAGCCAGAAAACAGTCAACACATGACGTTCTACAGGAAGTCCGAAAACAAGGAAACAGAAGGAAAAATCGCCTGAGATTCTAGCCAGAGAGGCAGCAGCTGTGCTAGCCACCCTAAGCACATCTCCAAAGTAGAAAGGGAAGTGAAAGAGGGAGCCTTCCCTGTATTTTAAGGCAAGAAGGAGCACAAGGATAAAGATTGGCAGACCCCAGCCACCGTCAAAAAAACCAATCACGATTGTAGACACCCCAGCTACACAAAAGGAGAGGTCTCCTACCAAGGCATCCATCACTTATGAACGGGGAAGCTCGAAGACATCCACCTGGAGAGAAAGAATGAAAATATTGGACACAAAGGCCTCTCTATAGGATGCTGAGACTGTTCTACAGGAAACACTGGCTAGGCTAAAGGAGATCAAAGAAATGGAAAGTGAGGCAGCTAAATCACCACAGGAGGAAGAAAAGGTGGAGAACATTGTGGAACCTAACCCCCAACCCAGCTTGGGCTCCTACTATAACTTCTTAGAGGCTAGAAAGATCATTCCCCAAAAATTCACAGTGCCACTTTTCCTTGCACTAGAAGAAGAGAGAGTGAGGACCCACACTTGGATGAAGATCACTAAGTCCAAGGGTGTGCTAGATATAGGTCCTCTAGAGGAACAAATCAAAGAGGCAAGAAGGGAATTGGCTATGGTACGACATGTGGAGAGCAGCCAGCGGGCCAAGCTACAGGAAGAAAATGAGCTGCTTAAACAGCAGCTACAGTTACAAGGACAGAAGAAGGAAGATAGGCCTCACATCTTGGGATAACAACAACAACAGGAGGAGTCCACAATAGACAAAGAAACCCCTAATGAACAGCAGAGAAGGGAAGGGATGCAGGATGAAATTGAGACATTGAATAGGCAGCTACAGGAGAAGGAATTGCAAGCAGGCCAAGAGATACAGTCTCTGAAACAGCAGGTACAAGAAAAGGAGGCCCAACTAGCCTGCATGGCCAACTGGGTGATAGAAGCTCTGCAGTGTAGGCAGCCTGCCAAATCATACACCCTATACCTTAAGGATCAGTGGTTACAGTTTCATATCAACACCTTGGCCCAAAGGGGCATCACCCCATTCCAAAATTATCATCAATTTGCAACTCTATGTGGCAGTAGTTCATCAGAGGACAAGGCAAAATTATCAGAGTTTTACTTGCACAACTTATCCCTTCCAAACATGAATGCACGGGATCCCAACACTATGATAGGCGATGTCCAACTTATGGCCATGGCCTCTTGGATGAATCATGAGGAAAAGAGAGCAGCAAAGGTCTGCAGTATCATAGGCAAAGAACTCAGTGAGCCACTAATGATCAGAGCAGAGCCAGATGACCCCTCAGCAGTGATAAGCACCCACCACCACTTGGCCAACAACCCTCAAGATTTACCAGAATACATTGAGCAACAGGCTCAATCTATTGCCCACTGGAGGACATGGAGAGACTATTGGGAGAAAACTACCCGCATGCCTGCACAAGGCGGTGGAACACACTGCCTCACAACTTGAAGATAAGGAAATACCACTCTCCCACCAGGATGAGGGAGGCCTTGGAAAGGGTACCTCTCTACAAACAGTTGATGCAAAATCTGCAGGCCAATTGGATTGGCCTGAAATTCAGTCCTCCTTTGCTTTTGGGTTTGCTAGAAGGAGTTAAGGAGGAGGAGGAAGACAGATAGTGTTAGAAAATTATATATTACGGAGAAATAGAACACATAAAATATTGCAGAAATATAAACACAGAAAATGCACAAAACAAGAGAGACACAGATATACATGGTTCACCCAGTTTGGGCTATGTCCACCCCGAATAGCCAGTCCTTCCTTTCTATTATCCTGCAAAATGAAGAGACACAACCTACAGCAAATCCACTGTAATATCCTCTGTTTTCTCTCATAGTCTCACCTCTCTATTTCTCGCTCACAGAATACACATCTATATCTCTACCTCCAATACAATACCCTCATACAAATAGAGGGGTTGCCTTCTAGGGCAAAAAACCCTAAACTAAACATAAGTTCTACCGTCAGATCATCTGCCTAATGAACGGCCCAAATTGACTAGAAATTACTATACTTTTACAAGGAAATTTTACATTTGTTTTTAGCTTCGGGGTCGCTGCCCTCGAGCCCCCGCCGGGGAACCGCTGGCCCCCAGACCCCCCAGCCGGGGGGGATCGGTCCCCTCCCGACCCCCCCCGCACCCCCCCGCATGGAGGGGTGTACAAACTTCCTGGGGTATACATCCAACTGAAATAAAGACCTCTGAACAATCATGCTCCACACACAATAGATAGTGGGAGGAAGTCAAACGGAAAGCAGGATTCCACGACCGGGAAGAAGATATCACCACAGAGGCCTAGGACGTGAGGGAGGTGATCAAAGCTATAAAGGATGATGAGCTGGACTAGTTGCTCAGAGGATGAGCAACCCATTTAGCAGGCGGGTGATGATGAGCCCCGAATTAGGTAACTTATTGGGCTCATTTTGCCTAATTGTCCTTGGTCCATCGACCATTTTTCATAGATTATGCATGTTTTTAAAGTATGTTTATGTTATTTGAACGAATAAGGGTGGTCACTCTACCAAGGAGACTAATACGTGGTTATTTCAGGTTTTTTGGACAAACTTTGGAGCAAAACCAAGCAATTATGGGCCAGCTGACAGCCAAGCTTGAGGTGAGGATTCGTAGGGAGGTTGTCTTTGGCATTAAATGGCACTTCCTTGAAATCTACACCCTCAACTCCGAACTCAACAGGCCACCAAAACGAATCCTAAAGGCAACCAAGCAGCTTTGGGAAGAGTGATTGTTTACTGGCAGTTTGAACAACCGAGTCCCTTGAATTAAGGAGGGATGCTGGGCCCCTTGTAGTGTATAAATAAGAAGGCCTCAGCCTTCGCAGTTGACTTTTGGAACTATTGGGTATTTGCACTATAGTGCTGTCATTTTCTCAGCTTGTTTTCTTGTAACTATTGTTGTATAACTTTCTTGTGATGATTATTTTTTAGTAATGAAAAGCAGCTTTACTTGGCATCAGATCTGAGTTCTTTGTAGGAGCCTGCAGCTCTTGGGTTTAGGCCCAACCCAAGTGCCAAGGCTTCCTTTATGTATTGTTATTTGTTCTTTATGTCTTTGCAACATCATTTCTGTTAAGTAGATTAAAATCTTGCTGATTAACTAAGTCATTATTGATGATTAGAAAGATTTTTGATGTTTAGATTGAGTTGATAGGTTATTAACAGGGACAAGCTTCAGAAAAGGGCCATCAAGAACCTCTGATTTCACCTCTCCCTCAGTGGGATCAGGAGCTGGGATCAAGGTGACCTTGCTGCCAACAAAAACACTGACTTTGCTCCACCATGCAATCATTAGCATTTGATTTTTATTTCCAAAAGTTGGTTACATGTTCAGATTCTTGATTACTTCGTTGCATAGTTAGTACACATGGTTTCATTGCAATCAAAACTCCTGTTCATTCTCTTTACTGTTAGCTAGATCAGATTAGGTCAACGTAACTAGGTCTCTGATTTTACAAGTCTTCGTTGGTTCAGTTGGAAAAACAACTTGCAGAGCACCTGTACCACTTTTCTCTCTACCCATACTCCATCAATCCCATCTGCTCCATCCCCTAACTTGGATTCTTGTCTCACGTTTGCCACACTTGCTCACATAACCCTAATTTTTGTGCAACATTACTTCATTCCTCCTTGAACAAGTCCAGCCATCTTCATCTTTCCTCAACTCCATCCACCAAGTCCTGGACCTACTCACACCCCTGTCCTACCTCCATACTCACTCCTTCACCTTTCCCTCTCCATCCATCCTCCAAAATCCCGTTTCTGAACAACCTGTAGAAAATTACAGACATCCTGTAGAAATTCCAGAACATCCTGTAGAACCCCTGCAGACTTCCTGTAGAGGCTCACGAATGAGGTTTCTTGATAGAAAAACTCTGTGAAACTCTCTGGAAGGGTGTTAAGGACCCCTTAGGCCCTCTCTGAACCTTCCTGACCTCCTCCAAGCATTTCCTCTCGCCAATCCACCTCTGCACAGTCAAAAACAGTTAAATCGCATGCATGATAATTCTAGAAACTTATTCAAAAATACAAAAAGATGTTTTTTTTTTCAGATGTTACATAGAAGTAGCTTAGACACATGTATTTTACCTTCCTAGAAGTCAATGGCATCTCTTTTAGTAGCTTGCATCCTCTTTCTTGCATCAGTAGGGCTAGCTGGTAAAATTAGGGTTTGCTAGGGTTTACGTTTCCTTTCATCTTTCCAGTTTCTTTTTGCAAGTAGATCAGCCTTCTTTGAGTTAGCTTTCATCCATCAGTTAAAAAGCTTCTTCTCAGAGCTCATAGAAGTTGGCTTAAGCTCCTAGCGGACTTGTGCTAGGTGACCAAGTGACAACTGCGGAAAGAGCTAGTACTTGTGCATACAACACCGTTGCTTCCAAGTTTGTTACGAACTACCAGGTTGATAAAAGTAAAGAAGGAAGTCCCAGGAGTTGCAGCATTATTGCTGCAATACTAGAGCCCACCAAGAAACTCCCTTCTTTCTTAGTTTAACCAATTCATTGAAACTAAGATGTCCTAGCCTCTTGTGCCATAGTCAACTTTCTTCAGTCTTTCCCAAATAACAATTTTCATTGTTTCCTATTGAAAATAGCAACAAGAAATGTTAAAAAATAACATCTAGAAATTCTAATTTAATTTATCCTTGAATTAAATTGTAATTTTATTCTCATAGCAACTTGTAATAGTTAATTAAATTAAATTGACTTAATGGACTCAGTAAATTCGATTTGTAAATCTATCTAGAGTCATGTAGAGTGATACCTAAGTTTTAGGGGCCCGGGTTGAGTTATTTTGAGTTGTAACTAGACAACTCAATCAAACTGAGTTATAATCAGTTAAACTAGTTCTAACTGTTGGAGGAACTAGTAGAGGTCTAGTAGTGGAGTAGTGCACCAATGCATCACCAATACCACACTAGTTAAATGGAGATTCACTCATAAATAACTCATGCATGTCAGTTAAGAGGAAGACCTAGTTGAGATTAGAGTTCAAGACAATGTACTATCAGTTGTATAATTTTCCAAGTTGTATAGTTGGTGCATGCAATCAGTTGAGGGCCTATGGATGGATTGCACAGTCATGGGTGGATCATTTCCACATTAAATAGAGGATAATTCTCTTAGGAATTGCATAAGGAATTAGGAGCTTAGAGGCTTGGAAATTTGGCTAAGTATTGGCCAAAGGAATTCAGTCAGGCAGAGGACAAAAAATACTTGTGCAAGTTGAGCTCAAGGTTGAGCAGAGCATATTGTATTTATCCAAATTCTTTGACCAGGAATTGCGCAAGGAAGTAGGGGCTTGTAAGGCTAGTAAATTGGCTAAGTGTTTTCTAGAGTCATCCTAGGAAGCATAGAGTTAGATTATACTAGTGCATGAATTGTTCAAGACGAACAAGAATTGTATTTTTTTCTTAGATCTTTTGGTTAATGAAATATAGATAGTCAGGGTTTTTCACAGTTGCTTTCCCCAGAGAAATATTGTGTTATGTGAGATTGATATTCTTCATTTTCTGCTTATTGGTTTCATTGATAACTTTTGGTTTCCGCTAAATAGTAGTGTAGATTATCGTCTTGTGTTTTAGCAAATCACATAAGTTGTTGAATCTACAAGGTATTGGAGCTGAAGACATTATAGAAGAGAATAATTTGAAGTTGTCCTTGCAAATTGATGGAGTTCTATTTCAAGGAAGATCCAAAATACCCTATGTGCATACTTCTTAATGGATCAAGAAGGTTGATAATGGGCAGATGAATGAGCCAATGTTTAGTGACACAAAGAGGAGTTGTGATCATTTATATTCATAAATTGAGCAGGAATTTTTTGGTTGGCGAGTTTGCAGAGCAGATCTGATTTTTTTTTTTGAAATTTTCAAAACAAATAGAAGATCTAGATTCCTTGTGAAAAAATACCCAAATTCAAAAAACAAATTGGCCGAATCGGAGTTTAGATGAGGGAGATATCGTCAATTTAAAATGATCTCTTTTTTTTTCAGAAAATTTTGTGACAACGAGACAGATGAAATGGATTGGTGTGTAAGTCAAGAACCTGTCTTCATTTAAGATACAAGATGCATGCAAAGCCTTGAGGAACAAGGAAAAGGTTAGAGACTTTGTGGTTGAGAGGGAGCATAAATTACCTCTCAACATGCAGGCTCAGATGTAGCCTTAGAAGCAAGCTCAGAAGCAGTCTCAACAAGTTGTGGGGCAGGCACAATTGGAGAAGCATAGAGGAGATTGAGTGGAGACATCCACTCAAGCAGAGACCTCCAGTAGGGGGGAATTTAGATCCAGGTGGGCATAGGGAGCACATGCAGCCATACCTCTAGGTGAGAGGTGGTGAGATGTGAAGTATTAGCTCCAAGGGTGCAAAAATTTGGGCATGGTCCATTGAGAGGTTTTGTCTCATGGATCATTACCTTGCTATCGGAGCCCACAATACAAAGTAGTAGGATGGATCAGTAGCAGTTGATGCACTCATATATCAGAGTGATAGAGGTAGAGGCTAGAAGTAGTCAGATACTAGAGAGTGCAGAGTAGAGTTGACAATAGTGCAGATGGCACAGAGGCAGAGTCAGAAGAAGCATAGAGTTTTCAGTCAACAGAGGTAGAGCTAGTAGAAGTCAGAGACTTTGGTGACAGATGCATCATACTGATTCAGTTTGGATGCTTTTTGGTTGCATATGTTGAAGTAGAAACAACAACAGTGACAAGTGTTTCATTCAGGACATTCCAAAGGTACCAAATTGGGATAGAGTTGAATTCCTTTATTGTTGAGAGGGAGTGTTGAAAATAGCAACAAGAAATGTTAAAAATAGCTTCTAGAAATTATAATTTAATTTATCCTTGAATTAAATTGTAATTCTATTCTCATAGAAGCTTGTAATGGTTAATTAAGTTAAATTGACTTAATTGACTTAGGAAATTTGAGTTGGAAGTCTATCTAGATTCATGTAGAGTGATCCCTAAATTTTATGGGCCCAAGTTGAGTTCTTTTGAGTTGTAACTAGATAACTCAGTCTAACTGAGTTATAATTAGTTAAACTAGTTCTAATTGTTGGAGGAACTAATAGAGGTCTAGTAGTGGAGTAATGCACCAGTGCATCACCAGTACCACACCAGTTAACTAAAGATTCACTCATAAATAACTCATGCATGTTGGTTCAGAGGAAGACCCAGTTTAGATTAGAGTTCAGGGACAATGTACTATCAGTTGTATAATTTTATGATTTGTAAATATGGTGTATGCAATAAGTTGAGGGCCTATGGATGGATTGTGCAGTCATGGGTGGAGAATTTTCACACTAAATAGAGGCTAATTATATCAGGAATTGTGCAAGGAATTAAGAGCTTGGATGCTTGGAACTTTGGCTAAGTATTAGCCAAAGGAAGTCAGTGAGGCAGAATATAGAAAATACTTGTGCAGGTTGAGCTCAAGGTTGAGAAGAGCATATTGTATTTATCCAGATTCTTCGACCAGGAATTGTGCAAGGAAGTAGGGGCTTAGAAGGATAATAAATTGGCTAAGTGTTGTCCATAGGCAACCTAGGAAGCAGAGAGTTAGATTGTACTAGTGCAAGAATTGTTCAAGATGAACAAATATTGTATTTTCTTCTCAAATATTCGGGTTAATGTAATATAGATAGTTAAGGTTTTTAGCAGTTGCTTTCCCCAGATAAATATTGTGTTATGTGCGATTGATATTCTTACTTTTCTCTTATTTTTTTCATCGATAAATTTTGGTTTCCATTGAATAGTAGAGTAGATTCTTGTCTTATGTTTTAGCAAATCACATACGTTGTTTAATCTACACAATAAAAATCTACATTTCCTTCTAATACATATACATTATTTGGATTTCTAGTTTCTTTGATTATGGTTTCCCCTATGTCTAGCTCAACCACACATTCTCGTGATTTGAATATTAACCCATGTCCTTAATCACACATCTAGCTGACACACAAAATATTTTTCTTTAATCAATCAACAAGCAATACATTTAAAGCCTTGGTTTTTCCTCTTAAGGAAACATTACCTTTACCTTTTATACTTGCAGGAGAATTATTACCAAAAATAACATTTCCTTTCTTGACTTCATTAAAGGAAATATTTTTTCTTCTATCACCTGTCATCTATTTCAAGCGACCATTGTCCACGTATCACTAGTTTTCTTGATTACTGACATATAAAACCAATCCATAGCTTTTTGATGATGAAGTCTCCTTTTTCTAGATTTTTTGGGGATCTGTCTTCCTTTCATGTCAATGGTAAGCTACAAATTTATTTCTTCATTCACTTACCTCATGACCATAATTATTGCATATGGAACATTCAATTTCATCCATAGGAGTATAAAATGAATTATTGAAGGACTTATTAGACTTTGTTGACTTATTCATATTATAACGGGCCCTTTCTTCTATATTCTTGATAGTTTTGTATGCTAAGTAATGAATAGCTTTCTTGCCAACATTATGAAGAGGAAAATAAATATCATAGAATAAATATGTATACTTGGGAATATAGACTCTCCTTTGAGAGTTTTTCCCTTGACTGTAGAAAGGATGCATCTATGATATTGGTTGCTTCTTTTCTTGATTTGTGTGATTTGGTTCATTCTTCTTATGTTTAATGTTTCCTTCATTTATTTGACCATCGCTTTTATTTAGAGCACTGACATAACCCTTTGGATCTACATATAGTGAAGTCATAGGATCTCATTCAATAGTATCTTGTATATGTGTTACATTGAATCCAATACATGTCTTAATTGATGGGAACATTTGATTATTAATATTTTTCTCCACTATTTCAGATCCCTTAACAAACTTGATATTTATATTTAGTTGTGACTTGGTTTTCTCAAGATATTTCCATAGGTTTACAACCTCTTACTCCAATTTCTCGCTTCCCTTGAAATTTCTTGACCAACACTTTCTCCACTCTTTTAGCTTCTTCCAACTTAACTTTTAGTAAGGTCATTTCTTCAACAGAATTATTCTCTCTCCTTGTATGCTTTAATCTTGTCTTTTTATTTCTTGCTAAAATTCCTAAGTCTATATATTTATTTTAATGCATTCAATAATTCATCTTTCTCATCAGCAATTGTCTCAAAATTTTCTATACTAGGTTATTGAACTTCAAGTTCCATGAGAATGTTGTTATCAAGATTAGAGTTTGAATCATAGGCTATTTCATTATCTAGTTAACAATCTCTATCTTCCCGAGAATAAAAAATTTCTTGTTAGATAAACGCTTCTTCACACCTCTCATAGAAAAACTCTTTCATTTCTCTTCATTGTTAATATTATATTTCTATGGGAATTTAGTAGCAAAGTGTCCTATTCCTCCACAATTAAAACACTTAAATGAAAGCTAACATTTGTATTTACTAGTCCCCTTTTCAAGTTTTTTGGCGATGTTTTCCTCCTCATCATCTGAGATGTGGCTAGAGCTCTCTTGTTTTTGCTTTTGATTGCCTTTGCTGGTAGCCTTGATAGCGTCCTCTCTAATTTTGGATTGATCCCCCTTTCTCCTCATTTCATAAGTGGTTAGAATCCCATGAAGCCTTTCCATGGATTCCTAATTTAAATCTTGCATTTTTTCAATTGTAGAATCTTTAGAATTGAACCTAGGAGTTAGTGATCTTAATACCTTTTGAGCATTTGTAGCATCCTCAAACTTATCACCAAGAACTTTCATAATATTTAATACTTCATCTACTCTGAGAAAAATTAAGCAACACATTCATCCTCATGCATCTACAACTTTTCATATTGAATGTGATATGTTTTTAATTTTTCATTTTTTACCTTTGTGTCGCCTTCATGGATATTAACCAGCTTGTCCCACATCTCCTTAGCTATTTCATAATCCAATACCTTTACAAATTTAGATTTAAGAATTCCTCCCTTGATAGAATTGACTTCCTTAGAATTATTATCATACTTCTTCTTACCTTCCTCTTCTATTGGAGTTGTTCCTGTAAATTGATACCCATTCTCTACTGCTTTCCAAACATCTCCTCAAAAGGGTCTCAAATATGATTTCATTCTAACTTTCCAGAATGTGAAATTTGTTTTATTGAACTAAAAATGTTTGGTTGAAAAGCCTTCTTCCCAACTTCCCATATTGCAAGATCTTCCTTCAAGCAATTAAGTTGAGCTTCGAAGGCACCTGCTTTGATACCAGTTGTAAAAATACTAAGAGGATGGGGGGGCTGGGGTGAATTAGTATATATTTACTTTTCAAACTTCTTTCAATAAAAATTTAGCAAATAAAAATTAACATTATGCATTAGACAAATAACATAAGAACCATAATCATATCACATCAACAACATAGAGGACACATAAAATTTTAAAGTAGAAAGCGATAATGAGAGAAAATCACAATTCTTCTTCTTATATTCTTAATATCTTCCTTACAAAAATTCAATAGCACCCATGTCCTTCTTTGTTTCGTTGGAACCCACTAGTAGGAAAGCTTCCACTCCCTTCTTTGACTTGCTGGCACCCACCAACTAAAAGAACCCACTTCCTTCTTTCATTTGTTGGAACCCACCAGCTAGAGGCACCGAACCCATTTTTTATCAACGTGGACCACCCTTTCATCCATTTTCAAACTGGATCCACTCCTTTTTCAATCACTTCAAAATCAATATAAACTTCTTAAACTCTGCAACACAATCACTTCAACAATAATGTCAAGGTAATCTAGTCACTATATCACCAAACCATAGTAAAAGTATATATCCACAATACATTACCAATCTTATATAAATACTATACTCAACAAAAAAATCATTGACGCACTCTTATTATGTCAATCTCAAAAGCTTTGGCCATACCTAAAACTTTGTGATCACCAATAAATCTGAGAAATGTAGTGCTCAGTGATAAATCAACACATAGCAATACAAGATGACTTGGAATTATGATATTTGATAAATAGAGTGCTTAGCATAAATAATCAATCATCAAGAAGATTTTTTTATTTGTAGTGTCTTTGTGAGAACTCATTGTAACCATTTATGTAGCGAATTCTAAATCAATAACTTTGACTAGCCTTCCATAGAATACAAACTTTCCATACACACCAAATTCAACTTTATAGCAATAATATATATATAAGAATGAGCTGGAAATGCATTAGTAGTATAAACTTTATTCAACAACTATTAACCATGAGCAAGCAATTTGAATTCTGTCTACAAACCAATGCATCAACACTGCAACAATTATAAACCATCAACATGTAATTTAAACCTTGTTCATAGAACAATGCAACAATTAGCATGCCATACTTTCTTCACAACTTGATTCATCCCGCATCACTGAGGCTGAGATAAACCTTCCAAATCACATTACTATCCTCATTTCTCTATCTTTGCTAGATCGATCACTAAATACAATAGATTGACTCGTATGCATCAAATAGGACCACAGAACTCCGCTTACTCAAGCATTCACCAAATCGAAGACACTGAAAATTGCACATAAAAATATTGAGGCCATTGGAATTTGTGAACCCACGTACTTGCATAACCAAACTAGCTATAGGTACCACTGCTTTGATTTTTTTCTAGAACGGCCTCACATATTCAACAAGAATCAGATCTGAAATCTGATTAGTCCTACAGTCATATAGCCTTCACAACTTCGCTTCAAACACTGATTCGAACCTCAATATATCACTATGGATCAAAACACTAAGTGATCCATCCAGATTAGATGCACTTATGCTAGTGATTTGATAGAAAGAAGACAAGCTCTTTGCATCATACAAACAATGAATCAGTGACAAATGATTATTGAACAAATATCAAAACATATGTTTTTTTATCAATTTAGAAGGTATCAAAATCTAGCACACAAAAGAGAAAGTTTTGCAATGAAATTATTCTGTCACATAACACCTTTTCACGTAGAAAAGGATAAATAGACTTATAATCAATCACAACAGATCATTTAGTTAAAATGAACCAGAGTGCACATTAATTCCTTGACGTTTGATTCTTCAGCCCACACTAATATTAATGTATCTCTTTTACACCAGAAGGGAACCTACTCAGTGCTTGAACAAATTCAAAACAAAGGAACAAATCCTTAGATCAATTCATTATCTAATCAACAAATGTCACATTTGAACTTCTCACGATCTTAATTCTTATGCCAAATTTGCTGAAAATGTAGAGTATCTCCTCCCAGATCAGCGACACTTTTGCATCAATCCATCTTCAAACATCCTTCCTAACACCAGTAGCACCAACAACACCTCAAACATACATCAAACTCGTGTAAAATCACCCACGTCTATTGACATCAATGTCCATCACACAACTAACTCAATTGTTGACATTAATGTGAACACGATGTTGCCAATAGAGTGGGAAGGAAACTAGGTATGTTGATTCTTTGAGTAGGGAGTTGGGAGGGTGCTAGATACCTAGAGGTTCGACCTATTAAATTTGTATTTAAGTACTTTTGCTGAAAAAGATACATAACTTATGGAGGTTTTCTAGGAAGCTAGATATCATATTCTTAATTGGAAGGGTGGCATCTGTAGTTGAGTGATGTAAAAAGGAGCACCAAAATAGAGTTACGATAACTAATTATTCATTTTTTTGTTATGTTTATTTAAATTATGCTCAAATAAAAATATATACAGTTGAATCAAACTTGAAAAAAATAATTGCATAGTTGTATAAAACAAATTTCTCTATTTTTTGTTTTATTTATAACATAATGATTAGGTGGAATAATCCTTTTGTTTTACAAACCTAAGGCCCTAAGTAAGGGCATCACACTTGTCCTCATGTAAAACAAAAGATGAGGGATGAGAATGCTAATGTATGTAGGAAGGAAGAAGTTCATTCCTTGAGGGTAGCTCTCAAACCTCTAGTGCAAGTTGTTATAGGATTATTCCAAGCAAATACAAAATTCATATCAATAATTAATGTCCATTAATTTATTTCCTTAGCCTACTATCTCCTTCTTGAAAGGTTGATAATCTGTAATAAGTTCTCTACTCCCTTAAGTATACTGAATATATTATATAGGGATGATGCTATATGTGCATTATGGCAAGGGAAATTCATATTCTATCTCAAATGCTATAATTCCCTTAAAATTTTCCATATGTTGAATAAACAGTTTTTTAAATACCCTATTATATTTGAAAACACGTGTTTATCTCTATCCAATACTAAAGGCTAAGAGTAAATCATTATGTATATAAATCTAGAGTATTAAGACTTCAAAGTAGGGGGGCATTTGGAATAGTAATTGAGAAATATCATCCATTCACTATCCAAACATGGAAAATTTAGAGTAAACCCCCCAAATTTATATGCAAAATAAATGGGTGAATCCCCATGGTACATATAAAAATGTATAGGATATTTTGTCAATAATATAATATGCATATATAATTTTTTGGAAAATCTTTCATCAAATTATAAAATTTTGGTAAGTCTTGACGAATTTTTCATTAAATTATAAAACACTTTAAAGTCTTGACAAATCTTTCACAAAATTAGAAAAAATTGTAAAATTTTGGTTAATCCTTGATAATGTATACAACCATATACAATAACTAGAAAAAAAAATAGTTAAACTATAATATACTCATTTCCATTTTTGGGAAGAGAAACATCTTGGTTAAGCTAGTCGAGGTTCTTACTATACACTCTTACAAATATTTTTGTGTGTTACTACCATGTTTTACCACAAAGGTCTTATTACATCCCAAGGGGGAACTAGTCGGAGAGGCACCCCCAAAGGTGTCAAATCTCGAACTACAGAGTTTCTTTTGTTCAAACTTGCACTTTAGACATTGAGATAGCTTAGTCATATTCTTTGTAATTCATATTCTAGTTTGAAGTAAGGTCTATGAATAGCTATGTAAAAATCATGAATATTTACATCAAATTCATTTTCTTTCTTATACATTTCTTCTCTAAAATGTAGATATTTCTCTAATTGATTGGATTTAGATAAACCAGCAACTTCAAGATTTAGTGTTTTCTCACCATTTATAGATCTTTCACCTCCTTTTAGGCTCATAACTATTGTAGTAGCTGCTACATTTTATTCTATAGTTCACGACTCTAATAGTGTTCAACTGGCAAAAAATTCCTTGAAATGGCACAAAATGGAAAATGAGATTGACTTGAAGACAAATTTGCATTGAAACATAATTTTGTACATGATAAAAAAAATGTGATAACACAAACTCATTAAGAAGCTACAATTGATGAGTTTAAAAATATAACACATAAATATAAAAAATATTATATCCATGTTCATTACTTGGAAAAACATGTCACAAAAAAATCATCATCAAATAATTTTTCATTTCAAGTATGATAGTGCACTAAACATTCTATCATTGTCAATTGGTCACATATGATTATCTTTTAGTCTTGGAATCAAAAGTATAATTACATTAGAGGAATGTCAGCCTCATGATAATAGGTCTCCTACAACGAACACATAGGAACCTAGTGCATAGACCATTTAAGAAGAGCTCATTTCCCTTTCTTAATAACCAATAGGCATTTTCAAAGTAAGTATTAAATGAACATTGACCATTCTAAATGGTGAATATTCTTTAGTCACGTGACAAAGTGAAAGGAAAGAATAATAAAAAATCCTTGAATCATCAAATATATAAAGAAAATAATTATTATTATTGAAAACAGACTGAATGTATAGAGAATAATCGAAGTCGTACATTAAGCCTAATACCATATATTTCCCAAATAAACATGACAAAGAGATAAGAAAAATATTTTTTTACTCAAAAAAGGTCTTTAACTTTAACTAAAACCCTTAAATCAATAAAAAGATATATGAAACCAATCATGCAACAACAAAAGGTTCAAATAAACATGAAATTATAACTAGAAGCATGCAAGAGATTAACATATTTTTTAACTAAAATAAACCCAAAAAATTCAAACTTTGAAACATGCTCCAAATGCAACAAACAAACAATCCATTAATATTAACTAAGATATCAAAGCTAGACATCAAAAAAACCTTCACCTACATGAAATAAGTCCATTTTTTCTTAGAACAAGACTAGTTAAAATAGTTATTTATCCTTTAATACTAGTACATTATCTATGTGAAGAGATAGATCCTCACATCATCAAATTCTAGTTTCATTTTCTATCATAGACAAGAAAATTAACTATGAAGACAACAATCTTAAAATAATTTGCATCAAGGAAATGTGGCTTCAATGTTACAATGAAAAATAAAAATTATAGAGCTCATTCTTACCTCAAATGCAATCTCAAATAGGCACGTAGTAATCTTATTATGATAAATAATTTTGAACTTACACAAAAAATAGAGGAACAACAAATTCAATCAAATAACAAGAATCACATCATTTGTACTATTTCATTCAATACTTCTTACACTACTAATGAATCATGTTTACCAAAATAAATGTCCCCTAAACCTTCATATAAATTGGACGAGATAAAATCTTGCAATATATCACTTTTCCAATTTTCATTTTGGACCTCATTTTCTTCATTATGAACACAATGTTCTCCATATGGACTATCATTATGAGCCTCCAAACTATTATGTTATGTTTCAAATTCATTAGAAAAGTTTGTTATATTGTTTTCACCCCTTCTATCACATTCTGATTGCCAAAGAGCTAGTGCTCTTTCATATGGAAAATTGTTAATAGAAAACTTTGTTACACATAAATATTAAGCATATACCCATATGTTTATCAAGATTATTCATCGACATTGACTTCAAAATTGATATTGCACTAAACATCCTCTCATCCTCCACTCATCCCAAAATCATCGTACGACACAAATCGGCTAATTTTAGATATTCTGATATATTTTCTTGTAAGTAATGGCTAGCACCTAAAATGGTCTATAATCTTGTTATTGCACCATATTCTAGAGGATTCTCCAAAACATGAAATTTCTTCCATATTGTTTTAGTGAAGTGTGTGGCTTGTTGAAGCAATTTTGATGAATCTAAAATACCTTGAATATATTCTCCATGTACATGGACCTTGTGGAAAGGGTGGTGCACCAAATTTAGCCATAAAATTATCATATTTTAAAGTGTTTTGACACTATTGATTATTCCAAATTGAAGATACACTACAGACATGGTCTCCAATAATTCATCTTGAGGAAATCATTATCTTATCTCTGATGCTAGTGATTGTGCAATTTCTATCAAGTTTCATCTTACTAAAACAACAATATTATTGAATAGGTCTCTTAACACAATGCACTCTTTAGTGAACCATAATGTCTTATCAATATAATGGAAGGGAACTACATACCCATGCACTACAATATCCCTTTTACATCAAACTTCAAATTTATTAGCATTTTCTATATTGATGACCGCATTCCAATTTGTAATATATGGACATGTAAACGAGTTTGAAATTGTATATAAATATTCCAATGAAAGACATTCTAATTTTCTTGCATTTGTGTATTCATTGTGCAAAACATTTTCACCTAAACATTCATTTCATGTAGCGTAGGAAGAATTCCACTTAATGATAGTAATGTCTCTATGTAAGTTAATTGAAAGAGAAGATCTTGAGCTTCATCTACATTGACGTGATGTTCATACATCGCCCCTACTAATGATTTGTGCTACATAGTCTTTGAGTGGGTCCATTTAGTGAGATCCATCTTGTATCGACCTATTTTAATAGCTTGTGTCCATTCATAACACTGTCATCAAATTTTTGAAACTCTAAAAATCATTTGGGGATATGAAAAAATATGCATAAGTCGCTTGTACAAGATCTTTAAATTTTGAAATTGATGAAAACTTGCTAATTACTATTTTAAATGCAAGATTCATTGTATGAGCCATATAATGAATACTTAACATATATGGTGAAGCTAATAGTTGTAGTATAATAAAAAGATTGTTTCTTTTTCCTTGCATTACTCATGTTCCATATGCTTTGACACATACCATCATTTTCACAGTCACTAACTTATCCATAACACCAATTTCCTTCAAACTATTGATAACGAGTTCATTAAGATTTTTAGTTGTATAATTCTCCCTCATTTCATGAATATGAAGTAGATGTGAGTTCCTAATATGTTCAAAAACCATATAGATAGTCATGAAAATCCATGAAGTATTATCAATAGTTGTAATCTCATCCAATGACAGTGACGAAGGCCTAGAATTTTAAATATTCTATTTTATATCATCCTTTTCTACTTGAACTATATATCTTGCCTAGACCCAACCACTTATTATAGACCAATGCGAAGATGGAAAATTTGACACTTTAAAAATATATATATTTCATGTAATACGAATAATATTCCATTGGATGACCTTTAGATAAGATGTGAAATACAATGTTTAATTATGTCATGTTGGATAACAAATTTCTTTCTATTCTTTCCAAATAGAGTTGTGATGGTTCATACATTTGCCTCAAGTGTTACCTTACTTAAATATTTCTTACATTCATCTTCAAATTTGGCATGCAACATTCCTTAGAATATTTCCATCTAATAATACATTTCTCCTCACCATTTACAATTTTCTTCTCATACACATTTTTTGCATACTTTTCTTCCTTTCCAATTTTCCAACTAAATATATTGCATCCTTCTCATTAACTCCTATTATCATTTTTTGGAGGTACTTTTTGAATATATCTAAATCTCGAGACCCAATATTTTTGAAAGTTTCTCCCTATATATCATTGGCATTTTTTTCTCTTTTTCGTGAATGTGTTATATACTCTCCAAAGGAAAAACCTTCAACATCTTCATTATCAATTTCTAGTGGAGATGCATTTATATGATTTTGATCACTATAGGAACCTATTCTCTCATTTATTATTTGGATGTTAGATGCATTCTCACAAGAGGTGACATCTCCTTAAGTGACGAGATGTTTAGATGATCTTGAAGCATGAAGAGAATGTGGATCCTTGGATTGATGCCTTTGAAAGTATAACAATCATATTTTGTCGTAATTTTTTCTTCCCACAATTGATTTGATATATCATTGAATATTCCATGATTGAAATTCCAAATAGATTTAGAAACCAAAGGTAAAACCTACATGAGAAAAATAATATAAAATTAGTAAAATTCCTACTAAATATGGAATCTTTAAATTTATTTATACTTTTATCATTTTCATGAAAACAAATTATATGAGAAAACACACCCAAAAAAATGGCATCAAGGAATTTCATTAGAACAAAGGGTTAGTAACAAATGAATTAAAGAAGGAAAAATCAATTACAGACATTAGAAACCTCCTTTAAGCCACATATTGTTGTTGAAAGGCTTGGTGAAGGAAATGTTTGATTTGATAAGTGAGAGTCGAGGGGAAGCTAATGGAAAATTACCCACTATCACCTATTGGCCTTGTATATCATGTTTAGGTCAATTTAAAGGTCTTAAACTTAATGTGTGAATCAGAAAATATTAAGAAATTATTCCTATTATGTTTTATTGAAAAAAAAAAACTCATATAATTTAAAAATACTTTTATATATATATATATATATATATATATATATATATATATATATATATATATATATTTTCTCAATAACCAAATTTTCTATATTAAAATTAATTCTAGATTTGAGATTACTATCTAAATCCCTCTTTAAGAGAAATACTCAAATGTGAGAAGAATATAACGTAGCAATGAATATACGAAAATAGACAACCAGCAAAAGTGATAAATAATCAGTTGGACAAAAAAAATAAAACAAACTAAATTTTAAATTTTAAAAAAATCAAAAATAAAAGTTAAATTAAACCATACTTAAAACAAATAATAATAATAATCATATTATAAATAAAAATATAATCATAACTAATAAGATAATATAATATAAAAATTTTAAAAAGTTAAAAATAAAAATTAAATTAAACCATATTTAAAACTACTAATAATAATAATAAAAGAAGAAGAATAAATAAAAGTATAATCATAAATTAAAAAGATACTATAATATATTATAATAATATTTTTTACTGGAATGAGAATATTTTATTTAGTGGAATTAGTAGCATACAATGACCACTATTTTACAAAGTAGAAAAACTATTTCATAAAACACTAAAGTATAACAATTATTTCTTAAATACCACAAGAGCAAGCTTACAACGTGTATACTTGAACTTGGTCACACTAAATGTGTGTCATACCACTTGAGCAAAGTTCATTTGACATAATATTTTATAAAGATAATTTAGATATGGAACAGATGTGAGTAAGAGTTGGGAAATCCAAAAAAATGTTTTTCATTTTAACTCTCTTAGTATTAATAAATAACTATAATTATAAGATAATATTGATATATCTATATTATAATGATAAAATAATATAATTCTTACATAATAATAATATTAAAATATAGTATAACAATAATATTATTATAAATATATGTCAGTGATATTACTATAATATTTTTGTTTTTTCACCTAAATCGCAGTTTTTATTAAGATTTATAAAAAATTACATGATTACATGAAAAATTTCACACCATTTAGAAAACCATAAAACATAAATTAAAACTGAGCTTTAACATCTCTGACCCAAAACAATTACACTGAGATAAGTTTGTCCAGAAATCATATAAGCAAAAAATAAATAGCCTAATCTAAACATATAACCCTTACCTGTTGCTCTACAAAGAGAATATAAATGTAGACTACATTCTGCTAGGATACGTCCAAAAACCCAAAACGCACAAACAAAAAGCCTGCATATCATCCAAAATCTAGATAAAACCAAGAGCCATGATCCCGCCCAACACGAAAATTATTATATTACTCTAGGTTATTTTTAATAATAATAATAATAATAATAATAATAATATTATTATTATTATTATTATAATAATAATACAGTAATAAAATTACATTTAGATATAATAATAATATTTTTATTTTATTTTTTTTAGAGTAATAATAATATTATTATATAATAGTCCTGATATTTATAATTAATATTTATGGTAATAATAATATTATCATATAAATATTTATAATTAATTTTCATGTTAATATTTGAATTTAATAAAATTATTTATTAATAATGTATGATATAAATTAAAAGAAACTAGAAATGTAATTAGGTAAAATACATACATAGATTCTAAAAATTATTAAAATTATTTTGAATTTCTCTAGATTTATATGGGTATTTAATAATATTTCTATGAACCAAATAAGAGTCGTATGTATATTTATAAACAACTTATGGTTAGCTAAAGAGATTTTAGAAGTAATATTAGCTTAATAAAAAGAAGTAATATCATTCAACAATGTAATCTGAAATAGTTTTGGCCAATCATAAAGATTAAAGAAATGGTGATGTAAATAAGGGGATATCCCCTTTCTAGTTGACTCTCTCAAAGGCCTCAACAACTATACCTTTCATATCCTATTCCTTTTGGTTGTATCATTTTTTTTCGCATCCTCTTTATTCTGGTTGTCATAATTTATTTATTCCAAACTCTACTAATGTGTTATATTTTTTGTCCATTTTTTATTCAATTTTTATTTTTATTTCCTTTAGCAACTTTAGCTATAACATATTTGTTTCAATCATATAACTCCATCGTTTTCACATGTATTTTATCTTAGTGTTCCTTGGTAGCCCTATGTATAATATTCAATTCTATCAACTGCTTCCTCCATTGATCTTATAAAACACCAGCGGTAACATTCATCTTGTTCAAAAGCTACAAATTATGCCTTGGTGACATTATTCTCTATCCTCATTACTTTTTTGTCACCCAATAGATTTAGCCTAGTCAATCATGCCTAATTCTTTGCTCTCCCTCTTATGTATCACACTTCTTTCTTGGCATCTCCATTCTATAGTTTCTTTGCTCTCCCTCTTATGTCTCACACTTCTTTCTTGGCATCTCCATTCTATAGTTTCTTTGCTCTCCCTCTTATGTCTCACACTTCTTTCTTGGCATCTCCATTCTCTAGTCACTCTCTGTAAGGACCAGCGGTTCTTACTAACCACCGAGTGCACAAGCTAGCAACATGACATAGCAAAACACTTGGAGCGAGCGCGCACAAGTGAGGAGCAGGTCATATATTTATAAGGGACGAGCTAGGGGAGTTCGTTCATAAAAGCCGACGATGGAAGGTTTGTTAGTTTGGGCGTTGGCGATGGGCCGACCATGTGGAATGACAAACGAAGGCGTTGGTTAATGAAAGACAAGAGTCGGCCGAGAGTTGGCACGACTGATCCATGGTAGCATATAAGTATACCATGCATGGAGCTCATTTGACAAGCGAAGAACTTCGCTCATCCAACGAAGAAGAGGTGCATTAAAGAAAGGTAGCCGCAGCCATAGAAGGAAGTCGCATACGCTGATGCGCCCAACCTTGGGCGAGACTACACGAAGGAAACGCGTTGTCTTGGTTTTGGGTGTAGGGTGCGGGCAGGGTCACCCGCCTATCAAAGTATAGGGCGTGCACAGGTGTGTGGCGCCCGGGTTGTGCGAAGGAGCGCCCGATGGTGAAACGAAGGCGTGGGCACCCGATTTGTGCAATGGCTTGGCATGGGTTCTTGGGTGACTCGGGTGAGCGCCTGCTCGTCGTGCAAGTGTGCACGGTGTGACTTTTGGTGAAGTGTTGAGATTGTGAACGGAGGTGTGACTCGTGCAGAGGCGCCCGTGTGTGGTGACTTGGTTACAATGAGGTGCACCCAAGTTGGGCAAACAACACGATCATGCAATGAGGTGAACGAAGGGTTGGTGAGGCATGCGGCGACCGTGCGGAGGCGCCGACGAGCTAGGCAACCGAGTTTGCCAAAGATTGTAAATTTGGCTAAGTATGAAACTTGGTGTTTCCAAATATACTTGTAAAGCATTGTAACTCTACAAAGTTGTATAATATATTATCAAGCAGACTCATTGTTTAGGGAGTTGCCCCTCCCTTTATACTGTGCAATTGTGTTCTTCATGTATAATTGCTGATGTTAACGAATGTGTACGGGTGTTCATTGGTATAAAGAAAACATTAATAATACTTGGTTGCGAAACACAAACTAAGTAGGATAAGTGGTTAGGCGTAGTCCACGAACATAAGTATTGGTGAAAAGAAAGTGTTCGGTGGTGCCGCACCTCGCCAAGCGCTGTTGAAAGACTACCGCCGGCCTGGGGGCGTGACACTCTCCCTCCAATAACCCGGATAATTGAACCCATAGGCCACTCTCTACTCACCTAAATCCCCTCCTCCCAACTCTACCGTACTAGAGAGTTCCCATTAATTAATATTACTATTTCAATCTAGAATGTAATCAAAACCACATTTTTTCATTCTAGTAAATAAATATGCAAATGAGGAAATATTATACTACAAAACATAGCATCATAAGTTTCTTTGTATCTTGACTAGTAGAAAAAGAAAATAAACATTTCTAAAATGTAAAGAAAAAATGAACATTGATAAAATAAAAAAAATCTAGTGAGCTCCATAGTGAAATTGAACTTTGATCAATTCCCAAATTTCCCAAAATCTTTTAGGGTAAAAGTCTTTACAATTGGGAGGTAGGTTATATTGCATAACTAGAATAAGATTTACAATCATAATGACATCCTCTTCAACTCTTAGATTTTAATGATAAAATAAAATAACACCATTACAAAACTATCATAAATTTTATAATTAATCCAACCACTAAATATTTACCTTAGTAAATTTAGATTTTTAGATTTTCTTTTAATAGTGTGTTGTCATATTCTAACCAATTACATATAACTTTTTATTTTTTATTTTTTTTTAATGTATAACCATTTAAATCTATATATAATTCTTTTAAATTTTATCAAAAATAATAATTAATTTTTATGTCTATGAAAAAATAAATTTCATAATTGGTAAAAAGTTGAAAAATAGTATATATATATATATATATATCTTTTGTTTGTTAAGTTGTGAGATCTGAAATTATATGTTTGATCTTTGGTTTTAGAAACTGTTATTTAGGGAATACTTAAGGGCATCTAAATCGTGGACATTACTTCTAGATTTTTATCCAAAAAAATGCCTTAATAATACACTCATCAATCTTTACTCCATACCTGTGAATCAATTTATACATTTTAATTTGAGATTGTATAAAATTTAAAATAACATTTATTTACAATAATTTTAATATCCAATTACTTATATCAATACAATGTATTAATAATAAAATATTTTTCATTAAAAATCATTTATTTAGAAGGTAATGAATAATAAAAAATAATAAGTAATTGTCACACTCCAAACAGTACATAAAAAAAAAATTTAAACGACTATAATTACACTACTCCTTTTACATTTACGCATACACTACCTTACTATGTTCATTAATAAATAATACAAACAACAATGTTTATTTACACAATGGGTACGCATAACATTCGACCCACACTTTACATAACGTTTATGGTGCCTACCTTTGGTCAATCAATACATTGGTTACGTGTACAGGGTTGGTGATACGTTACATAGGTGTCACTGTGCAAATTTAATGAAATATTTATGGTAACTTCTCCCGAGACATCTCGAGTCTGCGATGTAATGTCCGGCTCTGTCGTTGTTCCAAATGTTGATGCATCGCCGTCCATCTGGAGGGTTTAACGGTTGGATGGCACCATGCCATGTGACACCCGGTGCTTTATACGCTTACAGCCTGGCCGCTTGGCTTGTCAAACTTCGCGCCATTGCAACCTGGAGGTTCACCGGCTATCGGACGGTAAACATCTTCCTGCTGCAGATCAAAGGTTCCTGTGATGCCACGAAACGGTAACATGTTTCAAGTTATATAAATGGTGAATCTGTCTTCGGCTCTTGTTTCTGTCTCATTTCCTAAATCTTCTGAGCGGTAGCAGGGCTATAACCCTTAGCGCTCCTCCGCAACTACGCAAGTTTCTCCATGGTTTAAGGCATGCTACCACAGTATTTGACTTGGCCTTTCTCTGCCATGAAGGTATTTGCTCTGCGACATATACCGTGTCAAATCGTCACTGGTATCGTCGATTTCCTATTGTGCTTAAGTTGCAGACTCTGTGATTTTCCTTAGGGACTTTCCATTATTGTATTAACGTTTTTCTACGGATTCTGTTTGCAACAGGTTATCTAACATTGGGGTTATTATTCTCTCGCAGGTGGTTGTCTGTCATCTGCTCCAAGAATGCGGAATCGCCCTTACAACTGGTTAAACTATCATCGGTAAGGGTTCGAACACATAGGTACTTATAAACGTTTTAGTCTCAGGCCTGTACTGAATGTTACTCCCTTGGCAGGGATGGCGGATTTGCTCAGTTCCCTTTTGTTCAAGCTAGGAACTCCTCTGCCAAGAGGCTTAATAGACTCAGTTTGATATTTCCATAACTTATAGACTGTTATTCTATTACATAGATGAATGCTGGTTCTCTTGAACGCAGCCAATACTTTATTAATAAGTTTGTAATCCTGACCCGTAAGGGTTTGACTTAGATGTTTGACAAGGGTATTCATCATACAGTTGCACAGATATTTATATGGATTCAGTTTTATTACACAATGCATCTCTGTGGTTGCTCACCCCTTTCGTGTGTGGACTATTGATGTTTTCCAATATTGAGATACATATGTATATTTATGCTCGAGGTTTACTGTTCTAGTTTCTCCTTACGTTAAGAAATGGTGTTGTTTATCGTATTATTCCGGCTTGGTGCCTCGGCCAGCCAAGCGTAAGCCATGGCTCGGCTCGAGGGGTTTCACCATAGCGGAGACTTGCTTGTTAAGTCCGACCGGAGGGTCGCATGTCATTACAGTTAACATGCTCCGGCTTCGACATTCATTCTTTTCTTTTAAGATCTCATTTATTAACAGGAAATGAGTAATGCTATCTTCTATCATACAATGCCATTTATATATGCGTATTTTCTACAGGTTATTTCGTAAACATAATTCTTATAACTGTCTCTAAGAATTTTCATGGTTCGGCGTTTCGGAAATGAGATATTGCAATTCTGTAACTTATTTATTTGCTCCTTTAGTTGTAATGATAGCACTATTAACATTTCATTTCGCTTAGCCGTGAGTCTCTCGGGTCTTATTTCTGGAGAATGTATGCTAGAGTATCGGGGTTTACTATTCCCGCTACCACGGAGAGCGGCTGTACATTTCTTACTCTTCTAAGTGTTTATTTATATACATATAGGTTCTTGCCTGTTGCTAATGCTTGTATACATGCCCTTTTCACATACAAGAGGGTTTCTTTCTATCCACTTCTGAATATGCTATCGAACCTGCTACAGGGGTTATTATAAACCCTGTTATCGTGTTTTCTACATTTTGTTGTTGTTCTCATACGAACTTAGAGTTCTTTCCGCAGATTAAATATTCAGTCCAACTATTACATTCGAGTCTGCTTCTATAGTTCTCACAGAATGCTATATCTGCTTTCATAATACCATTAAAGGGAGAATAGGCTGGTAACTGTTAACTTAGTTCACTTTTCTTAGTACAGTACAGTAAACATTTTAACAGATGAGTAAGTGATAAACCATACCTGTTTATCTGCCAAACCTATTTGTGATGCTTGTCAATCCACCCGTCCGTAGGAAGTTCTTCACTGAGCTTCCACCCCCAAGCACTTGCAGGTCCTACTCGACCGCAATTACACTGGTCTTGCCAGTAAACGCTATCTGATCCTAACCAGACATAGCGTACACAGGAAATTCTTTCCTCTTATGCCATCTGATCCTAACCAGACATAGCATGAATGTTTTCTCTCTTTTCTGCCATCCGATCCTAACCAGACTTGGCAATTCCCCTTTTTCCTCTGGGGTCTCAACTACCTCAAGGTAGTTAGGGTTTCATCATAACTGATTCCTCAGTTACTAACCAAGATTAATCATAAACTCAGTTCCAATAGTGCCAACACAATTGTTTTTCATTAACATAAAATTAATAACAAGAATATATATAATTTCAAATAAAGTCTCTGTTCAATAATTACTTTTATCATTTACCAACATTAACTTTTCACAGGGGATATTACATCTCCCCCTCCTGAAAGTCTACATCGTCCCGATGTTGCTGTTTATCCAAAAACAGTCTGGGATAAGTATCCCGCATCATTTGTTCATCTTCCCAGGTGGCCTCTTCAGGCCCAAAGTGCTGCCACTGCACTTTAACCTGGCTGATGACCTTTTTCCGCAGCTCGACTCTTCTCTGATCTAATATGTTCACTGGTTCGACCAGGAACTCTCCTTCCGGTTCCACCTGAAACACACAACAATTAAATCAGCTGCTTACTAGTATTCTATTTCAGTTTACATTATATAACAGTCTTCCCTTACCTGAATGTCTTGCCAACTTATTATATGCCTAGGATCATACACATATCTCTTTAAAACTGATACATGGAAGACATTATGGACCCGAATATGGCTGGGTAGGGCGAGCTGGTAAGCTACCGGCCCCACTCGTGCCAGAATTTGGAATGGTCCACAAAAACGCGGTGCCAATTTGGCACAGGTATTCCATTGGAGGGTACTTTTCCTAGCTCGAATTCTGATGTACACATGTTCACCCACTTGGTACTCTTTAAATGTTCTTTTCCGATCTGCGAAATTCTTCTGCCTGTCCTGTGCCATCTTTAGATTAGCTCGAACTTTTTTCACCATCACTTCCATTTCCTCCAGCATCTCAGGACCCAGCAAAAATTTGTCCTCCGGTCCACCCCAACTGGAGGGTGTGCGGCACTTCCGGCCGTAGAGTACTTCGAATGGACTCATCTTCAAGGATGAGTGATAACCATTGTTATAGGCGAATTCCACTAGGTGTAGATACTCCTCCCAACGTGTAGGTTGCTGCATCACATAAGATCTCAGCATGTCCTCCAGTACTTGATTCACGCGCTCAGTCTGTCCGTCAGTTTGCGGATGATATGCGGTGCTGAAGTTTAATTGAGTTCCTAGACCTTCAAATAAGGTCCTCCAAAAGGCTGAGGTAAACTTAACATCACGATCAGATATTATTATTTTCGGCAGCCCATGAAGTTTAAATATATTTTGCATAAAAATGTTTGCGATTTGAGCTGCACGATAAGTGGATTGAACCGGTATAAAGTGAGCTGACTTGCTGAGTTTATCCACTACCACCATTATAGAGTCATTGTTCTTTTTGGATTTTGGCAAACCGGTAATGAAGTCCATGGTTATGGTCTCCCATTTCCATTCTGGTATGGGTATTGGCTGTAGCAGTCCTGCAGGATGCTGATGTTCAGCTTTCACCTGTTGACACTCCAAACAGCGTGCCAAGTATTCTACAACATCCTTCTTCATGCCTGGCCAGTAATACTCCTTCCTTAGTGAGGTGATTAATTTCTGGTAACCAGGATGCCCTGCATAAGGACTTCTATGATTTTCATCCAGAATCTTTTCTTTAATACTGCTCTGATTGGGTATGTAAATCTTCTTCTGAAAGCACAACATGCCGGCTGTATTCAAGGTATAACCTTGTTGTATAGAACGGGTATCTGAATTTTGCACCAAATGCTTCTTTTGCAAATAAATCTGATCTTGCGCCGCAGCCTCCTCAATCTCTTGGTCAAGAGTGGACCATCCTTGACTGATACCAATCTCATAAATGCAATGCACTTTTCAGCTTAGTGCATCAGCTACTCTGTTCTCCTTTCCCTTTAGGTGTTTAATTTCGAAGTCGAAATTTCCCAAAAAGTCCACCCATCTTGCTTGTCTTGCGTTTAAAGTGGGTTGACTAAAGTAACTAGTCAAGCTGTGGTGATCCATCATTAGCAGAAATTTCCTCCCTACTAAATAATGGCGCCACATCTTCAGAGCATGGATCACAGCAGTTAATTCCAGATCATAGGCAGAATATTTCTGCTCATGCTCTTTCAACTTCCTGGATTCATAGGCAATCACTTTGCCTTCCTGCATTAGTACTCCACCCACGCCCTCCTTACTGGCATCTGTACAGACTACATACTCCTTTTCGGGATCTGCCACACACAACACAGGTGCTGTGGTAAGTAATTGCTTGAGCTGTTCGAAGCTCCGCTGACAGTCTGCTGTCCATTTAAACACTTTTCCCTTCTTTTGCAAGGAGGTAATGGGGAAGGCAACTCTAGAAAAACCTTCTACAAACCGCCGATAATATCCAGCCAGCCCCATGAAAGATCGAATATCTGCTACATCCTTGGGTGTAGGCCATTCTATTATAGTTTTGATCTTTTCGGGGTCTACAGCTATACCTTCCTTTGTGATAATGTGACCCAAATACTGGATCTGTTCTTTATAAAAATCACATTTGCTGAATTTTCCATATAGTTGATGCTCTCGTAAGGTCTGTAACACTATCCTCAAATGTTCCTCATGCTCTTTCCTATTCCGGGAGTAGATAAGTATATCATCAATGAAGATCAATACAAATTTGTCTAAGTATTTATGGAATACACTATTCATCAAACACATGAATGTTGCAGGCGCATTAGTTAATCCAAAAGGCAGTACCACAAACTCGTAATGTCCGTAACGAGTACGAAAAGCTGTCTTGGCTATGTCCTCATCTTTGATTCGGATTTGATGGTAACCCGATCTTAAATCGATCTTTGAAAAGATGGTCGCACCCTTCACCTGATCAAACAGCTCGTCAATGCGGGGTAGTGGATATTTGTTTTTAACTGTCAGTTTATTCAGCTGTCTATAATCTATGCACATTCGCAGAGTCCCATCCTTTTTCCTCACAAATAGCACAGGAGCTCCCCAAGGAGAGACACTGGGGCGGATGTACTTCTTTTCCAGCAGCTCTTGCAGTTGCATTTTTAACTCAGTTAACTCCGGCACACTCATCCGATAGGGTGCTCGGGACACTGGGGCTGCTCTGGGTATCAGCTCAATGGTGAAGTCCAAATCCCTTTTGGGTGGCAGCCCTGGAATTTCTTCAGGGAATACATCTGCAAATTCTTGCACTACTGGTATATCTTTAACAGTTGCAACCTTATCCACAGAATCTGCAAACCCCACTTGTACTGCATAAATCTGGCACTTATTCCGGATACACTTAACCAGCTGAGAGGCTGTGATCGGCCGAATCTGCACTGGTTTCTGGATGCCTTGAATCTCTTTTCCCACACCCAGCTCATCTCTGTAAGAGACTGTTTTTGTTTTACAATTAATTACAGACCACCGTCGTTCCAACCAGTCCATTCCTATCAGCACGTCATAGGAACCAAGAGGGAGTACATTTAACTCAGTTGTTATTGTTTGGCCAGCTAACCTTAATGGACAATTGCTGACTTTGGTTAGTACTCGTCTTTTGGTCCCAGTGGCCAGCTGTACTAACCATGGGCTTTTAAATTTAGTGGTTTGCAAACCACAGCTTTCTACCACTTTAGGACTTATATAACTTAAAGTAGCTCCTGGGTCTACTAAAACAGAAACAGCTCGATCAAAGATCTTACCTTCGAACTCTATCATTGTTGGCTGGTAATCAGCTTGCCGATCCTCCAGTGCTGCATTTATTCTGGGCATGGATCGAGCCACATCTCCTACTGTTGAAGCTTCATAGATCTGGGACAACTGATCGTTGTCCTTCCGATGAGGGCAGTTTCTGATATAATGGGGTCCGCCACAACCCCAACACTGAACAGGTGGCCAAGCTGAGCCTTCATTGTCCAATTTAACTTACTGTTCACTGTATTTGGATTCTGCAGGAGGCTTGAATCTGCTCTGAGTTTTTGCTGGATTTTTAGTGCTGGCTCCTTTCGAAAATCCTTTCTGAAAACTGCTGCGTGCTCCTTTACTACCCATAGGCATTTTACTGCCCCGCTTATCTGTCCAACGCTTTCCAGAATTTTCTCCTTTTGATTTGTTCTGCTGATAACACAGTCTTTCTTTTCGAATTGCTTCATCCATGGTTTTCCGATTATCGAACTCTATCCTTTCTCGCATTGCCAGAGGTAAGCTGCTCACAAATCTTTGCACCTTAGCCTTCTCCTCACGAATATAGGGCACGTAGCGAAGCAGGGATGTGAATTTAGTTACAAATTCATCAATGGTCTGCTGTCCAAGCCGCAGATCATGGAATTCTCGCGCTTTTTCATCATAAAAGCGTTCTGTCAGGTACTTCTCTTTAAAATATCCTTGAAACTTTTCCCATGTCACATCCTGTTCACTTATTCCCCGCACCATCTTGACCTCTTCCCACCATAGCGTTGCTTTGGCCTGTAGCTGGAATATAGCCAGCCTTGCCTTAAGATGATGATCATATTCATACACTTGAAAATACTTATTCATATTAATTAGCCATGCCTCTGCAGCTTCTTCTGATTCCCCGTCAAAATGAGGTGGTTTGATTTTCCGAAACTCCCCTTGTAGTTCCATCTGGGGTCTTTTTTGGGTTTGAACCTTAGAAGCATTGACAGACTTCTCTCCCCGCGTCTCTGTCCTATCCTCTGATTCTTCTGGTTCAGTATGATAGCTCTGTTCATCTGTTATCCTTGGCTGTTCAGGTCTCGGATGTGACTGTTGTTGATGTTGCTTATCAGATAAGCTTTTCAGGATCCTCTCCTGTTCAACATTCAATCTTGCGTTATCCGCACGCAGCCGAGCCATTTCATCTTTTAGCTCTTGCAATGTCCTCAATAGCGTTGAGTCAGTAGTGCGGCCTGCTGCTCCCAGTTGTACCCAAAACTCAGAATTCCCCTGAGGTTGTTCCATGTTATCTAGTGGTTCTGGATTCCCATAAGGAGCACTGTTTGCTCTTCTCATTCTGCTACTACCTGTTCAGAATAACTTATTAAACAGATTTAATTTATCTTTGGCATTTTTCTAAACTCTGGTCATGATATTATGTATATTCATGTTACTGTAATTTTAAATTTTTCCCAAAGGTCACAGAGTTGTAAACCTTGGGCTCTGATACCAATTTGTCACACTCCAAACAGTACATAAAAAAAAATTTAAACGACTATAATTACACTACTCCTTTTACATTTACGCATACACTACCTTACTATGTTCATTAATAAATAATACAAACAACAATGTTTATTTACACAATGGGTACGCATAACATTCGACCCACACTTTACATAACGTTTATGGTGCCTACCTTTGGTCAATCAATACATTGGTTACGTGTACAGGGTTGGCGATACGTTACATAGGTGTCACTGTGCAAATTTAATGAAATATTTATGGTAACTTCTCCCGAGACATCTCGAGTCTGCGATGTAATGTCCGGCTCTGTCGTTGTTCCAAATGTTGATGCATCGCCGTCCATCTGGAGGGTTTAACGGTTGGATGGCACCATGCCATGTGACACCCGGTGCTTTATACGCTTACAGCCTGGCCGCTTGGCTTGTCAAACTTCGCGCCATTGCAACCTGGAGGTTCACCGGCTATCGGACGGTAAACATCTTCCTGCTGCAGATCAAAGGTTCCTGTGATGCCACGAAACGGTAACATGTTTCAAGTTATATAAATGGTGAATCTGTCTTCGACTCTTGTTTCTGTCTCATTTCCTTAATCTTCTGAGCGGTAGCAGGGCTATAACCCTTAGCGCTCCTCCGCAACTACGCAGGTTTCTCCATGGTTTAAGGCATGCTACCACAGTATTTGACTCGGCCTTTCTCTGCCATGAAGGTATTTGCTCTGCGACATATACCGTGTCAAATCGTTACTGGTATCGTCGATTTCCTATTGTGCTTAAGTTGAAGACTCTGTGATTTTCCTTAGGGACTTTACATTATTGTATTAACGTTTTCTACGGATTCTGTTTGCAACAGGTTATCTAACATTAGGGTTATTATTCTCTCGCAGGTGGTTGTCTGTCATCTGCTCCAAGGATGTAGAATCGCCCTTACAACTGGTTAAACTATCATCGGTAAGGGTTCGAGCACATAGGTACTTATAAACGTTTTAGTCTCAGGCCTGTACTGAATGTTACTCCCTTGGCAGGGATGGCGGATTTGCTCAGTTCCCTTTTGTTCAAGCTAGGAACTCCTCTGCCAAGAGGCTTAATAGACTCAGTTTGATATTTCCATAACTTATAGACTGTTATTCTATTACATAGATGAATGCTGGTTCTCTTAAACGCAGCCAATACTTTATTAATAAGTTTGTAATCCCGACCCGTAAGGGTTTGACTTAGATGTTTGACAAGGGTATTCATCATACAGTTGCACAGATATTTATATGGATTCAGTTTTATTACACAATGCATCTCTGTGGTTGCTCACCCCTTTCGTTTGTGGACTATTGATGTTTTCCAATATTGAGATACATATGTATATTTATGCTCGAGGTTTACTGTTCTAGTTTCTCCTTACGTTAAGAAATGGTGTTGTTTATCGTATTATTCCGGCTTGGTGCCTCGGCCAGCCAAGCGTAAGCCACGGCTTGGCTCGAGGGGTTTCACCATAGCGGAGACTTGCTTGTTAAGTCCGGCCGGAGGGTCGCATGTCATTACAGTTACCATGCTCCGGCTTCGACATTCATTCTTTTCTTTTAAGATCTCATTTATTAACAGGAAATGAGTAATGCTATCTTCTATCATACAATGCCATTTATATATGCGTATTTTCTACAGGTTATTTCGTAAACATAATTCTTATAACTGTCTCTGAGAATTTTCATGGTTCGGCTGTTCGGAAATGAGATATTGCAATTCTGTAATTTATTTATTTGCTCCTTTAGTTGTAATGATAGCACTATTAACATTTCATTTCGCTTAGCCGTGAGTCTCTCGGGTCTTATTTCTGGAGAATGTATGTTAGAGTATCGGGGTTTACTATTCCCGCTACCACGGAGAGCGGCTGTACATTTCTTACTCTTCTAAGTGTTTATTTATATACATATAGGTTCTTGCCTGTTGCTAATGCTTGTATACATGCCTTTTTCACATACAAGAGGGTTTCTTTCTATCCATTTCTGAATATGCTATCGAACCTGCTACAGGGGTTATTATAAACCCTGTTATCGTGTTTTCTACGTTTTGTTGCTGTTCTCATACGAACTTAGAGTTCTTTCCGCAGATTAAATATTCAGTCCAACTATTACATTCGAGTCTGCTTCTATAGTTCACACAGAATGCTATATCTGCTTTCATAATACCATTAAAGGGAGAATAGGCTGGTAACTGTTAACTTAGTTCACTTTTCTTAGTACAGTACAGTAAACATTTTAACAGATGAGTAAGTGATAAACCATACCTGTTTATCTGCCAAACCTATTTGTGATGCTTGTCAATCCACCCGTCCGTAGGAAGTTCTTCACTGAGCTTCCACCCCCAAGCACTTGCAGGTCCTACTCGACCGCAATTACACTGGTCTTGCCAGTAAACGCTATCTGATCCTAACCAGACATAGCGTACACAGAAAATTCTTTCCTCTTATGCCATCTGATCCTAACCAGCCACAGCATGAATGTTTTCTCTCTTTTCTGCCATCCGATCCTAACCAGACTTGGCAATTCCCCTTTTTCCTCTGGGGTCTCAACTACCTCAAGGTAGTTAGGGTTTCATCATAACTGATTCCTCAATTACTAACCAAGATTAATCATAAACTCAGTTCCAATAGTGCCAACACAATTGTTTTTCGTTAACATAAAATTAATAACAAGAATATATATAATTTCAAATAAAGTCTCCGTTCAATAATTACTTTTATCATTTACCAACATTAACTTTTCACAGGGGATATTACAGTAATCAATTTAAAATTATAAACATGTTATCTATATATTGTTTCTGTAATATAAATGATTTCAGGAAATAGTATTCATATCAATATTTAAGATCATTTAATATTATATATAATATAAATATAATGTTTTAATTAAAGTTATTATTTTTTATAAGTATTTTATTTACTTATTGAGTTGAGAGGTTTATTTTACAGTATTTTTTAAAAATAAAAATTATGTTATAGGCTATAATAAAAAAAAATGAATACATATTGTAAAGTAATTAGAAGTAAAAAAATGTGTGAGTAAGATGTTCAAATCTTATACTTTTCAAAGATAGTTCAACAAGAGATTTAAATCAATTGTTTGAAGATCTATGTTAACTAATTTATGTTGATATCAACTTCATATATATCTATATATATAAAAACAATTTGTAAAATATAATATTTTAATGTTGCATATATAAAAATATTCAATTTTGGTTATCAATAAAATATTTTAATGTCATTTACTTATAGATTTGCCCCGAGAGGGAGAGGCGCTCTACAACCCAATATAAAGTTGATGTGTGGATGTAATGTAAGTATGTAAACAATTTTAAATGTCGATTTAATTAAAAAATAGAAAAAAAATAAAAGTTTAAAGTTAAAACATTTAAATGTTGGTTCAATTAATAATAAAAAGTTAAAGTAATAAAATAACAAAAATCTTTTTTTTATATTTGGATTTTGTGAATAGGCTTTGTTACAATACCATGGGCCAATACCATGGCTTATCAATAGGGCATGTAGAAAAACCATAACTTATTTCACAACCAAAATATTTTATAACAATATGACAAGATTCTTAACCATGGATATTTACCCCCATTTGACCGTGGATATTATTAACTTGTAATTTAATTAGGCTTTGTTACAATACCATGGGCCAATACCATAGGTTACCAATACCACATGCCAAAAAAGCATAACTTATTCACAATCAAAATATTTTAGAACAATATGAAAATATTCCTAACCATGGATATTCACCCCCACTTTACCATGGATATTATTAACTTGTAAATAGACTTTATTACAATACCATGGGCCAATACCATGGGTTATCAACACCACATACCCAAAAAACATAACTTATTCCACAATCAAAATATTTTATAACAATAGGACAAGATTCTTAATCATGGATATTCACCCCTACTTTGTCATTGATATTATGAATTTGTGAATAGGCTCCATTATAATAGCATGGGCTAATACCATGGCTTATCAATACCACATGCAAAAAAATCATAACTTATTTCACAATCAAAATATTTTTCAACAATGTGACAAGAACCATGGATATTTACCCCCACTTTACCATGGATATTATTAACTTGTAAATAGGCTTTGTTACAATACCATGGCTTATCAATACCACATGCCCAAAAACCATAACTTATTTCACAATAAAAATATTTTATTTTAATTTAATTTTATAACATTTTTTAATTGAAGCTAAAAGGAAAAATGTTATAATTATTTTTGAGATATATCTAAACCCTCTATCCTCACGACTACTAAAATATACTCATAGAAATTAAATTAAGGTTTTAATAAAATTGAAAATGAGAATACTTTCATATTTAAAGATGCGGAATTTATATAATATAAATAATATTAGTAAGAACCAACATAGATATATCTTAACTAAGAATCCAGATGATGACAACAAGCAAATTGAAGGGGAGAGAGGGGAGCAAAGAGGGAGGGAGAAAGTGAAAAAGATGGAGGGTAGAGAGAGAGAGAATTGGAGGGGGGGAGAGGGAGGAAATAACAAAGGAGAGATGAATAGAGAGTGAGGGAGAGAGGAGAAGAGGGAAGAGAGAGAGAGGGAGACATTGAAATGGAGGGGAGAGAGAGGGAGATAATGATAGAGTTGAAGAGAGAGAGAGAGAGTGATGGGGGGAGAGATTGAGGGAGGTGGGATATAAATGGAGAGAGAGGACTCAAGAGAGGGAAGGAGATAGAGATGGAGTTGATGGGGGAGATAGAGGGAAGGAAGAAGAAAGACATAGAGGGAGAAAGGTGGAGAGAGAGGTTGTGATAAGGGAGCAATGGAGATAGAGTGAGGGAGAGAGGAGAGTGGGAGGGTAGAGAGAGAAAGGAGAGAAGGGGAAAAGAGAAAGGCATAGAGGAGGCAGGGAGGGAGAAAGGGAGATAGATATATATGGAAGGACTATATGTTTGGGGATGAGATAGAGAGAGCGAATAAAAAATAGAAACATAGATACAAATATAGATATTATATAGTTTATATAACCAACCTAGATTCATCTTAACCTAGGTTAAAATATCTTGAGGTGTTTACACTTAAAAAATAGGTTTGCACCTCCAAATATTGGATCCCTCTCGGCTAGGCTGGTATATATCATTGGGCTGAGAGGGCTGAGAGACCCTCTACAACCTAGTATGAGGTAGATCTTAGCTAAAAAGGTAAACACGTTTTACAACCCAATATGGGGGTAGATCACCTAAATGCACTCTACAAGCCAATATGGGGGTAGATCTCACGTAAAAATGTAAATGCGCTCTACAACCCAGTATGGGGGGGGGGAAATGTAAATGCGCTCTACAACCCAATATGGGGGGGTAGATCGCACGTAAAAATGTAAACACGTAAACATGTAAACATAAACCTAAATGTAAATCTCATGTAAAAACGTAAACATGTAAACGCATAAGCTTAATTTTTAGCACTTTGCATTTTTAATCTAATATTGTCCCTATTTAGAAATCAATCTAATTATTATGCATAAACACAATATAAATTTAAAATATAAAGAGATTTACAAACACTCAAAAAAAGAGGTATGGTAAATAAATATAAATATAAATATAAATAAACCAGAGGTATGGTAACTAAATAAAACCTTTTTTTATAATTGCTCTAGAAGTATGGTAAATAAATAAAAATATAAATAAACTAGAGGTATGGTAAATAAATAAAAACTCTTTTTATATTTACTTCATAAACCTTTTTATATTTACAAAAACTCAAAAAAGAGGTTTTATTTAGGTGAATCCTATGGGCCAAATTATTATTAATACCATGCAAAAAAAATATTATTAACCCTAATATTAATATTAAAATAATAATAATAATAATAATAATAATAATAATAATAATAGTATTATTATTATTATTATTAAATCTTCTATTCATACTAATATATTATAATATTAATATTATTAAATTTAATAATTTTGGATTAATACAATATTAAATTTGTTATATAATAATATATATTAACTCTAGATATATATGGGAGGGAAGAAGAAAGACATACAATGATAGAGGTGGAGACCTTGGGGGAGTGACAAGGGAGAGATGGAGATAAAGTGAAGGAGAGGAGGAATGAAGAGAGAGAGAGGGAGAGGAGTGAGAGAGGTAGAGAAGGGTAAGAGAGGGAGAGGGAGACACAAAGATGGGGGGAGGAGAGAGGGAGGGAGATAGTGAGAGGATTGAAGCACACAGAGAGAGAGAGAGAGAGAGAGAGAGAGAGAGAGAGAGAGATGGGGGAAGAGAGAGGAAGGTAGGAGAGAAAGAGAGAGAGAGGACTTGGGAGAGAGGAGGAGGGAGGGAGGGATATATAGGTGGAGTTGGAGGAAGAGAGAGGGAGGGAAAAATAAAGACATGGAAAGTGAGAAGTGGAGAGAGAGAGGGAGTGACAAGGGAGAGATGGAGAGACAGAGTGTATTTTTAGGGGTGAGATAAAGAGACAAAGAAGGAGAGATAGAGAGAAGGGGGGAGAGAAGGAGAGAGGGAGGGATATAGTAACATAGTTGGAGAGAGAGAGTGTGTGATGGGGTAAGAGAAAGGATTGGAGGGGAGAGAGAGAGAGAGAGAGAGAGAGAGAGAGTGATGGGGGAAGAGAGAGGGAGGTAGGATAGAAAGGAAGAGAGAGTAAGAACGAGATACATGACTTGAGAGAGAGGAGGAGAGCGATGTGGGAAGAGAGAGGATTGGAGGGCAAAGAGAGAGAGAGAGAGAGAGAGTGATGGGGGAAGAGAGGAAGTACGAGAGAGAGAACTTGAGAGAGAATAGGAGAGAGGGAGGGAGAGAGGAGGAGAGAGGGAGGGATAGGGAGATGGAGTTGGAGGGTGAGAGAGGGAGGGAAGAAGAAATACATAGAGAATGAGAAGTGGCGAGAGATAGAGGGAGTGACAAGGGAGAGATTGAGAGAGAGTGTGTATGTTTGGTAGTGAAATAAAGAGACAAAGAAGGAGAGATGGAGAGAATGGGGGAGAGAAGGAGAGAGGAGAGAGGGAGGGATATAGTAACAGAGTTCGAGGGTGAAGAGAGAGAGGAGAGAGGGAGGGTTCTAGTAATAGAGTTGGAGGGTGAAGAGAGAGAGGAGAGAGGGAGGGATATAGTAACTGAGTTGGAGGGTGAAGAGAGAGAGAGAGGTGGGAGAGAAAGGGAGATAGAGGAAGGAAAAGAGAGAGGATGTGAGAGAGTGGAGAGAGGGAGGGAAAGAGAGAGAGAGATGGAGGGTGAGAGAGAGGGAGGTAAGAAGAAATAAATAAAGAGAGAAATGTGGAGAGAGAGAGGGAGTGATAAGGAAGATGGAGAGAGAGCGAGAGAGGACAACAGGAAGGAAGAGAGATAGAAGTGGGGGAGAGGGAGAGAAGAGAGAGAGAGAGAGAGAGAGAGAGGGAGGGGGAAGAGGAGCGAGGGATATATATATATATATATATATATATATATATATATATATTGGAGAAAGAGAGTGTATGTTTTGGGGGTGATATAGAGAGACAAAGGGAGATAGAGATATAGATGGAAAGCGAAGAGAAAGATGGAGAGAGGGAGGGAGGGACAAAGAGATTGATATATATGGAGTGAAAGAGTGTGTGTGTTTGGGGAGTTGAGATAGAGAGACAAAGAAGGAGAGATGGAGGGAGATATAGATATAGATGGAGGGGGGAGAGAGGGAAGAAGATTTCTTGCACTAGATGCATTGATTTCAGTGTAGATAATGATTTATAATCTTATTTCATTGCTTGCACTATATGCATTGATTTTAGTGCAGATGTTGATTTCTAATTATATTTGATTGCTTGCACTAGATGCATTGATTTCAATGTAGATAATTTCTAATCCTATTTAATTGTTTGCACTAAATATATTGATTTCAGTGTAGATGGTGATTTCTAATCCTATTTTATTGCTTGCACTAGATGCATTGATTTCAGTTTAGATGGTGATTTCTAATCCTATTTGATTGCTTACACTAGATGCATTGATTTCAGTGTAGATGTTTGTTTATAATCCTATCTGCTTACTTGCACTAGATGAATTGATTTCAATGTAGATGTTGGTTTATAATCTCAGTTTCTTAGTTGCCCTAGATGCATTGATTTGAGCATAAATTTTGTTTTCTAATCTTATTTGATTGTTTGCATTAGATGCATTGATTTTAGTGTAGATGTTGATCTCTGATTTGATGTAATGGGATGTATGATGACATTAATTTTAAAGTGATCGGATTAACATTATGCATTGATTTCAGTGTAAGCACAAAAAAATATTGACAGTGTACATTGATTTTTGTGTTATAGTAATTCAACCTATTAGTATTGGAAAGAAAGAGAGACAAGGTATGATATTTACTACAATATCTCAAGCTAAAGATTTAAATGGTTTATGATTTAACATGTCATTTTCATATAATCTATATGAAAAGATGACAATCAATATGAAAAGATGACAAAAGTAACAAGGGTGACAATAAGAATAGCAGAAGAAAATAGTTTGAAATTAATCACTATTTGTAATTGACTATATTCTTATTATTCACATTTTCTATCATTTAACACTATTATAGTGTCACTTTACATTCAAAAATTTTATTTCATCATTAAAGTTATTAAAACATGAGTTAATGATGAAAATTAGGGTTAAGACATGTAAAATCAATGGGATCACAAATACTCATTCAACATGTATTCTCAAGCATTTTCAATTCATTGTAAGTGCATAATAAAACATGAGTTAATGATGAAATATGGATTATTTTGTTGTAAAATCACACAAAACCTAGTTGTGCTAAAAAGAAAAAATAACTATGACATTCATTAATAGTAATGAGATGTACAATAAACTAAAACATGAAAGCACATAAATATACCAATCTCAATAGACTAAAACATGAAAGCTAGCCACTTGAACCAGACATTCAAAAAGTAGATGTTAAGTTGCACAATGATGAAAATGAAAATGAAAAGAAACTAAAAGAATGAAGTAAATATTTTTATATTTTTCAATTTTTTATTTTTTATTTAACTTGATTTTATTTTTATGAAGTAATCAAAATCAAAGGTGGGGGGCTCAAATATCTTATTACAAAGTAACAAAAAGGATTGTGGTTAGACATAAGATCAATGTCTTGAGGGTTAAAGATACTTTTTTTCTATGTGAGGCTAGGGTTAAAGATAAGGTGGTATTCACAGTACCTCGGGGATTACCTACCAAACACTACCAAGGGAGAGATTAGGGTTTTTATGCTTTAGTTGGGTAGTATTGTTTAGGATAATAACCCAGTTTAGCAGGGTGAACTCATAAAAAGGGTATGAAAGAGGCTAAATCCATAGATGTCAAACTTCAATGTAAAACTTTTTAACCTCTCATGATCATAGGAGAACCACATGGAGGCCTCATTGGGGATTGTCCTCCATTTTCCTCCCAAAGGATCATGGTTCCCTTCTTGGGCTCTAGTCATATCTCTTTACATAGGAAATATAACACAAAATGCCTATGATAGGTTAGGAATCCATAGTAGAAATGGTTTCCTGTGGATTTCTTTGTTAATTGTTGGAAAAGGGTAGGTTATGTGGAAGGCAATATTTCAATCTAGACTATAGAAATATGGTACATCACCTACTATTTATATAAAGATTTAGTGATCACCCCTACTATTGCAATAAGAAAAGCTCATAACAATTTAGCTAGGCAAGGGAAAAGAATCATAAAATTTTAATAATCGTGTTCATATTTTTGTGTGGGAGAGTTTCTTCATTTGAACATTCAAAAAACAAGGATGTGGGTGTGTGCTTACCAAATTAAAATGAAGAAGGTTGAGTATCCCTGTGTTCATTAGATGTCGAATAAGCCAGTAATAATTGAAAATTTATCTATTTTTTGACTCAAATTCCATGGCCATGGTTGTCTAAATAGTGTCAAAGCGGATCCCCTATAAATCCTTGATTTCTCTAAGTGTGGGATAATTCTTTTCTAGGAAAAACACATTCCAAAAACTTTGGGTGAATGGAAAAATATAATAGAGTGAACATAAATTCCACAAGGCCAAATAAATCTAAATAATTGGTATTCTCATAAAACTAGGGTGAATGATCCAGATTTAAACAGGAATGCGACAAATTACAGAAATAACCATAAATACAGAGATGCAACATAAATAATACTTCATTTCATTAATGTAAAATATTGAAATATGCTTACAAACAGAAATGGAAATAAAACAGCTAGGACGATGATAGCTTATCTCTGAGAAGAGATGTGGCGGTTACATGCCTCTGAAATCTCTTACAATGAGGCTCGAAAGCCTATTTATTATTGAGAAACAATGGAAAACCCTAAACATCCAAAACCCTAACCCTAGGATATGAAGCGCCGAACTATGGGCCCCATTTTGGGTAAATTGGTACATTAACTTCCCAGGGTCGTAACTTTGGCATACGATCTTCATTTGATGCGCACAATACCTCGTTAGAAAGAACTATCCAAAGAATACAACTTTGGGATGAGCAACGTCATTCCATGGACCCATGTTGCTCCCATTTTTCACAATAAACGTCGTTTGGGGCCTTAAAATGGCTTTGGAAGTTCAGGACCCAAAAAACTACTAAAAATAGTAAACTCTGCTACAATTAAGGAAACTAAAAAACTGAAAGAGACATTTGTGGATGTCCAAGTGGGATAGGTGAGTGGCCACCAACATCCACCTAGATCATTACTCCCCCCTTAGGAAGCAATGGTCCCCATTGCGTTGAGTTCCTCCATGAGATGAGGAAAATTCTACTGAACTTGGTCCCTGGTGAGCTGTTCTGCAACCTCTGATGTGTCCAGTAATGGTGGGAAGCATGGTCGAGGGCAGTCCACATTGAACTCTCAGTGTAAGCAAAGGAATGGGGGAATGTTGTGCTCTAAAGCATCATTTCCCATAGCCTTGGTAATGGTGTAAGGACCATATCGGAGTGATCTGAGCTTCCAATGGGCTTTGGTAAGGCGTTCTTTCTGCAGATGAAACCAAACTTTGTCGCCCACTTGAAACTTGTGGCATTTTCCAGAATGGAGCAGTGATATATCGACCTGTTGGGTAGAGGTGCTCTAGGAGTCAGATCAAATGAATGCTTGACCTAATAGTGCAACGGTATCCCTGTGGGTGAGGAGAAGATGTTCTTGTCTACTTTCATGACCATATCCATTTGTTGTTACTACTACGTGGAGGAACCCTTCACGGGGGTCATGGATGTGGTGACAATCTTCCCCTTACTTTGGGAGTGAAACAGACATAAAATAATTTTCCTAGTCTGGGAGATGAGCTTATTGCCTTTCTTATCAGAGATCAAAGAAGTGGCGGTAGGTGGGGCTACCTCCGGTATCTTGTATAATGTATTACACAAATAAATAATAACAACACAAGGCCTTGACTCATACACAGCATGTCGTCTCCACAAGTATGGTTGGCCTAATAATACATCACAAACCTCAAGCGGTGCAACATCACACAATACCTCATCTGTGAAGGGCTTGATGCTGTAGGGAAGGCAACACTGCTGAGAGACTCGGAGATCTTGTCCTTGGTGAAGTCACCCTATGTTGTACAGTTGCGGGTGTGGTATGGTTGGTAGTCCTAGCCGCTTCATGACCTCTGCTAAAATGAGGTTTTCTTTGGCTGCCACTGTCGACAATGAATTGCAACGGTGAACCCTTCACCCACATTTGTAAGTGGAAAAGACATTCCCCCTCCTCTGTATCTTCAGGTTCATTCTCCTAGACTTTGGCAGTGGCAACATTGGCGTTGGGCTCCACATCAATGACTTGCTTCCCTTTGTCATTCCCCTTGTCGGGTTCTCACTTAGGGTCGGAACATGCATCTGATTCTGAAGCCTTCAACTCAGCCACCAGTGACTTCTTGGTCCGACACTCACATGTGTTATGAGTGGGGCTCTTATGGAACTCACACCACTTTCTTGTGTCCTTTGACTTCGTGGTGTTATTCTTTTCTTGCAGCTTTGACAGGTTGTCTTGGGTCACCTCGCCTTGGCTTTTTCCTTTGTTCTTCGAATTCACAGATCCAAAGTCTCGCTTCTTTTGTTTAAACTTCTGCTCGATCTTGACAGCATATTGGTGCACCTCGCTGAGTGAGGAGATGTCCAGGAACTCCATCTCATCCTGGATGTACCTATGTAGGTAGTCGCGGTATTTGAGTACCAAATGCAGCTCAAAATCCTTGATACCCAACTTTGTGCGAAGGGTATGAAAAATATTTGTGAACTCCGAAACATCTTGGTCCCTTCCCTGCCACAGCGTGGTCCACTTTATGTATTTCTCCTCATAGATCTTGACAGGGTAGTACTGCTCCTTAATGGCATCCCGAAACAAATTCCAAGTGGGTGCAGCTGAAAACAGTGAGTTTGTACTTTCATCCTTCTTCTCGCAGTAGGTTTCCCACCAGTCCTTAACGTAGGGGGCTGCTTTGAGAAGTGCAAAAGTGATCTTTTCCCGGCTGGAAAAATCATGAACAGAAAAATAACCATCCAGTATATTTAACCATTTATCTACGGCATTTGCGTCTATCTAAACCTCAAATATGGGGATTTCAAAGTTAACTTGTACCTTAAATGGTGTGGCATTTCCGGAGTAGCTATTTGAAGTAGATGTGTCGTCCCTGGGTAGCTGCTGAAGGATCTCGGAAAAGTTTTCCATTATCGTGTTCCTTTGTCACTCGAGGGCTTCTTCGAGCAAGATTTTGATGGGACCTCCTGCCCCCTCATCTTTATTTTCATCCACCATGGGAAGCCATTAGATTTGCGAGGTTGGTCTTGCAAGGGTTCGACCAGTTCAAGCCCTAACTCCTTATATCCCGACCTCGTTGGGAACATGTAAAGAAAAGCAGAGAAAGAGCAGACCGCTCTAATACCACTAATCCGGATTTAAATAGGAACACAAAAAATTACATAAATAACCATAAATACAGAGATGCGGTAGAAATAATACTTCATTTCATTAATGTAAAATACTTAAATATGCTTACAAATAGAAATGGAAATAAACCAACTAGGGTGATGGTAGCTTATCTCTGAGAAGAAATGTGGTAGCTACATGTCTCTGAACTCTCTTACAATGGGGGTCGAATGACTATTTATTGTTGAGAAACAATGGAAAACCCTAAACATCCAAAACCCTAACCCTAGGAGATGAAGCACCAAAGTGTCGGCCCTGTTTTGGGTAAATTGGTACATCAACTTCCCGGGGTCATAACTTTGGCATATGATCTCCATTTTACGCGCACAATACCTCACTAGAAAGATCTATCCAAGGACTACAATTTTGGAATGAGCAACATTAGTCCATGGGGATGAGCAACATCAGTCCATGGACCCATGTTGCTCCCAGGTTTCCCAAAAATGTCCTTTAGGGCCTCAAAATGGCTCCAAAAGTTTAGGACCCGAAAAAATGCTAAAAATAGTAAATTGTGCTACAATTAAGGAAACTGAAAAACTGAAAGAGATAGTTGTGGGGGTCCAAGTGGGATAGGTGGGTGGCCACCAATATCCACCTGGATCAGTGAAATATATGTTGATATTTTCTATTACTAGAAAATTATGGTGAATAGGACATTATAGTTTGAATTTTGCAAGGCTAAACGAATTTTTCAACTCTCCTTATCAAATTCCCATTGTCTAATTGTGTACAAATTTTTTTATTTTATTTTTTTATAAATCAACATTGGGTGATGCATAATCAAAACCCTCTTTGTAAAAAATTCCCAACCAAAATAAAAATAAAAAACCCATAATTTCACCCATGGGTGAAACTTCGCCCTTAATTTTTTTTATATATCCATAATAGGCTTCTATTTCAATTTTTATAGCATCCATAAATCATTACCAAACTTCACAAGTAGAATGTCAAAGATACCTAGAAACCCTATAACAATGTGTTTCCATAATTAATTAATGCAAGGGGTTGATAAGACATTGCACATCCTTGAATTAGGTTTGTTTCCCAAAGTGAAATGAAGTTGTTTATATGGTTATGTGAGTGTATTTTGGCTGCTCATAAGTGCAAATAATGGATTTGATGTACATAAGGTATTCTTATGGATAAGCTAGTTCACAAATTATTCAACGTAAATGAGCATCCCTAAATGCAATGGATATATGAAACTAGCGATAATAAGGGTTTTTAGAAAAATATCATAAAGTCCCTCCAAAAGAAAAAAAAAATCATTAGCAAGAACCAAATCTTATGCCATCATTATGAATTTCTTTGTAATTCACAAAATTTGTGAAGATTTGGACCAATATAATGATCAATGAATAAAGAATCAAAAACTTATATCTCAAAATGTGTTTTATTTTCTATTGTTATAAGTGAGCTTCAAATTACCATAAAGGTGATATTGTTGGCCAAGAGTATGGTGCATGTTCTTGTGTATCAATGGCTTTCTCCCTGTTGTTTGTTCTTATGTGACAAAAAAATGTTTATTTTTACCTTGTTTTTGGTTTTTATGTGGCACCAGCAAGGCCTTTTATTGTTAGTTTTCATGTGCTGACAATAAGGCGACTTCTAATGCTTACTATGCTTGGACTATTAGGGGTGTGGGAATGTACTTTAAATATGGAAATAGAGTAAGAGAATAAAAACATGGTTCAAATGTCATGGTTAGTGGATTGTAATGAGAAAGGATGATGATGGATGGGAAAGAGTGATTCCCCCCCCCCCCCCTCCAAATAAAAAAAGAAATACTAAAGGCCTTTATATCCTTGAAAAATGACAATTGATAAGGAAGTAGGAGAAAGTTCTAAGTGATTTTACACATTCATGTTTAGATTATTTGATGAATTTGATAAGTAAATAGGAAAAACAGGTGTACCTATACCTACCTAACAATGTTATTAAATTTGCATCAAGTCTATGATCATTTGTGTGAAGGGTATTCAAAGTTCCCATGGAAAGGAGAAAACATATATGGAGAGGATTATCAACATTAGGTTCTAATATCTTTGTGGTGAATATTGGAGGAAAGATGAGTTTTGCAACTACTTATTATATAATAGTTTGTTGTAAATCATTAGTATTTGTATCCATGGAAAAGTTCTTTAATTGATTTTTCTATTGTTGGTCCTTATGTGGCAATAGTAGGGCCTTCTTAGGTTGACTCTTGTGTGGGAAAACCAATGTATTTGTTATTTATATTACTTCTATGGGCTGATGAATTGTAGCTAAGAGTAAAACCATATTGCAAGCTTAAATCACCTTGTGAAATATTTAGCATGAAGGAAGTGTTCTAGACAAGAGTAGTAGTAAGGGAGAAACAAAAGTCTTGGTAATTTTTATTCAATAAAAGAAACTAAAAGGGTGGATTAGCATTGTAAATTATTCATGTTACATCACTAGTTAGGGTTATCTTGAGTGCTTGAGCGAAATAGATATTATTTTCCCCACCCACGTGACATGATGAGCTATAATGCCTTGATAATTATTGTTTCAATGGCTTCATGCATATGAATATTGTTGTATTGGCTTCAGCCCTTGTGAACTATTAAGTGAGTATACTTGTGGATTGGGATAGCACTAGAAACCTCACTCTAGTTGTCGAGTTTAGCCTAAGGTTGATTTATTTCCTTCGAAAAAAAGTGATCCATGTTACTTTATTGGGTGGGTTATGTTGGGTCACTTACTAGTGATTACCCCATTACTATTGTAGTTATACCCCTTATTAATATTGTTGTGCCCCTATTGCCCCCATATTGTTATTACTGTGCCCCATAGAATCCCTCTATTGTTATTTTTGTGGCTTTATATTATTATTGTTAGGTCGGCTGGATTATATTGTGACTCCTTAGACTCCTATATATAGAAAGGAGGTTTTGTCATTTGTATCGTCCAAGAATTGTTCATTTATGTAATGTAAATGATGTTTCCCCCTCGAAGAGGCTGAATTCTAAGGCGTTGATCTATCTTTTCTATCTTTTCTTGAGCTGGTTTCATAACATTTGGTATCAGAGCTTTGGATTCTAGGGTTTCGCTGCTCCAAACAGGTCATCGTGCCATTTTCACTATAACTTTTTTTCTGCGACATTTTAGAAGTTTCAAAACAAAACCCATTTGAGAAGAAATCATTCTGAACCTCGAGTCCAAATTTCAGAGCTTTTCGCGCTATATTTGCGGAGATATGATTAGAGGAAGTTGGTCTTTTTGCAGACTCCTGAATTACATTCCAAACAGGTGACCTGGGGAAAATCGTCATAACTTTCTCTTTTGGGATCGGATTGAAATTTTGTAAGAATTTACATAAAGAGGATGGACTGTAGTTTCTTGTATGCATTTTTTAGATCCAAAGGTCGAAACAGTGACTCGTGGCACGTCGTACAAGTTCGCTCTACTAAACTAGTCTATAAGCAAGTCACTGTTGGAGATTTCGCATAACTCTTACTTGGAGAATCCAATTTGGGTCCGACTTGTGGCATTGGAAAGAGGACACAAAGGGCTACTATAGGTCACAAATTCAGAACTAGATAATTGGAAAGTATAGAGATACATCAGAGGCAATATCGAGCTCCTACAAAGTGAAAAAGGTGTGTAGATTTTCTTAAATTTTTGCTTAAGCTTGGCTTGAAAATTTATTTTGAAGGAATTCAAAGGGCATTATAGAGAATTATTATCGGTAACTGATGCCCCGAGGAAATAAAATGCAAACATGACGAAGAAGTGTGGGCACTTATTCAAAAGTTACAACAAGATTCCAATATGTCTGATACATTTAGCTTGAAAAATGATTCGTTATGGTACAAAGATCGCTTATACCTCTGTAAGCATTCCCAACTAAAACAAAAGATTCTTATGGAATTGCACACTTCTCCCTTAGGAGGGCACTCAGGATTTTTAAAAACTTACCACAGGGTTAAGAAGGAATTTTTTTGGGATGGCCTTAAATCAGATATTCAAAAGTTTGTGGCGGAATGTTTGGTTGCCAACAAAATAAAGTTGAAACAATTAAGACACCAGGTCTATTACAACCTTTATCCATTCCAAGCCAACATTGGGAGGAGGTTTCAATGGATTTTATCACAGGTTTACCCAAGTCTGAGGGAAAGAGTGTCATCATGGTGGTAGTTGATAGACTTACCAAGTATGGACACTTTTGTGCATTATCACATCCATTTAAAGCCAGTACAGTTTCTAATGCATTTATGGAAACAATTCAAAAGCTACATGGAAACCCAAAGATTATTGTAAGTGACAGAGATCCCATTTTCACTGGAAATTTTTGGACAGAATTATTTTCTTGTCTTGGTACTCAGTTAGCTCATAGCTCATCTTATCATCCTCAATCTGATGGGAAAACTGAGATAGTAAACAAATGTTTGGAAGGATATCTTCGTTGCTTTGTATCTGATAAACAGACACAATGGTTCAAATGGTTTCCTCTGGCTGAATGGTGGTATAACACTTCCTTCCATACAGCAACAAAAATGACCCCATTTATGGCACTTTATGGGTATCAACCACCATCCATCACATCATATTTAAGAGAAAATTCTAAGGTTCAGGCAGTGGAACATCACATCGAACATCAACAACAAGTCCTCCAACTCTTAAAGGATAACCTCGTGTTGGCACATAATAGAATGAAACAACAGGTAGATCAACATCGCAGTGAAAGAAGTTTTGATGTAGGTAATTGGGTATTCCTACGGCTACAACAATATAAGAAAATGTCCCTCAAGCAAGCTAAGAAGGATAATAAATTATCACCAAAGTATTATGGTCCATACAAGGTGTTGCAAAAGATTGGTACTATGGCATACAAATTGGAGCTTCCTGCAGCTTCTCGATTGCACCCAGTTTTCCATGTTTCATGTTTAAATAAGGTTATAGGCGACAAGCTCCCAGTTCAAACAATATTGCCAGAACTTGACGAGGAAGGAAAAATTATATTGGAATCGGAAGCAGTCACAGAAACAAGAACTCGATAGCTACGAAATCGATCAATTTCAGAGTATCTTATCAAGTGGAAGAACTTATCTGCTGAAGATTCCACATGGGAGGATGAGAACTTTATGCAAAAGTATCCAGAACTACTCAAGCGTTGAGGACAACACTTTTTTTAAGGAGAGAGGCAGGTTGGGTCCCTATAATATTAGTGATTACCGCATTACTATTGTAGTTACACCCCTTATTAATATTGTTGTGCCCCTATTGCCCCCATATTGTTATTACTGTGCCCCATAGAATCCCTCTATTGTTATTTTTGTGGCTTTATATTATTATTGTTAGGTCGGCTCGATTATATTGTGACTCCTTAGACTCCTATATATAGAAAGGAGGTTTTGTCATTTGTATCATCCAAGAATTGTTCATTTATGTAATGTAAAGGAGGTTTCCCCCTCGAAGAGGCTGAATTCTAAGGCGTTGATCTATCTTTTCTATCTTTTCTTGAGCTGGTTTCATAACAGGTTACAAGTGAATATAGTAGAAGTTGGTGTAGGGAAAAGTAAACTGGAGTTATGATGAGGTAGAAAGAAAGAAATAAATATGAGGAAGATAAGGAATAAGCATGAGGAATTCATCATAAAAAAAAAAAAAAATGGTTGATGTAGCAAGGGAATCTTAATTTTAGAACATTTTTCTTTAAATTTTTAAATAAATTCTTCATTTTTCTCATTATGGATCGATCAAAAATATTGATGAAAATGTTTTTTGTTGTTGTGTTTAGCTAAGACATTGTTGGGATAAGCTCATAGGAACTTGAGATTTGAATGATAATACATGAAAGCACTCAAGATCTCATGATTTTACATCTTCTTTGGTGGACGTATATATGTTTTTCCCCTTATCATCAAATTTTCACTTCAATAATTACTTGTTCATGGTTTGAATTTCTTAATCCTAGTAGGACCTATAAAAAACCAGCACTTACTTGCAATAAAACATGAGATCATGAAATAATGGGTGTGCAGAAGTGTTACACAATATTTTTTTATACCTCCTATTCACTTCCCATACCATATCCCGAGGTTCAAAAACATTGGCTACTGTGTATCATATCCATCATGATATATAGACCAAAGCCTCCTTGAAGAATAATAGGAAAACTGCCCTGAATCCATTATGGAGAAGGTTGCCTAAAAACCTAATTTTTGGCATCAGCGCATTTTTCTCCACTCCCTACCTATGTTGATGTCAGGTTGCTTAGTTATACACTCATGCTGCCAGTGTTGGTTTTCATGGGAAAACCCACACTGAACCTCTTTTATAAGGTTTTCCCAAACTAGAGGAGAAGCTTTGATCACCAGAACCTTCAGGAACAATGAGCTAGATATTGGTTGTTGTTGATATGGTCAAGCTCTCTCATTTGGGCCTCTTGATATTATCATCATGGGCTTTCCCCTTGAGATGTGGACCTTCATCCCTCTTTTGTAGATCCCTAACTCCCTCTCCCTTCTTATAAATTCACTCCCTTCCATCCCCAAATGGTTGGTCATTGATTGTTGCATCCCTATGCTGAGATTATGCTTACATGCTACCCATTCTATCTTGGAGAAGGGGTTCTTGAAGAGTCTTTGCTTGGACTTGGACATCCACCAAAAGGAGGTCTCCAACATCAAGGCATAGGTTGTATGCTTCCCTTTTTATCTAATTAATACATACATATGATGTTCCCTTTCCATAATTGTGTAAATGTTTATACTATTAGCTTAATGTTCCTTGATCTGTTAAGTAGTTTATGTTTGATTTATGCCATATATGCTCTTGTATCTTGCATAATACTTTGATCTTGCTTACAGGTATACAAACATAAAGAACAACTAAGGAGTGAGGCCTGGAGCGAAAGATTCAAAGCCATCTCCAAGGATCGAGTGATTGCATTAGAGCGAGGTAGGTTTCTCCTTCTCTCTGCATTTGTCAAACATAAGCTAGGAAAGTGTATGTTAGTTTGTTTAGTTTTTTGCTAGACCCACTCATTAGGCTAGAGGGATTGCCTATGTCTGCAAAGGGGATTTTCCATCACAACAAAATGGAAACTCTTCTGGGGAAGTTATATCCTATTCATCCTCCTTTGTCAACTAATTTCTTGATCAGTTTGACCGACCATCATGTTCTAAGTTAGTTTGTGTTGATATAGGTATGCACAATCACTGATTACTATCTTAGAGTGCTCAGTATGGAAGTGTTTGTGAAATTACTTTTATTTTTTTCATATTCCTCATCCAGCGTGATTTTTGATCTGACAGTCGCGCTGCCAGCACGCTTTTTATTAAAACAGTCACACAGATCCCCTGTTTAGCGCTAGTTTGGCCTTAATAGTTGCGTTGATCCCTAAGATTGGAAAAAAATCTAGGGTTTCTCTGTCAAATCCCAATGTATCTCAACCCCTGAGGTCCTGTTTTGTCCTGCGTGACTAGATTTTGTTAATGTTTTGATTGATTACCTAATTTATTAGAAAATTATTACTCCTTTGAACTTTCAAGTGTTTGAGTGCAATTCGATTTATTTTAGGGTTTATAGGTCATTTGATTGTCACTTGCCGCTTGTGAGCATCTTTGGGTCTCTGGTTTGTTGAATGATTAGGTTTATTCATTTGGTGAAATCACTTGAAACATTGACTTACATTGGTTTCGACTTGCCTTATGAAAAGTTTTTTTTCATGTGTATTAGGTCATGTTGCATTTGAAATCCATCTTTGTCATTTATCAAACATAGATTACATTGTTTGGTTTGCAAACTAAAATGAGTATATTTTCTTATCTATTTGAAAGATAAAATGAAATACATTTTCATTGAGTGCTTTTAAATAACTTTGATTGATGCCTTGTTTGCATCAGGATTATTTTGAATCAAAATCTTTGTTTTTGCTTTAGTTGAAGCTTAGTTACATGCGAGCATCTAAAAATCAAAGAGAACATCATATAAGTAAAGTGCATCTTATTGAAGTGAATGTCATTTTTGCTTTCAATAGATTGCATATTCATTAGTGAAATTGAAGTTTAGATTTTCTCTTGCATTTTGCATTTGGAAAAGTTAGTGGAGGCATATTGTTTGATGCATTAATTGCTTGAACTCTCTTCCCTCGTTAGTATAGGATTCATTGAAATGAAAGGTTTCATTTTTATCATATAGTTTCATTCTAGGATTCAGGTGACATCGTTTGAGCCCAAAATTGAAACCTAATTCAAGAAAATTTTAAAATCTACTGAATTAACCTAAGGAGCATTTGGAACTTAACACAAACATTTAGAGGTCCAGGATAGAGATATGTTACAACATCTATAAACCTAGCAGCTTTTGTTAACTACTTGCATTGTATCCTGGGGGTGAAATCCCGTTCCAGTACAGAAGTATATCAGAGGTTCTCCAGTACTCTAGGGTATATCGAAGGCACTCTAGTATGGCAAGTATATCAGAACTCTCTCACCAAACGGTTATGCATTAGAAAACACTAACACAGACTTGTTCTCCCCGTACCGTCATGTATATATTAAGGGACCCCACTAGGTTGCTACCTTTAGCCACATGTAACTGAGTCAACTGCCTTGTAAACATGATACAATGAACACAACATTCAGGGAGATTGGCCATCGTACGTTAAGTCCTTGGTTTTGACTAAGGTGTATATTACGGTTCATGGATACTTGGTAAATCCTCTTGCCTAGCTTACCCCTCTTTTATTTTATTTTGTTAATTTCTAAAATCAATTAATTTACCGTGGAAAAACATTCTTCCTATGGAAATACTCCTTAGTAGATCTTAGATTGATATTGATGGCAACATTTCCTGAGTCTACCAATCAAGGAAACCCCTCTGACGGGAATCCTAGTTCTTTTCCTTCTTTCGGAAACATTGGTGCTCCCTTTATGGCAACATTGTCCATTCCTGGATTGACCATTGGTCTGTCAATTTGGTTATTTTCGACCTTGGTGATTCTCAGTGTCCAAACTGCATTTCAACTGAGTTCTCCTCCACCTGAAAAACATCAACCTCAAATTGATCCTAAAGTTGACCCCTCACCTTCTTCACCTATTTCTTCACCTCGTTCTTCCTCTTCACCTGGTGAAAGTCTAGATTCTAGTAACCATGAAGCTAAGAAGACAAAGAAGAGGACGAAGAAGAAGAATCAAAAGAAGCAAGGGGGCAACCAAGCAACCATTGCTACATATGCAACCGATGTAGAAAAATCTTCCAACCAGTCTCGGAAAGTAGAATTCCCTTGCATGTTATGTAAGGGTGACCACCTTCTTTGGAATTGTCCTGGTATTCCAAAGGTCTTAGAAATGTGGTCCACAAGATCACATCAACCTTTGTCATCAGCCTCTAGAGATCATGTTGGTGATAAACCTTCAACTAGTAATAATAAGGTCCATGGGAAAAAGGGAAAAGTCAAATTTCCTTGTAAGTTGTGTGAAGGTAATCATCCCATTCACCTTTGTCCTCTTCTCGATGAGGCTTCCAAAGAGTTGGAAAACCTTACAGCTTCTCAACCTCATCTTACGAACGGGTATCAAAATCTTTCCCCTTATCCTTCACTAGTTGATCTAGTGATTGATCAAAAGTCATCTTTTGTCAACCCCATTCTCTCTGAACGTGAGTCTCATGAGTCTATTCTCGACCAACCATTGGTTGAGAAAATGGTAGACCTGGCTCCACCTTCAGTTAACTGTACCATTCCAGTAGAGATTGAACCTCGTACTGCTCAAGTTCTTCTGGTTTCTTCGGTTTCAAATGAACTAGAGGGAAATCCTCCCATTCCTGAGGTGAATGAGAGCAGTTCTCCTGCTCCCATAGAGAAAGAGGGCAACTCTCCCCTTCCTACGACACCCCCTCCAAGTAGTTTGGTCACTTATTTTGATTAGAGTCGACTGGTAGGATATCACCTTCCGTATTATGTGCCTTTCCATACTACAATACAAACTTACAATATGATCGTACCTAGCACAGTCATAGATGAGGGTGTATCTATTAGCATTATGTCCTCAGCTACTTGGAAAGCTTTAGGTTCTCCTCAACTTGTCCCTGCCACCCAGAATATGTTAGCTTTTAACAGAGGAACCAGTCAACCGTTAGGGATCCTTCCTAAGTTACCTATTACTTTGGGAGGAAAGAATATCTATATATATGTGATGGTTGTCCAAGGACCTTTATATTTTAATGTACTCCTTGGTCGTGACTATGTTTATGTCATGGGGCCTCTTGTCTCTTCCCTCTTTTGAGTGATGTGTTTCCTGCATTAAGGAAGCATTGTGATCATTGATCAACTTACATTCATTGGTCATAAATCAACTCCTAATCAACCATCATCCCTAAATGGTTCTTATGTGCAAGTGGTATCACCCTCACCATAGGTTAATTACGTGGCTACCTGTCCCATGCACACATCTACTGATGATCTAGTAGGTGATGTAGTATGCCATGTACTAGGTGCATTGGAGCCCGATTTTTCCATTAGATCCCTGGACATGTATTCCTTCTAGAGTGTTGTTCTCCCTTCTATTGAGAACCTCTTGGAAGCCATGGCCTCTTTTGGTCTGTGATCAAAGGCGTTGGAGCAGAGTTCCTTGTCTTGTGTCAAGCTCTTTAAAAAATGAAACAAGAGCCACAAGGATAATTCTTTTACTATGTCAACCTCTTTAAAAAAATGAAATAGGTTCCCATGAGGATAATTCTTTTACTATGTCAACGTCGTTAAAAAAAGAATTAGGTATCCATGAGTATGGTGCCTTTACTTGTGTCAAGCTTGGTAAAAAATGAAACAAGATGTCACGAGCATGGTTCTTTTCTTGTGTCAAGCTCGTTAAAAAAATGAAATAAATCCCATTCCAATTCGAGTCTTTCATTAGATCTCATAAAATCCTAGTTGAGTCTTTCACTTGTTCTCATAAGTAAACCTTCATTCCATCCACCTATTAGTAACCAGTAGTCTAATTAGGTGAATGAAATGAAGCTTGGGGGGGGCATGTACCTCGAATTGAGTCATTATGTTGGGAGCATGAAAACTTATCTCAAACATAGTTTATCTTTGTTTCAATCTTGTGTAAAAATGAAACCAAACCCAAACATAATTTATTTTCATTTAAAGTTTGTGAAAAATGAAACCATCTTCGAGTATCCTCAAGCATAGTTTCCAATGTTTCAAGCTTGTGTAAAAATGAAACCATTCCCACTTTACATCTCATGATTGCCATTTTTATCAGCTAATTTTTTCCAGATGAGCCTTGGTTTGTCGATTCCATCACCACCATCTCTTTAGCCGATCATTCACTTTCACTTGGTTGTTTTACCCTTGCCTGAGGAACTGTTGCGATGAGTAGTCTTATTAGCTAACCTCTTGACCTTTACATGTTTTGAGCAGTTCCATCATGACCGAAACCATTTGCTATCCTTTTATAGCACTCATTCCTCCAGGAGGAGTCATCTTTAAGCCCTTTTCTGACTCTTGAAAAATGAAAATATTGTCGAGTACCTGTCATTTCGAACTCGTTAAAGTAAATGAAATGATGTCTACTTAGTATAAGTTTAACCCTTTTTCGGACTGAGATAGACTATTGTATGAAAAAGGAATACCTTAGTCGAACATGGCTAAGAGGTTCTCTTGGATATTATTTTCTACCTTTTCGGGTTCAAGAGACAATTTACAAAAAGGGACCGTTGGAATTTTCTTTTTTCGATTCTTTTTCAAACTATCTAATCATGAAAAAAATGTCGAGTTTCACCTCCATCAGACTCGTAAAACTTAAACAACGCAAGACTTGTCACCATGACAAGGCTGATTTTCTCCTTCCTAGGGCTCGTAAAATTTACTAGGATGGATTCATCTAAAGGGTGAACTTATATGACAATAATATGTTATCCCCTTCAAGCTTGCAACAAAAAATATATGGGGTACTCATCAGAAGTGGTGGGGGAAAGAGTGAAAGCATTCATCTCTTGTATCCTATAAAGGCAGCATGTCACTCTTGAACATGACACTCGTCTATTGATCGTGTAGGGTTTGGCATATCCTTACTTAGTCACTTACCTTCTTGGATTTGGGGAATCCATTTTTCCTCTCATCTAATCATACCATTCTGTCATCATTACCTTTGATCCTATGTTGAGTCAAATTCTACCAAACTCCAGAGTCATGGCATCGATACGTTTAAGAGGAGTCCTATATGCAATTCTTTACCACCTATACATTGTCTGACTTTCTGCCACAGTCCTAGATCACACTTATCTACTCTACCACATCCTTTTGTTTCATGTCAATGATGTGGGATTCATTATGGCCCTCCTTTGATGGATCACTTCCTGTCAACTTCAGCTCATTATCTGGGAAGATGATCTAGAAACTCCCTTCCACTACCTTAGAGCTTGCATGCCTCAAGGAAAAGTTCTTCACATTCGATGATGGGTTTACATCATTGACCTTCAATCGAATGATTCCATGAGTGTTCAACTTTAGTTTCACTATTCATAGTCATGGATTGTGTTGATTGTACCTTGAGAGCCATTGTCATCATTGGTGGTTGATCTCGTGCCTATTAACGGTTTACATCATTGACTGGTAATCAGGTGGTTTTCTATCATGTTCGACTTTGACACATCTATTCACATGTTACAATTCGTACATTGATCGGGTCGAGACAAAGTGTAAGACCCTGGATTTTGTTTGATAAAGTTCAAGTTGCGTGGAGTTATGAGTCATTCATGATTTTACACATGTTTCCTCTATGCAGATGGTTGTGACCATACCATGGGTCCATATTCATGATCCTTTCAATTCAGATGGTTGTGACCATACCGAGGATCTTTGCACATGATCCCTTTATACGGATGGTTGCATCCATGCCGCAGATTCATGTATTATTGGATGCCTATTATCGTATCGTTAGACATGATCATTAGAGATGTCAGATATGTATATGTATATGTATATGCTTGATTTGCGGGTCTCCTAATAGTGTTGTTCTCATCCTTTCACTGACTTGTAAAGCATCTCAGCCATCACTCCATGTTCTGCCTGAATGATTTAGGGGGCATCTCTTACACAGTATTTTGTCATACCTCTTGTTCACTTCCCATAACATATCTCGAGGTGCCAAAACATTGACTACTGTGTAGCATATCCATCATGATATACAGACCAAAGCCTCCCTGAATAATCAAAGGAAAACTGCCCTAAATCCATTATGGAGAAGGTTGCCTAAAAACCTAATTTTTGGCATTAGCACATTTTGCTCCACTACTTTCCCATGCTGATGGCAGGTTGCTCAGTTAAATACTTGCATTGCCAATGCAGGTTTTCATAGGAAATCCTGTGTTGAACCTCTTCTGGTAGGTTTTCCCAAAATAGAGGAGAAGCTTCTCTCACTAGAACCTTCGGGAATAGCGAGCTGGATATGGATTGTTGTTGATATGGTCGAGCTCTCTCATCTAGGCCTCTTGACCTTATCATCATGCGCTTTCCCCTTGAGATGTGGACCTTCCTCCCTCTTTTGTGGATCCCTGACTCCCTCTCCCTTCTTATAAATTCACTCTGTTCCATCCCCAAATGGTTGGTCATTCATTGTTGCATCCCTATGCTGAGATTATGCTTACATGCTACCCATTCTAGCTTGTATAAGGAGTGCTTGAAGAGTCTTTGGTTGGACTTGGAAATCCACCAAAAGGAGGTCTCCAACATCAAGGCATAGGTTGTATGCTTCCCTTTTTAGCTTATTAATACACACATCTAATGTTCACTTTCCATAATTGTGTAAATTTTTATGCTATTAACTTAATGTTCCTTGATCTTTTAAGTAGTTTATGTTTGATGTATGCCATATATTCTCTTGTACCTTGCATAGTACTTTGATCTTCCTTGCATGTATCTAGACGTGAAGAACAACTAAGGAGCGAGGCTTGGAGTGAAAGATTCAAATCCATCTCCAAGGATCGAGCGATTAGCATCAGAGCGAGGTAGGTTTCTCCTTCTCTATGCATTTGTCAAACATAAGCTAGGAACATCTATGTTAGTTTGTTTAGATTGTTGCTAGACCCACTCATTGGGCTAGAGGGATCAGCTTTGTCCGTAGAGGGGATTTTCCTTCACAACAAGAAGTCATCTTATCTAGTAAATATGCAAAGAAAAATGAAAAAAAATGTTATAAAAGAAATCATGAGAAGAATAAGCAAAGAAAATTTCACTTTTTACATGTTAAGGAGTAGTAGTATCCCTAGACTACCTGATAATATTTTGTTGATATTCTTTTCATCAAACATATAATTTAAGTGATTAAATATCCATATGAAAGTATATCTATATGGATACCTCCAATATAAATATTTTTCGAAAATACCTTAAGATGACATACCAAATCTTCTTAGGAATAACCTGCACAACATAGTTATTTTTTAATTCTTGTGTAGACAAAGAGTTACTATTTTGAGTATAAATTCTTCTTTGGATGGAAAATTGATGTTATTCCAAATGCATATGAAATTATATTCATTTATTTATCTTGAATAAAAACATTTTTTGAAGAACAGATCAATTGATGGGTTAGATATGCCAATGAACAACTTAGAAATATCAATTTTAGGATTGTAGATTTAGGATAGGTAGTTAGTACTTTTGGCATAAATTCCTCATCTGATATAAAAATGGAGAAATTTAAACCACATCATAAACAATATTCTTAGGATCATAGAAACATGTTTGAAATATGTATCCATTTAGGTATCCAAAAAGTGACTATGCTAAATATGTTTTTGAGTTGTCTACTATACATATCATCAATGTTTTAGTCATATGTTTTTCATTTGTTATCCAAATTGAGAGATTCAAAAGGGTTTAGAAACTATATTTAAAGGTATGTTTTGGATATAAATAGGTTTTACAAATATATCCATGTGGTTCCCTGAAACATGATTGTTCTGAATATGTTTTAAGTGGGGTCAATGATCCAATTGCAACAAAAAATTAATCAAGAAGCTATTTCTCCAAATGGTGATCTATATATGAATGAATTTTTGTAGGAATATAATTTTCAATATAATACATACACATACCAAGAATTTTAAGCATTCACTACTTATATTGATATGCACAGGAATCAACTACTACAGATCCATCCAAAAATGATATGTATCTTAAATAATTATAGAGGTATTTTTGAAAATAAAGTTTTATAGGAAAAATTGATATGCATAGCCAATATACTACATATTTAAGAAAATAAAAAAGATTAAAAATATGCCTTGATAATCAATCTAGATTCAATCTTGAAGGTTTCAACATCATTTTGCATCTAGTAGAATTCGCATTCACCAATTATTTCTTTCTCCTTCCAACTTCCTGAAAAATATAGATTAATACTATGGGTGTCTCTTATTATACCACAAAAATATTCTAGTTTAAATAATGAAAACAATGTGTTTTGAATATGGTAGAGCGAAAGATCACTGTTAAATATTCATAATGAATGTACAGGTTCTTACCTCTTATCTTACTATTATAATTTCCCCATATTCAAATCACTTCTATTCATACGTATAACTTTTAAAAATGTGGAAAATCTAGAGAAAATATTGAAAAGGTCAAGTCATTGATTTCCCTCTAAAAATCTTATACTATATGCCAATCAATGAAAAATTAATTGTACACCTTGACATCTCCCTGGTAATGATACTAAAAAAGTTGGGGATAATTAATTACCTTAGTAATTAACAATTTCAATCAATATTTGTTAACCTACGGTACTTGTGCTTGTGATATGGCATGAACTTCATGTGAATGTACACACTTTTATCTTGAATTAACTTATCTAATATGCTCCTAATAAATAAAGAAGCAAGGGCATAAAGCTATATACTCTAATTACTAAAAAAACTCAAACATTGACAATTAACATAAATTAACCAATAAAGAATCAAAGCTATAGAAGGTATGTAATATGTTGAAAAAAACATACTTAAAAAAGAAACCATATCCAATTAAATTTATTGGAGCTATGTAATTTATTGTGTAAAGGAAAAAGCAACAAAGAACAAAATCTATAGGTGCTATATAATCTTTAGAGCAAATCATACTATGAAAAGAAACAATAAAGAATAAAAGTTATATGAGCTTTATATTATATTAACAAAAACATAATAGAAATGTAACAATAGAGAATCAAAGTTACAGGAGATATGTAATATATTAAGCATAACATACTATGAAATAGACCAAACAATAGATAAATAAAATAAATCCTACATTAAGTAGTGCTAGCTCAATCAATATTTTTGACACTTATGTAATGGAAGACCAATCACATTACTAGGATTTTGTCATTACTAAGTTATTTGTTTGCATTGCTTAAGCACACCCTTTGTCCATAAATCAACACCCCCTATTGTTAAACACCCCTATCCCCTATTGTTAGAAAACTTTCATAAAAGAAAATTTATATATGAAATTAAACACACTTGAGCAATTAAAGAAGTTATAATAAAACAACATTCCATTCTCCAATCACTCACCCATGTTATTGTAGAACAAAGTGCTATTACTAATCTATAACATAAGTAATTTAAATGAATCTAAACATAAATTAATCAAATATTTAATATTAAACATAAAATAATATATTACTCATTTACAACATAAATGAAATAAAACTACAATCAAATGAGGACTTAGAGAATATAATTTATTTCAACATATATTGGATTATTTCTCTAAGAGTTCTGTCCCAAAGAGTGGAGAAGAGTTTTGATGTCCTCATAAGGCAGTTGGTAAATGTCCCCCCCAGCTAACATGTGAAGGGTGTCTAGGAGATCTTCAGGGACTCCTCGGAGTAGAACCAACTTGAGGGATTCAGGGTCAAGTGTGCATCTGGCCCGTTTATAGCTAAGTTGGAACCTCTCCTCATAGTCCTCTAAAGACTCATCATTCCCCATGGTCATTCGAAAGATTTCTCCCTTGGTTTCCTTGGACCTACAATAATCCCTATACTTGGTATTGAAGGCTTGCTGCATCTGAGCCCAAGTGGTGATGCTATTCCCAGGTAATCCCATGAACCAACGTAGTGCTGCATCCTTGAGAGTGGAAGGGAAAAGCTTCAACTTTTGCTCATCCTCAGTATAGTCATAGGTTCGACAAAGGACAGCAAACTCAAACAAGAAGGTATCCGGATCCTCAGTGGTCAGTCCATGGAAGTGAGGCAAGGCAGAGGGGCTAATGTTTTTCATTTTCATATCCCCATTGGTTTCTTGGATGGGGAAAGCTCCTTCTATTCTCTCATCTTCTCTCCCATTATCAGCCATGGCTTCAGATGGAGTGGTTTCTAACTCTTCTTCGTCTATAGGGTCTTGGTATATCTCGGGATGTTCACCTATAGGTTCCTCTGGGTCACTGTCACCAAAGAAGAGAGAAGGGTGACTTAGTGATGTGGTGGGGGTGTTTGGTAGGAATTTGCCTGATCTATCTCGGTTCCTACGAGGCATGAAAGGGAAAGGACTCTTCTCTGTTTTTAGTGCTTTTGCTTTTTTCTTGTACCTGCAAAACTGAAACAAAGTGATCTACAACTAACTATATTGCTCAAATGAAATTTGCGGAATTGGAAATATTAATCTAGGAAAGCAGGAAATATTAATCTAGGAAAGCAGGAAATACTAATCTAGGAAAGCAGGGAATACTAATCTAGGAAAGCAGGAAATACTAATCTAAGAAAGCAGGAAATACTAGTCTAAGAAAGCAGGAAAGTCTATGCTACTTTTGCAGAATGGAAATGAAGCAAACTACTTAGCAGAAGGTAAGAGTAGGAAAGTAGAGGAAAAGCAACAGGTGCTAATACTCTGACGCGTCCCCGGCAACGGCGCCAAAAAGATGGTGAGCTCCAGTATTGTAGCAATAATGCTACAACTCCTGGGGCTTCCTGTCTCTTAATTTTATCAACCCGGTAGTTCGTACAAACTTGGAAGCGACGGTGCTGTATGCACAAGTACTAGCCCTTGTCGCAGCTGTCACTTGGTCAGCTGGCACAAGTCCGCTAGGGCTTAAGCCAACTTCTATAGGCTCACAGAAGAAGCTTTATCAATGATGGACGAAAGTTAACTTCAAAGAAAGGCTACTCTACTTGACAAACTGAATCAAAAGCAACTTAAAGCATGTAAATCTATGAAACCCTAATTTAACTAGTCTATCCTCTATAATGCAAAGAATGTGGGTGCAACTCTTATGAATGCTGTCATTGCCTCTAACAAGTATGAATGCATGGGTCTAAGCTACTGGCATCATGAGAAATGTGTTTTTGTGTTTTTCCTTTAAGTGTGTGGAGTGATTGTGACCTTGGCGTAACTAGGGTTTGATTGTGCAGGTGGGATGGAGATGGAAGGAAAGTGTGGGACAGGTTGGGGAGGCTTGGAGAGGTTCCTAAGGATCCTCAGCACCCATCCACAGAGGTCCCTCACGTTCAGAAGCTCGGCAACGAAGTGAATGGCCTCCTACAGGAAGGCTGCTGGGAATTCTACAGGATACTCTGTTTTCTACAGGATGGCTGTGCACGTCTACAGGATGGTTGGTCGTGGAGATTTTAGGAGTGGATGGAGTGTTGGAGTGGTGTGGGAGTCTAAGGGAGATGGAGATGGACCTAATGATGTCTTAGGAAATGGCAAGTCAGACGAAGGAAGGGTGCATGCAATGGGTTGATGTTTTGGAAGGGTGAAATCAACGAGAGTGAAGGAAATGGAGCGGTACGTGGAATGAGGGAGTTGGAGGGCAAGTGAGTGAGGTAGAGGATGAATAGAACTTGCAGGTGGATGGAGAAAACGACGAAGGAAGTGGCTTGAGAAAGAGCAGCGTAAATGAAACAAATGACCTGTGCATCAAAACAAGAGATCCATTAACCTATTATGCCATGAAACCTACAAATCCGAAATGGAAAACAAGAAATGAAACTAATGCGTGAGAGTGCAGTATGGATCAATGTCGAGAATATATGAATGGATTTTCAATAAAAACGTTCATGTGGCAACTTGCGTGGAGATGAAACGACTGCTGTTCTTTTTGGTGGCTGATCATGGTCTACACCCCAATCCCAACGGTGAGATGGCAGTGAGCCTTTTGCAACCTGTTTTTGATGGAGCTCCAAGAGATTTATTCTACCAACCTATCAAACTCGAATACTGAAAGCAAAGCATCATACCAGTCCTATCTATGCTAATGAAAACAACTAAACCAACAAGCTGGAAATCCGAATTGCATAGGAAACTAAACAAACTCAAGTGCTGGAACTAATGGTAAATGCATTACAACACGGAGGAGGACTATGGCTCTCAGGTTGGGCCCTCACCTGAGAGCTATAGCTCCTTGAGAAAACTCAGAACTAACTCAAAAGTGGCCTTCTTTATTCATAATCTGATAACATGCCAAATTGGCTTACAAAAGAGAACGAAACTTGAGATGTGCTCCAAAATTACAATAGTAATACGAGAGTTTCAACAACCTAACCAAGGCTAAGGCTTCTATACTTATACAAAACGATGCTCCAACGGATATCCATGATTCTAGGAGCTCGGCTGTTCAATCTATAGTTTAACTGCTGATCCTGTAGGATGGTCATAAATGTTGTTTCCTGTAGAGCAGTTTTGAACTGTTGTTCCTGTAGAACAGCTGGCCGTGTATTAAGCTCGGAGGGAGGCTGAAGTGGGCTCGGAGTTCTTGGTGAGGATCACGAGGAATGTCCCCCAAAACCGTGGACAACCTCTCCTTATGTCAGCAATGCCAACTCGTTGTCTCCTTGCCACCTTTTCGTTGTCTTTTGCTCCCTTTTAATGCCAAAACCTGGAATCACAATGCATTAGCTACGTGGATAAAGTGCCTATCCTTTCTCCTACAAACAACATGAATAAACTAAGAAGTGTATGCATAAACAATAAAAATGAATGGTTTGAGCAAGCAAAATAGGCCAAAAATGAGCCCAAATTGTACCAAAATTGGGGCTCATCATTTGTCATGCATGCATTAAGGTTGTATATGTACTTATTATATATGCATAGTGGTGGTCATTGTTGTTGTTGTGTTTTCGTGTCAAAGCTAATGAAGTTGTTCTTAGGATGTGTTTGTCATGAATGCATGTCAGTTGTATATGTATGGGTTATGCATTTCAATGTCTATATGTTGTTATACATTGTTGTGGGCATGGTTTTCATGCATGAGGTCATGGTATGCAGTTGGTATTGTCATGAATGATTTATATATACTATTATGATTATGTTTATACATATATTGTGCTAATCTAGATTGATCTTGCAATTGAGATATCCTCCCCTGAAGTTTAGTGACATGTGTTGGTTATGTTTATGTTTGGTTAGCTAACATGGTATACTTATAGGAAGAAGAGGATCAAATATGACTAGAAAAATGGTGGATTATAGTTTATGAGACTTTTCCTACAAATCATATGAGAAGCATGGTGATAATTACTCCCCTCACATAGTAGACACTTTGAGAAGTTGGAAGGTAGAAATAAGAAGTTGCAAAGAAGATAATGACATAATCATTCAGTCATAAGAGAGACATGCCGGGGCACAAGAGAAATAAGCAAAGGTCAATGTAGTTATCCTTCAGATTTTGTCATACTTGCAGAGGTAGGGACTGCTTAGGATTAGTCATGGACAGGAGGATAGGACTAATGGAGCCTATGATAGCAGATATCATGATGGGAATAGGTCCGACAGGGATGATACCATTAGGAATGGAAGATTCTTGGATACACATGATAAGAGAGACAATGGACATGGGATTTATTATATTCTGGTTTAGACATGTACGATGGTCATCATCGTTATCATCCTTACAGGAGGAATGACAGGGGATATTTTCCGGATGAGTTTAAGAAAGCCAAGGCAACTACATTTGATGGAGAGATGAAGAAGTCGGAGGATGAAAAGACCTGGTTCATGGGATGAAGAAGTTATTTGAGCTGCATGACTACACAGAGAACACGAAGACCGAGATAGCTATATTCAGCCTCAAAGGGAAAGCATACATCTGGTGGGAAGATATGAAGTGGGTCAGAGACATTTAGATAGAGTAGTTGAGTTGGCATGAATTCAATATACTTTTCAGGAAGAAATACTTGTCAAAGAGGTACTATGATAGTAAATTTAAGGAGTTTTATGAGCTAAATATGGGATTGATGATAGATGAGGAGTACACAACTAAGTTCCTAGAGCTATTGAGGTATGTATATATCTTAAGGATGAGAAGGCCAAATTTCAGAGATTTATTAGTGGATTACCATTAACATTTAAAGATTGAATTGAGTATAGTGAGCCTCAGTCACTTGAAGAAGTAATTGGAAATTTGAAACATTGTTATGAGAAAATGAAGCATAAGATAGAGTCTCAACAAGGTTGGAAATGGAAATACAAGACTAAGGGAAAGTGACCATTGATGCAAACAAGACCTTAGGGTGTAGGTAAGAAAGAGAATGTTGTTCCTTACAAGAAGTTGAATGTAGTTGGATAGGGACATGGGTCACACCCTGGAGAGGAAAGATAAAGGTGATGGTAAGGGACAATTGCAATGTTGGATGTGTGGAAAGGAGCATATAAAGAGGGATTTGCCATTGTATCAAGTTTGTAGGACTCATATATATAGTGCATAAGAAGTGCAAACAATTGGGGATGTTGGACAGAACATTCCTTGGATCTATGCAGCATTGGATAGCATGCAGGGGGATCACCAAGCATCTATTATCGAGATGTATGGTAAGCTTTGTGATCAAGTTATTTCTATTTTGATTGACCCTGGATCTAATAATAGTTATGTTAATTCTAACCTCGGGGATGAGTGTGGTTTGAATAAAGAAGTGCATGTAGAGTCTTGGTTAGCATGGTTGGCTACAGAAAAAGTTTCATCATTGAGTAAGAGATTATGCATTTGAGTTGAATGGTATGCCTACATCAATGCATCTAAATGTACTTCCATTGGGATCACATAATATGCTTAAGGGTATGGATTGGTTGTACCTTCACAGGACCAAAGTAGATTGTTATGACAAAGCTCTTGAGTGCTTGGATGACAATGGAGAATAAAGAATATTGCAAGGTAAGAAGAAGGGAACACTAGTTAGAATGGTTACAGCTATGCAGGTGAAGTGTAGTCACAGGAAAGGATGTGTGCTATTTGTAGTGCATATTTCCAGTGATAAAGTTAAGGATGTTGAGGATGCGAAAGTTTTGAAGAGGTACTCGATCTTATAGTAGTTTCAGGATGTATTCCCAACAAAGATTTCAAGGTTGTCGCCTCACAGGGAAGTGGAATTTTGTATTGAGTTTGTACCAGGAGTAACACCAACATCAAAGGCACCATACAGGAGGGACATTCTAGAGTTATTGGAAAGGATACATTATGATAATTGTATTGTCGTGGGGTGCACCAGTCTTGTTTTTTAAGAAGAAGGATGGTACTCTTAGATTGTGCATTGATTACAGGCAGTTGAACAAGATAACCATCAAGAACATGTATCCATTGTCGAGGATTGATGACTTGTTTGACTAGTTGAAGGGAGCAACGATGTTCTCGAAGATTTATTTGAGATTAGGATACCATCACGTATGCATTAAAGATGATGATATCTAAAACATTGCTTTTTGGACCAAGTATGAGCATTATGAGTTTGTTGTAGTTCCATTTGGTTTAACTAATTCTCCAGCTACTTTCATGTGCTTGATGAATAGTGCATTGTGTCCTTATCTGGACAAGTTTGTTATTGTATTCATTGATGATATATTGATATATTCTAAGAATGAGGAAGAACATGTTGAACACTTAGTAGCAGTGTTGAGATTGCTAAGAGAGCATCAATTTTATGCCAAATTTAGTAAATGTAGTTTCTTTCATATAGAGGTACATTACTTAGGGCATGTGGTTTCTAAGGAATACATAGCAGTGGATCTAGAAAAGATAAGAGTTATCATGAAATGGGAAGCTCCTAGAAATGTGTATGAGGTCAGATAATTCATGGGGCTAGTAGGTTATTATAGGAGGTTCATTAGGAAATTCTCACAGATTTCCTATCCTATTACATCATTGCAGAGGAAGTGAAGGAAATTTGAATGGATAGGCAAATGTGCAACAATTTTTGAGCAGTTGAAGTAGTAGTTGACAAATGCTCTAGTTCTCAAGACTACAGACCCAGATGAAGAGTTCATGGTGTATACAAATGCTTGCAAGAGAGGACTTCGTGGATTCCTAATGCAGGAGGGACAGATGGTATGCTACGAATCAAGGAACTGAATGAGCACGAGTAGAACTATGTGACACATGATCACGAGTGGGTAGCGATCATTCATGCATTGAAGATGTGGAGGAACTATCTTCTTGGTAGGAGGTTCATTATGATAAGTGATCACAGTGGATTGAGATATTTATTTGACCAACCGAATCTAAATGTCAGGCAAGCTAGATGGTTAGCCACGATCAGTGAGTTTAAATTCGATATCAGGTACATTGAGGGGAAAGAGAATAGGGTTACAGATTCTCTTAGTAGAAGAGTACATGTAAATCACATAGCAGCTATTAGTTCATATGGGATAGATTTACAGGACTAGATCTTATAGGAAGGACAACAAGATGAAAGGTATAGGGAGCTTAGGCACAAGTTACAACAGCAAGGTACAGATGATCAGGATGTGGGCCATCATCTTACAATGAATGATTTGGTTAGATTTAGGGATGAGATCTATGTGCAAGACAACAGTGAACTCAAGAAGCTTCTCTTGAGGGAATTTCATGTTAAGCCATATTCAGGTCATCTAGGATATCAAAAGACATTGAAATCAATGAAGAATTCCTACTATTGGTTGAATATGAAGAAGGTGCTAGTTGAGTTTGTTGCCACATCTTGATTTGTCAACAAGTAAAAGCAGAGTTCAAGCATCAAGGTGGTCTACTACAACCAATTTCAATTCCATAGTGGAAATGGGAAGTCATTTCCATGGATTTCATTATAGGCTTATGAGGACATCTAGACAACACAATTCTATTCTGGTTGTGGTTGACAGGTTGACAAAGGTATCACACTTCATTCAAGTGAAGTCTACTTAGTCAACTAGTGATGTAGAACAATTTTTCATCAGGGAGATAGTGATTTTTCATGGTGTTCCAAAGAACAATGTGTTAGACAGAGATGCTAAGTTCACTTCTAGGTTTTGGAAGGAGTTATTTGCAGTTTTGGGTATAGAGTTAGCCTTTATTACAACTTATCATTTGCATACATATGGACAGATAGAGAAGGTGAATGTGATTTTCAAGGACATGTTGAGAATGTTTGTTATGCATCAGCAGTGGAAGTGGAAAGAGTACCTTCCACTGGTAGAGTTTTCTTAAAAAAATGGGTATCAGGATTCATCAAGGATGAGTTCATTTCAGGCACTTTATAGGCGTAGTTTTAATAGCCCCATAAGCTAGAGTGATCCAGTGAATAGGGTGTTGATAGGACCAGATACGTTGGCAGATATGGAACATGAAATGCAGGTTATAAAGAAGAATCTAAAGGAAACACAGGATAGAGAGAATAGTTATACATATCAACATAGGGAATTTAAGGATTTTCAGGTTGGGGAGCATGTGTATTTGTGCATCAATCCCAAGATGAGCTCCTTGAGGATTGGGTCATGTGCAAAGTAAGCACCTCAGTATTGCGAGCCTTTCAAGATCCTTGAGAGGATTGGACCAATGGCCTATGAACTTCCACTGCCTCCGACAATGAAAGTCCATGATGTTTTCCATGTTTCATTTCTTAAAAGATATGTAAGGGATGTTGATTATGTTATTGATTGGTTTTTATTGCAGGTGGAGCCAGAAGGAGAATTCCAGCTAAAACCTTAGTGCATATTACAACAAAAGATGCTCATTGTAACAACCCTAGTGAAAATTCCATGTAAAAAAATATAAATACCATGGATGATGGGACACATATTTGAAGCTGAATGGTGGGAAGAACATCCTAGGCGGTGTTCATTTGGTTGTTTATGGCTAAGGAAATTGGCAAAGGCAATGACTAAGGCATTAAAGAGGCAAAAAGGTATTTTGGCACATTTATTTATGAAAATAATGGAAATTAGGAGAAGAGGAAGGTGAAAGGTCACATGTTGCATGTGAGGAGGAAATTTAAGGAAAATAGTGGAAGATGAAGAAAATAGAGGCCTCATTAATAAAAATTCTTTTGAGGATCAGTGGGTAAGACCTTGTCAATTCATTTTTGGAGCTCTCTCATTATTGTCTCCCTCTCTCATAGTCTTGGACACTTAGAGTTTTCTTGGAGCACTCGGCATTGGAGAAAGAAAATCAAAGAAGGCAAGAGGAATCAAGGATCAAGCAAGGAAATCCAGGATCAAGAAGCTACAACAGGCTTCATTGCAGAGTGGTATCAGAGCATGGTTCAAACACTTGCATTGGATGGGCTCTATCATAGGTGAAATGAAGAACAAAGGTTAAATTTTAGACTTTTCTGTCATATTAGAATTTGAAAATTTGTCCATATTGAACATAAATCCCATTGATAATGTGGTAAAAAATTCATATATTGGTTCACAATACTTTAAGAATTATGATCTAAGGAAGATGACCTTCCTAAATGCACCTTTAAACAGGTCATGTTGGAATTTCTGCAATAACTCATCTTTTGTAGGCTTTCAGAAGCTGAATTTTTTTTCACTTTGAGGGGACATAGCACTTATTATGTGGTAGAAATTTCAGATATTCGGTCGCAATATTTTATGAGATATGAGTAGAGGGAGTCGAGCCTTCTAAATGCTCCTAAAATCAGGCCTCAAACAGGTCACGCTGAAATTTTTGTTATAACTTTTATTCTAGGCACTCTTAGGAGATGAAATTGTTTCTAAAATGAGGGGAACTCCCACGGATATTTTGATAAAAATTTCAGACATTTATTCACTATATTATAGGAGATATGACCAGTAGAAGTCGAGCTTTCTGGATACTCCTAGAATTGTTCACCAAGTATGATTGTGTTGGTATTTTTGTTATAACTTTTTATCTATGAAATATCAGAAGTTGAAACTTGAACCATGGTGAGGGATAATACCACTGATCATATGATTTAGTTTCCATAACTTTTAGGACTACGTTTTAGGATATATGCATTGAATCAATCACTATATTAGTTTGCATGTGAAGTGTTTGATGAAATGCTTAAATGGTTCAATAATAAATTGCACATAAACTGTTTGATAAAATGCCCCAATGAGTATGTTGGTTGTGGTTGGGGATAATATTGATGTGTAATAGTATTTTTGTAGTTAATGTATTCTTACTTGTATGCAAACAATTTGCTATATTAGTTTTCATGTAAAGTGTTTGAAGAAATGCTTACACGCAAATGTAATAGTATAGTAGTTGTTTGAAGAAAATGTAAAAGTATGGTAATTGTTTAAAGAAAATGTTATTTTTGGATGGGATAGTATTTTATTATGATAATATGGATGTAGCTGATCGATGCCTATTTGCATGCAAAGAATTTAAAGATTTGCATGTAGGGAATTTGAAAGGTTGCATGCAAGGAATTTGAAAAGTTGCATGTAAGGAAATGGAAAAGTGGCATGTTTTTAGTTATTATGTTACAAGTGGAATAAGTGCAATGTTTTGAATTAGTCTCATACAAATGTATGAGAAATAAAAATCAATTTCTTTTCAAGTGTAGTTAAATTTAGTAGAGCTTTGGAGATCCCATTTCCATAATTGGACATTGGAGATCGAGCCATTATAGTAGCTTCCTCCTTCTACCTTAGTGTGGACCATGGATAGTAAGGGGGTATGCTTATAGGTTGTTTGAATGCTTTATTAAATGCGTGATATGTGTTTGTGATTATAAAATTGTATGAAGGAATGCTCATGTTTTAATACAGTTGTACTAACACAATATGTGTTGAGACAACTAATATGAACTTGTGTGCAAGTGGGTGCTAGTTTTAGTATTATGACTATGATTGTGAGTTGATTGTCGACTATGTGTTAGGTCCCTATAATACTAGTGATTCCCCCATTACTATTGTCGTTGTATCCATTATTATTATTTTTGTGCCCATATTGTCCCCATATTATTATTATTATGCCCCATAGAATCCCTCTATTTTTATTTTTGTGCCTTTATATTATTATTGTTAGGTTGGCTTGGTTATATTGTGACCACTTAGACACCTATATATAGAAAGGAGGTTTTGTCATTTGAATCATCTAAGAATTGTTCATTTGTGTAATGTAAAGGAGGTTGCCCCCTCAAAGAGGCTTATTTTTAAGGCATTGATCTATCTTTTCTATCTTTTTGTGAGTTGTTTTTGTAACATTTGGTATCAAAGCTTTGGATTCTAGGGTTTCATTGCTCCAAATAGGTCATCGTGAAATTGTCGCTATAACTTTTTTTCTGTGGTGTTTCAGAAGCTACAAAAAACACCCATTTGAACCAAAATAGTTCTGAACTTCGGGTCTGAATTTTAGAGATTGTCTCGCTATATTTGCAGATCTATGGTCTGAGGAAGCTAGGGTTTTTGCAGACACCTAGATTATATTCCAAACAAGTGACCTGGGGAAAATTGTCATAACTTTTGTTTTGAGCATTAGATTGAAATTTCGTAAGAAGTTTCAGAAAGAGGATGACTTGTAGTTTTTTGTGTATCAGTTTCAGGTACTAAGGTCGAAATAGTGACACGTGGCACGCCATACAAGTTCGCTCTATTGAACTATTCTATAATCAGGTCACCATGGGAGATTTGGCATAACTCTTCCTTGGAGAAATCTAATCGTGATCAAAATTGTAGGGTTAGAAAGAGGACTCAAAGTGCTACCACGGGACGAGATTTTAGATATTCAAGATCTATAGTTACAGAGAAACAATAGATTCAATATCGAGCTCTTACAAAGTGAAAAAAAAAAAGGTGTGTAGTTTTTTAATTTTGCATAAGATTGGTTTGAAAAATTAGTTTGAAGGAATTCAAAGGGAATAGTGAATAATTATTAGCATTAATTAATTCCCCGAAGAAAGAAAATGGAAACACCTAGTAAGCAACCTGAAAGCTCTAGCATGACTCATGAAGAAGAGGAAGAAATGCAACATGATATATCAAAATTACAAGACCAAGTACAACAAATTTCACTCTCACTAAAGGTAAATGAAGCCAAGATGAATGGCGTGGAAGCTAATATGAATGGCATGCAAGTTAAGATGAATGGCGTGGAAGCTAAGATGAATGGCATGGATGCTAAGATGAATGGCATGGACGATAAGATGGAAGAATTGAAGATAAATTTGAATAAGTTACTACAAGAAATGGTCACTAATGGTGAAAGGGTAGTAAAGGAAACTCATGATGAGAACAAAATAAATGTTAATCATGATTTCATAGACTCTAATGTTGGATTGAAGACCCACCATGTTCCAAAAATCGATATGAGGAAGTTTGATGTTAAGGATCCCGGAACATGGATACTATAGATGGAGCAATTTTTCAATCTCCATAATGTGCAAAACACACAAAAGGTACGTATTGCAACTTTATATTTGGAACCAAATTAGTTTGTATGGAAATCGATGGATTTGCTCTCATAAACAAATTGTCAGTTGGGAAATTTTTACGAAAGAAATGATAGCACATTATGAGGATACAAAAAGCAACACCTTTTTTAGCCAATTGATAAAACTCAAACAAAAGGGTTCAATGATGGAGCACATTGAGGACCTCCTAAAATTGAACATAAGCGTAAAAGATATTCCAGAGGAGCATAGGATTGATGTGTTCATAGGGACTTTAAAGGATAATATCCAACATGAGGTTCGCCTTTGGGAACCTGATTCATTGGAGAAGGCATTCAGGTTAGCAAGAAAAATGGAAAGCAAAATTATGGCAACCAAGAAGCATACCACTCACAACTATAAATATGGAAGTGTTGTTGCCCCTAGCCTTCCACAACCTACAAGGTTGGCACCACAACAATTGGAAGAAAAAAGAGCAAAAGGGCTTTGTTACAGTTGTGATAGCAAATACACTAAAGGTCATAAGTGTGCTGAGAAGAAATTATTCTACATAGATTGTGAAGAGGAGGAAGAAAAGGAACAAGAAATTTCATAGGATATACTCTAGGAACTGTTAGCACCCAGGTTGTTCCCTATGACTCCCAAGGGAATACGGGCGGGGTAACCACTAACCGAGGTAACCACTAACCAAGCTTTGGATTACAGTCTCTAGCCAAACTGTAATCAGAGAGGGCTCTCTCTTTAAGATTTATCTCTGTTTTGTGAGGATTTTAGGCTAGTTATGAAGTGAGGGTTTGGTTTGAATTTCGGTTGAATGATATCTTTCAATACCTAAGATGTAGTGTTCAGACAGGTGTAATTCATTGAGCAATGGAGTCTAGAGCTGTGAATTGTTTGAAATGCTTAAGTGGGAGTGTTCAGACTGCAGGGCCTATTGGGTATTCCAACAAACAAACTTAGAACTGTGGTGATGATGTATGATTAGCCAATGGAAAGCAATTAAGAATTTTCCACTAAGCTAGTGGTGTGAAAGTGAAGTATATTGCATAGGAGCAAACTTGAATTCCTGAAACAAGGGTCACTGTGAAAGATATATTCTGAAAGTGCAGCAATTAAGAATTACACTTATCAAGATTATAACTGAAGAAAACATTCATTAACAACATAGATTGAGCTCAGGGTATTTCATGAATAAATCCTGAAGCTATTCTTTTTCTTTGCTGCTAAATACTAGAACTTAGAAACATGTATGGATTGTATAAGACTGAAACACATAACGAAGAGAGTTACAGAAGACTTATTGTATTGTGAGATGCACAGGGATCCTGCAACTTTTAACAAACACCATGAACGCATTCAAACAGCTCAGAACTTGAGAGATTCCATCACTTCTTTTATTAAACTCTGAATAAATTACAGCATAGGATATCTTCAAGAGGAAATCAACAACCCCTGCAAGCTTATGCGAGGGGGAATTTATACAATCGGTTCCAAAATATCTGAACCGCTGAGTTATCTGATAATTAAATACGTTACCAACTTTTACAAAATATCAGAAAAGCAGTTACTACTGCTCTTAATACAAAATGAATGCCCTTTAACTTTGTCAGGAGTCTTCTTGACCCTTGGAGGTTACTGAGTCGGTTTGAAGTTTGCTCATTAATGCTGAATGGTTTGGCTTTATGCTTTGCCATGTTGTATCTTTCTCGGCCTTGCTGTCTGCAGCTGTCACTAATGCTTTAGTGGCCGGATCTTTCTGCTGAGTTGGCTCAGCCCATTCCTCTCTCATCCACCGTGTATGCATCACTTTTTCTGAAGGTGATGACTTATGTTTTTTGCTGAAAACTGTGCTGGAAGCCTTTAGATTTACAGTATCTTCTGTATCATGCTAGTCCACCATTCCTGACTGGGCAACTGATGTCTCAAAATTGCCTCCAAGGTCTCATCTGCCTCTGTATATTTGTAGAAGTTTGGAGGCACATCAAACAAGTGTTTGATCTCATTCATTATAAAAAACAGGTTTTCTACCCTGTCATAAAGGCTTTTTCCAGATGTTGGCCCTGTTTCCTCTGAGGTGTTGGGTGTTTCTTTGATCTGATTGGCAGCAAATGTATTGAAGCTTTTAGCATATACCTCATGGGAAAGTAGTCTCCCTGCGCTGTTCAGTAAGCCTGGAAGACCTCTGCTTTCTAGTACTGCAAATTTCTCCAAAAACTTATTAACTTCTGTCTGCATCTCCTGGCCTCTTCTTTCCAATGTTTGTGCCAGGGTTCTTAATGTTAGGACTCTTTTTATTAGCATGATGGTCTCAGTTCTGTTGGGAATTCCCATTTGAGCCAGCTGAGGACCTGTTCGGTAATTAAGCACATTGATCATTCTATTGGCCACCTCAGGCATATTGCCTAGAGATGCCCTTGCTCTTTGGACTTCTCTGTGTGCTTTTCCAATGAGCTCCATTTGCTCATGGATGGTCTCAATGTATTGCCATTGATCAGTTATGGATTGGCCAATGTTGGCCCATAGGACTGTCTTGAGTTCAGCTACTACTTTATCAAGTGTGAGCTCTTTCTCCAGCTCCTTTATCTTCTCTTTGAGAGCCTTTATCTCTCTTCCTTTCTCAGCCACACTTTGTTTTGATTTATCATATCTTTCATTGAGCTTAGCCAAATTCTCTTTGGCTTGATTCAGCTCTGTCATTTGGGCTTCCAAGGCCTGAATTTCATTCTTGAGTTTCTGCATATCAAGACTTTGAGCCTGCTCTGTTGTTGGTGCTGGTGCTGATGTAGATGGTGTTGTTTGTTCAGCAGGAGGAGCAGTAGTCTGAGGAGGCTCTTCCAGATTGATTATTTCTGGAGGGGGCTGAGAAGTTTGACCTCCTTCCTTTTGTTGTAATGCTGCCTGTAGTGCAGCCTCTGATTCTCCCAACTTTTCTTGTGTTTGGATCAGCTGTTTATATAATGATACCAGCATAGATGTTGCATCCTGGTCATGTCTCAGCTGGGCAACCTCTTCCGTTTGAGGATGAAGAGTTGCTGGGATCTTAATCATCTTTCTCAATGATGCCATATCTACATCCCTTAATTTCAACAGTGCATGTACAGCTTTGACATCCTTGGGATCATGCCCAAGTTCTATGATGATGTCCTCCAATGCTTTGATTCGGTTGTCCTTCGCCTGGGAGGAAGCTTTTTCCAACTCAAGTTGGGCAGCTGTGTTGTTTAGGCTATTTTCCAGCCTATAATTCACCAATTTCTTGTCTGCCAAGGTGGCATAGACCATCTCACCCGTTTGCTTATGCAATTCAATCTGATCCATAGGGTGGATGTCTTTTGCTAGGACCTCAAGGTTTGTCCTTATGTAGTCTACAGCCGATTGTGGCTGCAACATTATTGGCATGAAGTGGCTCATGATCATTTTGGCCTCTTGCACATCATATGCAGACATCAACCTCTGCTGGTTTGTAGGAGCCATCTTTAATAGGTGATTGTACAGCTGTATCCTTAGTGGCTCATTCCTCTTCTTTATTTCAATAAACTGTTGTTTTATACCTGTTTCTGCTCCTCTTTGGTGGCTTGAGGAGCTGACTTCTCCTCCAATTATCCTTTCTTGTTCCTGCTGAAAGGAACTTGTTGATGCTTCCACACTTGGTGGACCCATGCCCAAAGACTGCCCAAGAGGCATTTCCTCCTCAGAGAGGGGATTCATTCTGTGTCTTTTTTCTCCTTGACTTACAAATGTGGTAAGGGGAGTTTCTTCCTCTCTGTCCCTCTTTCTATTTCTCTCTTCATTTTGTGGTGTCTGAAGGACAGAAGTTTCCACTGTAGTTTCCTGCCTAGGAGGCACAGTTTGTTGTGGCTGTTGCTCAGTGGATTTTGGGGCTTCCACTGTTTGCTTTTGCTGCACAGGCTGCTCCTGTCTTTGTTCTTCTTGCTGTTGGTGTTGTTGTTGTTGATGCACTTCCTGCTGCTGCACTTCTTCTTGCTGTTCCACCTCTTTTTCTGTTTGCTCTTCAGTCATGGGAGGTGGCTGTTCCTGTTCCACCTGTTTTTGTTTGCCTTTGCTGGATGTCTGTTGAGTGTCCATGGCAGCTTGCTAATGTGCTGTTGAAGATGAGGCAGCTGCTCCAAGTTGCCTTTGATATGAGAAGGAAACCTGTCCACAAGTTTCCAAGTCAGCCTCTTTTTGAATATTCCTAGCCTCTCTTTCTAGCATTTGCTCTCTAGTAATTGGCTCTTCTAGAGTGCCCTCTTTCCAGCTCAAAGAATTGGCATACTTTTCAACATGAGGTAGCCTTACATGTGCATAGTTACCCAATTTGTATTTTATCCTCCTGAGGGAAATAAAATGGTTAGGGTCATAAGGTGTCCATTTGAAACTGGTTTGCAATTGGAAGCCCTCTAGGATCATATCTGCTGCCTTCCATCCCTCCTCTCTTTTGTTGTATAGAAAAGGGCCTAGCTAGTTCCTTACCTTCAGTTGCACCTTCTTGTTCTTACTTTGGAAATGGAAGCAATCGGCATTTCCAAACTGCCTGAAGTATTCTAAGGCAAAAAGTCTCATAGGGACATATCTTGGCAGCCTATAAGGGTTCAACTCACAGCCATATATTCTGATTACTGTGTGGTGTTGGTAAAAGTACCAATCACCAATGTTGTAGGCCTTGGAGAGATGGAGAACTCTTTGCATGTCATCAGTCAACCTTGGAGGAGGAACACCATACAGCAATGTCATAGCTGGGTGAATGAACAGGTCTATGAATTCACAGTATGTGTATGGTGATTCAGAAGTACAATGAAAAACTGAAGTCCAAAACACAACTGACCTTGGATTTCCCTGGGCATTAAGTTTCTTGAGGGGAATGGAGAAACTGTCTGGTTGATAAAATAAGAACAGATGGTAGATGTATGAGGTGTATCTGAACACCCTTTCCCTTTGTAGATTCATTAGTTGTTCATGAATCTTTTCTGCAATATATGTGGCATAGTCATAGTGTACAGCAGGAGGCTTTCCAGGAGAAAATATGGACAGCATTGCCATTATGGTGTCATCAACATCCTCAACTCCCCTGTACCCCAGGATGTAGCTGATCAAATCCACCAGCATTTTGCCCAAGTCATTCAGGTAATGATATCCAATAGGAGGAGTTCTCGTAGTTTCAGAGCTTGGCTGTATGAATAACTGATTGATTTTGATGATCTGGGCACTTGACAAATTACTCCCCTTCTTTACTAAGTCCAACATGGAGAGAGGGGTCAATGGTCTTGCAGTGTGAAAATGCAGCATCTCATTTATGGTTTCTGGGGTGATATGGAACAAGACTGAGCCTGTAGGACTGAGAATAGCTCTCTGGCATGGATCATAGCACTCCTGGCATCTATGGATCAAGTCTGGAAGGGCATTGATTTGAGGGAGTTTGTAAATGGGCAAATTTGAGTCCCAAATCCCTAAAATATCAGCTCCACTAAGGTGTTGGGCTTTCAATTCATTTAGCATATGAATATTAAACTTAGAATTCATTGGGAACCAGTCTATCATCTGATAATCTACATCTCCCAGGGCTTTCCATTCTAACTCCCTTTGAGGGGCATTCAGAGGCTGAATATTCAGGGCTATTGGTGTTTCCATGGCTAATAAGGCTTCTGACTTGTATGTGAACTGGTTTGAGTGAGCAGAGCAACACAGAGGGGTTTCTTTGCAATAGAGAGGTGAGTTGCAAGGAACAAAGGGTAAATTGTGAAAGCAGCAATTGAAATACTGCTCAGAGGACTGATGAAGCCAGTACCAGGACTGATAAGAGTGTTTCTACGGTGAATTTATGCAGTTGAGGTTTTTAGTTCACGACTGCGCGAACTACCTGTGAATTTAGGTAAATTTTTCTAAATGCAGGCTCTGCAGAAGGTTTTTTTTTGCCCCGCCAGTTGGAAATGGATACAGGTCACTGGATGTTTGCTAGTGAATTCAGTGCTTTACACTCTCTTAAGCCATTTTCTTGGACAAATATGGATAAAACCAGGTGCGGGGAATGATTTTGAGAAATACCTTGTGAATTGCCAGTAACAGTTGCAAATGCAGGTATGACGGATGCGCCCATGGTTTCTGAGTCGAGTTCTGCAGGTTGGCGCTGGTTTGGTCGTGAAATGCATGCAAGGAGAACAATAGTCGTTTTCGCAAAAAGTGGGAAAAACGCAATTTTTTGGCTAAAATATGGATTTTTTGGAATATTGGCGCGTTTTTTGGATGACGTCAGCATGACGTCATCAGGTGGGGTCAAGGTCGGATGACGTCAGCATGACGTCACTGGGTGATGTGGCAAGCTGTGAGTGGTCCACGGGGATGGTGAGGTGGCGGACAGATCAGAGCAGTGGCGGACAAGGGTGCTGACGCGGCGGCGAGGTAGCACTGACGTGGGCCTGACGTGGTGATGACGTAGGCATAGCAGGACCGGCGGTAAACCAGAAGCGGTAATGGTTTTTCTCGGACCGCCTTAGATACGGTCGTTGTTTTGTCAGAGGGCGACCCGAGAAATTGTGAGGGCGATGCGTGGCAGAGGCCTGACGTCACCCTCTGACAGTTTCTCGGGTGCTATCTTATAGACGTCGGGCCCGACCCGATATGCATACAGGCCGTCCGATCAAAGGTGCCCGATCCGACGGTTGACGGATCGCTAAATTGTGCGGACAATACGGCAGCGGGTGGGGTAATAAAATATTATTTTCTTTGAAAAACGCGCCTGGCGGGACTTTGGGTTTCGGCGGAGTTATATAGTTTTCATTGTATTTTTCAAATGAAAATGTATATTGCGCCCATACTTTGGATAAGTTGGAAAAAGTGGGTTTTTTGTGTATTTTTGCGAATAGAGCGGGTTAGGGGTAAAAATGGGGTTTTTACAAGGTTTTTTAGCAAATGAAGGGGTTAATGGTTTGGATAACTTCTGAAGGGGGAAAAGGGGTAGGGTTTGGGTTCTTAAACTGACCAGATGTCACTTTAATCCCTGACTGTGAACATATGGCTATAGTGCCAAAGGGGAAGGGGTATTTATAGCATGCTTGGGGTTTATACACCATAGTGTTTATAATAGTAGGGAAAAGGGGAACATAGGGGATTTAGATAATAAGAAGTTAGGGGTTAGTAAGAGTGGGGGAAGGGGTGAAACACTAAGTTTTTGTATGAAATCAACTTAGTATAGGAAGTAGATCAAAATGAAAAGAATTTTTAGACAAGAAATGTGGCTCTAAAGGAAACCAGAACCAACATAAAACCTTGAATTCTTTCATGAACACAACTGGTGTAGGGATGTTAGTAATGAATATGAGAAAGGGAAAAAGGAAGTTAGACATGCTCCATTGTGTTACTGCAAAGTGATAGAGAAGAGGAGCTTTTCTATCCATTGATGCTTTCCTTGTTTTGACCAGCAAGATTCAGTTGGAAAGGAATGACATTTCTGCAACCCCATCTACCTACCCATCTACTTGCCTAGCATTTTTTGTTTCTTCTTGGAGGGTGCACTTGGACTTGCAGACCCTTATGTGCCTTTTCTTTTCCATTGGCTTTTTCTTTTGATTGTCTATCTAGCACTACCCTTATTGCTTCCAAGGCCCCAGATTAGGCGGTTGGGAACCTTAATTCTCTGCCTAACTATTGGTCTGCCAAGATTAAACAGTTTGGACAGACTTCTTTCTCTATTCTACAACAGAAAATTGAAACATGGCATGATCCAGATTAGGCTGTTGGACCATCCACCAAAATTGAGTCAACATCAAGCTATGTACATACCTTGTCTTCTCTTGGAAATATGGGATCTTTGTATCAGCAAAGCAGAGCATATTTGGCACTTGCATTTGCCAATCATGAAATATGAAACCTATTGATATAGGTATCCAACAGTGGCTCCACATGGGGATGGTTTTTCTTCTTGAAAGACCAAGAACAGCAGGTCAGAATGCCTTGGCCCTTTGACTACTCTTTACCAAAACTTGGAGTTTTTCTTCCTTGAAACCTCAAAATTGTAAACTGTCATATTTATAGAACTTGCTGAATTACAGCCTTTTCCTGCTTCTGCAAGATCCTTCAAACTAAGCTATTCACATGCTGAAAGAAAACACTAAACACAACAAATTATGTACAAGGGAACAACCATGCTATATACATGGGGGGCAGTCAAAATAGTGCTTCAACATCCTGCCATTCACAGGACCTTCATCCAAATCAGTTTCATCAAGATTCTTGAGGAAGTAAGTGTTGTTTCCTTGTACTGCTTGGATGACAAATGGTCCTCTCCAAAGGGAATCAAATTTTCCATGTTTTCCTTTATCTTCCCTTCTTGAATCCCACTTGAGGACTTTGTCACCCATGTTGAAATCTTCAGCCTTAGTCCTCCTGTCAAAGGCTTTCTTCAGCTTCTCTTGTAGGATTTGAACTCTGTTATAAACTTGGTCTCTAGTTTGTTGTAAACATATAATTTGATTTACCCTCCTTTGCATATCATTGGGCTCAGCTTGAGTCTCTTGAAGTAGTTTCATAACAGGGATCCCTAGTGATGAAGGGAATTTGGCCTCTAATCCATAGACTAACTCATATGGGCTGACCCCAATTGATCTCTTGGTTGTTAGTCTATCTGCCCATAAGGCATTCACAAGCTTCTTATGCCAATTCTTCTTATTTTCTTCCAATACCTTCTTTATGATGTTTACAAGGCTTTTATTTGATGATTCAGCTAGGCCATTTCCTTGGGGATAGTATGCAGTGGAATGGCCCAAAGTGATGTGAAATCTGTGGCAAAAGTTCACCATCTTCTTAGATCTGAAAGCAGCAGCATTGTCTGTTATTATCTTATCAGGACAACCAAATCTAGCAAGGATATTGGCCTCAAGGAACTGAATGATAGTGGAATCATTTGCTTGTCTACATGGGATGGCCTCAATCCATTTAGTAAAGTAGTCTGTAGCTGTTAGAATCCATCTATGTTGGCCTGAAGATGAGGGATGAATTTCTCCAATGAAATCCAAGCCCCATTGCTGAAAAGGTCTCTCTGTTGTAATAGGCCTCAAAGGAAGTGGCAGTAACTTTCTCTTTCCCTCAAACACTTGGCATTTATGACATGAAGTGGTAAATTTCTTGACATCAGAGAAAACAGTGGGCCAATAATAACCAGCTCTCAATATCTTATCCACAGTGGACTTCCAATACAAATGTCCACCACAATTACCTGCATGAAATTCTTCCATGATTTTGTTAGACTCATTTTCCATTAAGCAGTTTAACAATATACCCTCATGGTTTTTCCAAAGCAAATTTCCATTCATAACACAAAATTTTGAAGCTTTCATTTTTAGGAACCTACATTTAGTTCTGGACAGTCCTGGGGGAGCACACAGGTTTTGTAACACATAACAGATATCAGAATACCAGGGGGATTGTTCAAAGGCTACATTGATCTTTGGAGTCGCCAGCTCCGGTTCACTGTCCAGCTGGTTGATGTCCAAGGCTTGGAAATTTGTTTCAGACATTAATTTGGCCAAACCTTGCCCTTTTATCAGTTTTGTAGGTTTTATTTCAATGTCAAATTCTAAAATGTTGGCAATCCATTTTCCTCTTCTGCCCTCTAAGTTCTCTTGAGTAAGTATGTCTTTCACAATTGGGCTTGGTACATAGGCTATAACATGGGAGTATAGGATGTAGATCCTAAAGTCTTTAATAGCTTTGACCAAAGCATATGCTTGCTTTTCCATGATCTGGTATTTCAGGGGTGCATCTCTAAGAGCTCTACTAAAAAAAGCAATAGGTTTTTCATTTCCTTGGTCATCTTTCTGTAATAAGACAACAACAATTGTGTGTTGGGAAGCAAAGGAAAATATGATAAATTCCCTATCAAATTGAGGGTTGGTTAAGACTGGGGTTTGGGTGAGGGCTAGTTTGATACCTTCAAAAGCTTGATTTGCTTCTACTGTCCATTTTACTTTTGAATCCTTTTTTAGCATGTTATTGAGTAATCTGCTTAATTCGGCCAAATTTGGGATAAATCTCCTTAGGAAGTTGATTTTACCCAGAAAGGCTTGTAATTCCTTTACATTTCTTGGATGAGGCATTTGTAAGATGGCTTGGATTCTGTCTGGGTCGATCCTAATGCCATCCTTTGAAATGATGTGACCCAACAGTTTACCTTCTTCCAAACCAAACAGGGATTTCTTGGGATTTAAGGAAATTCCATATTTCCTACAAGTTATGAATATCTGCCTTAGATGTTTCAGATGTTCAGGGTCAGATTTTGAAAATGGTGTAAGGTCATCTAAGTAGACCACAAGGAAATCATGGATCTCTTTGGCAAAAGCAATATCCATTGCTCTTTGAAAGGTAGCCCCTGCATTTTTCAATCCAAAAGGCATTTTCACATATTTGAAGGTTCCCCAAGGGGTTGTAAATGTTGTTTTGTCCTGATCATCAGGGTGAACTAGGATCTGGTTGAAACCTGAGAATCCATCAAGTAGAGAAATTCTTGAGGCCCCCACTACTCTCTGCAAGATGTGATCCATCTTGGGTAAGGGGTAGTTATCTTTCAAGGACACTTGATTTAAGTTCCTTAGATCAACAAAAAACCTTATTTCACCAGTTTTCTTTCTTGTAGGGACTAAGTTTGAAATCCAATCAGAAAATCTGATTGGTGCTATGATGCCAGCCTTAAACATTTTTTGTACCTCTTGTTCCATTGCTGGGAGAAGCATAGGATTGATTCTCCTCAATTTTTTCTTAAAGGGTTTTTGATCTGGCTTGAGAGGGATAGTGTGTTGAATTACAGAGGTGTCATAGGATTTTAAATCCTCATAACTCCATGCAAAGACATCCTGGAACTCCTTGAAGAGGTCAATGTATTTAGGCTTTTGATCAGGAGGTAATGAAGCAGACAATTTTATTATTTTGGGTTGTTCAGCAGTCCCAATGTTACACTCTTCTATGGCAGTGTTGAGGGGCTGGATTTTTGGTTTGCTGGGAACATCATTGGAGTCGAAAATGTCTTCTAATGGAGCTAAGCCTGTTGGAAGAAAATTGTCTTTCAATTGTATAACTTCGGCTTCATCATCAGCTATCTCTTCACAACTGTTTTGTCCAAGTTCTTGTATGTTTTCTTTGTTAAAAATTGTTGGATGTAACATTTGGTTTGTTGTTTTGGGTGAAACATTTGTTTGGCGCTGTTCACCTAGTATTTGTGATTGACTTGCTCCCTTGGTATCAATGTTTAGTCCTGCAAATTCTTGCTGTAAAGTCAAGAAATTGTTTATTTGTGTATCATCATCAAATACTTGCCAATCCTTGACATTATTTGGGACAGATGGTCTGTGTTTTATCTCAGCTGTAAAACAGTGGTTGGGTTCAAATGGAAGTTTACAGGTGCTTGCAAATGTGGCCAAACTATGAGCATGAAGATTATGTGTTCTCGGAATTTTGGTTATTTGAAATTCAGTGAAGGAGTTTAGTAGTTCAGCAGCAACAGACCTATAAGCCCTCAGTCTTTTGTCATTGGTGACAAAATTTCCCTTTACTTGTTGGATAATTAGGTCTGAATCTCCTAGGACTGAGACTTTTATGGCTTGTAAGGATTTTACTAGCTTTAGGCCTAGTAAGAGAGCTTCATATTCATCCATATTGTTGGTGCACCTGAAGTTTAACCTATAGGTTTGGCCCTCTGCATGACTGTTTTGTTTGTTATGTATCCAAACCCCTACTCCTGCCCCTAACTTGTTGACTGACCCATCAAATTCAAGAAACCAGAGGACTTCTTGGTTAAGGGAAGGTTTGTCAACTGTTATGGGAGTTGGCATCAACAACTTGAGATCTTGGTTTACCCTTGATTTTTCTTTTGGAACATTTTTGTTAATTGATTTCTCAACCTTCATTTCTTGAACAACAGTCTCTTCATTTGTCTGCTGGTCTTTTTTGAGTGTGTGGAATTCCTCATCACCTATGGGGTTTGTTTTGTCATTGAAGAGAATGTAGGAGTCAATGTCAGAATGGACAGCATATATGGGGAAGTTTTGAGGTTTTTCTTCACTGTTGACCATGTATTTCATAAGTGACTCTCTATATAGTCTCTTGGGTTGACCAAAGACTGTGATTGTGGCATATGACATGTCTAATTGTAGGGACCCTTGAAGTTTAGCCCCCCATGATCTTGATAACAACATTCCATATTTGGGTGGGATATCAGCAACTACAACATCCATTAAGATTGTTTTATTTGGATATTGGACAAGGGATACACATAAGTCTTTTATCAAGCCTAAACACTTAACTTGGCTGGAGTCAAATGAGAATAGGTCTTTATATGGTCTTGTAATATCTAGATTCAACCTTTCCATGACTGATTTCGGCATCAGGTTCTGAGAGGCACCTGAGTCAAACATTGCATTGTGTAGTATCTTATCATGAACATGTAAACTGACATAAAAAGGTAAGATCCTTGTGACTGCTGTCTTTCCATCAACCTCTGGACCGAACAGCAATTCTGGGGTATCATCCAACACATTGACATTGTCTTTATTACGAGTAAGTTGGAGGGACTTCTTGATTTGTTGTTTGTAGATGTCATGCTTGGCTAGTTTTGAGAGAGGGATGGCTACCTTCAGTTTGCCAATTTCAGCTTCCAAGTCAAAGGGTCTTTCAGATTGAACCTTAGTGTTGTGGGTGACAACCCTTTCTTTGTTTAGTAAGTTTTCTTCTTGATCCTTGCCTTGATCTTGGGGCTTGTGCCTTTCATTCATCTTTTGAGGAAGGTCACTTGGATTAGGCTGCAAAGATGATGCAGCCAGTGGTTATTGTGTTGAGGGAAGTTGTTCAGTAACTTCTTCAACGGTTACCTCCTTTGTAAGTGAATCAGTTGTGTTAATTGGTTCTGTGACTATGGCTCTTTTAGGCTGCAGCCTGTCCTTTGTTTTTTCAGGTTGTGTTATATTTACAGTTCTACTTCTTAGTTTGTATTGTTTATGAACTTCATAAACAGCTGTGTCATAGCCTTGTTTGAAGTCAAATGACTCACCTGACTTGGTTTGGAATTGTTTAATGTCATCATCTTTGTGATCTTCTTGACTCAGAAAAACTTGATGCTCATCATTGAGGCCCATTAGGTTGATGTGGGTGTCATCTACTTGCTCGTTTGAAGTGGATGTTTCAGCATAGTTTTCCTGGAACGGAGGTCTTATCTCTGGATCAGAATTGGCCTTGCCAACGTTTGGGTTTTGATTTCTCCTAAAATTGGGATTCCTTATAGGGTTGTTTTGCGGTGCTTCCCATGATGCCTTTCTCTCAACCGATTCCACTCTATCACCCAATCTCTTCATACCATTGAGTATTGCATCCAGTTTCTGATCAAAGGCCGAGGGTTCTTCTTTGTATATGTTTCTCTTTTCCAATCTTGCCCTGTTTCTTTTAGCAATCAGGTTTGCTTCTACTGTGACAGCTACCTTTTGGGCATCTTGGAGAGTTTCAGGTGCTCTTTCCTTTAACTGATATGCCATGTCAGGGTCAAATCCATCAGGGAATTTGTACAAGGCTAAATCAGGAGGAGGTCTTAAGTTTTGTGGTATTGCGTTGTATACATTGTTAAATCTGGCACAATACTCCAGAACGGTCTCTTGAGGACCTCTCTTGATTGTGTCATATTCACCAAGTATGTGCAAGGGATCTTTCGTTTTCTCCCATCTGTTAGTAAAGGCTTGATAAAGCTCATCAGGGGTTGTGATGGTATTTACAGCAAGTGATCTGAACCAAGTTCGGACATCACCTGTCAAGCTTTGGACAAAAATTCTCATTCTCACACTATCATCATCTATTTCATAGTTCTCAAAGTGATCCTGCATCTTCTTGGCATGCTGAATAGCTGTGAAAGGACCAGTGGAGTCAAAATATGAGATTTTGGTTTGGTAATCCTGAGGTAAGGCTGCAGGATTAGCAGGCAACTGCAAGGGTGCATATCTGTTAGCCATATTTACAGGGTTTAGAGGATTGACAAGGGCAACTAGGACAACAGGAACAATGGGTACCACAGGGGTAACAGGTATAGCGAAACCCAGAGTGTTGGTCAAGGGAATATGTGCAGTGGATGAAGGTGTGAAAGGAGGGCTTTGAGATGTGGATGGTGAACTAGGGGAATTGGGGGTAGACCGAAAAAGAACCTTGATTGGAGTGGAAATGGGGTTAGGGTGAACTGTCTCTAGACTTAAGTCAGCAAGCTTATCTGGCCCTTGCTGCTTCATAACAATCTTAGGGATTGTGTTAGGATTTTCAAAAACAGTGGGTGGGTTGGGGTTCGGATTTGACCTTGTGTACCGTGGATACTTCTTGGGAGCCAGCTTTTGAACTTGTTTTTTGAGTACTTTCAGGAAATTTTTATATCTGCAAGGACTAGACTAGATTTTGGAATGGTTGTATATGTCTCAAAGCTATCATGAAGATTTGACTGAAGTAGCTTTAGGGGATATATAGCAACTAGAAAATCCTAAGGAGTCCCCAGTGGAGTCGCCATTTATGTTATCACCCAGGTTGTTCCCTATGACTCCCAAGGGAATACGGCCGGGGTAACCACTAACCAAGCTTTGGATTACAGTCTCTAGCCAAACTGTAATCAGAGAGGGCTCTCTCTTTAAGATTTATCTCTGTTTTGTGAGGATTTTAGGCTAGTTATGAAGTGAGGGTTTGGTTTGAATTTTGGTTGAATGATATCTTTCAATACCTAAGATGTAGTGTTCAGACAGTTGTAATTCATTGGGCAATGGAGTCTAGAGCTGTGAATTGTTTGAAATGCTTAAGTGGGAGTGTTCAGACTGCAGGGCCTATTGGGTATTCCAACAAACAAACTTAGAACTGTGGTGATGATGTATGATTAGCCAATGGAAAGCAATTAAGAATTTTCCACTAAGCTAGTGGTGTGAAAGTGAAGTATATTGCACAGGAGCAAACTTGAATTCCTGAAACAAGGGTCACTGTGAAAGATATATTCTGAAAGTGCAGCAATTAAGAATTACACTTATCAAGATTATAACTGAAGAAAACATTCATTAACAACATAGATTGAGCTCAGGGTATTTCATGAATAAATCCTGAAGCTATTCTTTTTCTTTGCTGCTAAATACTAGAACTTAGAAACATGTATGGATTGTAAAAGACTGAAACACATAACGAAGAGAGTTACAGAAGACTTATTGTATTGTGAGATGCACAGGGATCCTGCAACTTTTAACAAACACCATGAACGCATTCAAACAGCTCAGAACTTGAGAGATTCCATCACTTCTTTTATTAAACTCTGAATAAATTACAGCATAGGATCTCTTCAAGAGGAAATCAACAACCCCTGCAAGCTTATGCGAGGGGGAATTTATACAATCGGTTCCAAAATATCTGAACCGCTGAGTTATCTGATAATTAAATACGTTACCAACTTTTACAAACTATCAGAAAAGTAGTTGCTGTTGCTATTAATACAAAATGAATGCCCTTTAACTTTGTCAGGAGTCTTCTTGACCCTTGGAGGTTACTGAGTTGGTTTGAAGTTTGCTCATTAATGATGAATGGTTTGGCTTTATGCTTTGCCATGCTGTATCTTTCTCGGCCTTGCTGTCTGTAGCTGTCACTAATGCTTTAGTGGACGGATCTTTCTGCTGAGTTGGCTCAGCCCATTCCTCTCTCATCCACCGTGTATGCATCACTTTTTCTGAAGGTGATGACTTATGTTTTTTGCTGAAAACTGTGCTGGAAGCCTTTAGATTTACAGTATCTTCTGTATCATGCTAGTCCACCATTCCTGACTGGGCAAATGATGTCTCAAAATTGCCTCCAAGGTCTCATCTGCCTCTGTATATTTGTAGAAGTTTGGAGGCACATCAAACAAGTGTTTGATCTCATTCATTATAAAAAACAGGTTTTCTACCCTGTCATAAAGGCTTTTTCCAGATGCTGGCCCTGTTTCCTCTGAGGTGCTGGGTGTTTCTTTGATCTGATTGGCAGCAAATGTATTGACCCTTTTAGCATATACCTCATGTGAAATTAGTCTCCCTGCGCTGTTCAGTAAGCCTGGAAGACCTCTGCTTTCTAGTACTGCAAATTTCTCCAAAAAATTATTAACTTCTGTCTGCATCTCCTGGCCTCTTCTTTCCAATGTTTGTGCCAGGGTTCTTAATGTTAGGACTCTTTTTATTATCATGATGGTCTCAGTTCTGTTGGGAATTCCCATTTGAGCCAACTGAGGACCTGTTCGGAAATTAAGCACATTGATCATTCTATTGGCCACCTCAGGCATATTGCCTAGAGATGCCCTTGCTCTTTGGACTTCTTTGTGTGCTTTTCCAATGAGCTCCATTTGCTCATGGATGGTCTCAATGTATTGCCATTGATCAGTTATGGATTGGCCAATGTTGGCCCATAGGACTGTCTTGAGTTCAGCTACTACTTTATCAAGTGTGAGCTCTTTCTCCAGATCCTTTATCTTCTCTTTAAGAGCCTTTATCTCTCTTCCTTTCTCAGCCACACTTTGTTTTGATTTATCATATCTTTCATTGAGCTTAGCCAAATTCTCTTTGGCTTGATTCAGCTCTGTCATTTGGGCTTCCAAGGCCTGAATTTCATTCTTGAGTTTCTGCATATCAAGACTTTGAGCCTGCTCTGTTGTTGGTGCTGGTGCTGATGTAGATGGTGCTGTTTGTTCAGCAGGAGGAGCAGTAGTCTGAGGAGGCTCTTCCAGATTGATTATTTCTGGAGGGGGCTGAGAAGTTTGGCCTCCTTCCTTCTGTTGTAATGCTGCCTCTAGTGTAGCCTCTGATTCTCCCAACTTTTCTTGTGTTTGGATCAGCTGTTTATATAATGATACCAGCATAGATGCTGCATCCTGGTCATGTCTCAGCTGGGCAACCTCTTCCATTTGAGGATGAAGAGTTGCTGGGATCTTAATCATCTTTCTCAATGATGCCATATCTGCATCCCTTAATTTCAACAGTGCATGTACAGCTTTGACATCCTTGGGATCATGCCCAAGTTCTATGATGATGTCCTCCAATGCTTTGATTCGGTTGTCCTTCGCCTGGGAGGAAGCTTTTTCCAACTCAAGTTGGGCAGCTGTGTTGTTTAGGCTATTTTCTAGCCTATAATTCACCAATGTCTTGTCTGCCAAGGTGGCATAGACCATCTCACCCGTTTGCTTATGCAATTCAATCTGATCCATAGGGTGGATGTCTTTTGCTAGGACCTCAAGGTTTGTCCTTATGTAGTCTGCAGCCGATTGTGGCTGCAACATTGTTGGCATGAAGTGGCTCATGATCATTTTGCCCTCTTGCACATCATATGCAGACATCAACCTCTGCTGGTTTGTAGGAGCCATCTTTAATAGGTGATTGTACAGCTGTATCCTTAGTGGCTCATTCCTCTTCTTTATTTCAATAAACTGTTGTTTTATACCTGTTTCTGCTCCTCTTTGGTGGCTTGAGGAGCTGACTTCTCCTCCAATTATCCTTTCTTGTTCCTGATGAAAGGAACTTGTTGATGCTTCCACACTTGGTGGACCCATGCCCAAAGACTGCCCAAGAGGCATTTCCTCCTCAGAGAGGGGATTCATTCTGTGTCTTTTTTCTCCTTGACTTACATATGTGGTAAGGGGAGTTTCTTCCTCTCTGTCCCTCTTTCTATTTCTCTCTTCATTTTGTGGTGTCAGAAGGACAGAAGTTTCCACTATAGTTTCCTGCCTAGGAGGCACAGTTTGTTGTGGCTGTTGCTCAGTGGATTTTGGGGCTTCCACTGTTTGCTTTTGCTGCACAGGCTGCTCCTGTCTTTGTTCTTCTTGCTGTTGGTGTTGTTGTTGTTGAAGCACTTCCTGCTGCTGCACTTCTTCTTGTTGTTCCACCTCTTTTTCTGTTTGCTCTTCAGTCATGGGAGGTGGCTGTTCCTGTTCCACCTGTTTTTGTTTGCCTTTGCTGGATGTCTGTTGAGTGTCCATGGCAGCTTGCTGATGTGCTGTTGAAGATGAGGCAGCTGCTCCAAGTTGCCTTTGATATGAGAAGGAAACCTGTCCACAAGTTTCCAAGTCAGCCTCTTTTTGAATATTCCTAGCCTCTCTTTCTAGCATTTGCTCTCTAGTAATTGGCTCTTCTAGAGTGCCCTCTTTCCAGCTCAAAGAATTGGCATACTTTTCAACATGAGGCAGCCTTACATGTGCATAGTTACCCAATTTGTATTTTATCCTCCTGAGGGAAATAAAATGGTTAGGGTCATAAGGTGTCCATTTGAAACTGGTTTGCAATTGGAAGCCCTCTAGGATCATATCTACTGCCTTCCATCCCTCCTCTCTTTTGTTGTATAGAAAAGGGCCTAGCTGGTTCCTTACCTTCAGCTGCACCTTCTTGTTCTTACTTTGGAAATGGAAGCAGTCGGCATTTCCAAACTGCCTGAAGTATTCTAAGGCAAAAAGTCTCATAGGGACATATCTTGGCAGCCTATAAGGGTTCAACTCACAGCCATATATTCTGATTACTGTGTGGTGTTGGTAAAAGTACCAATCACCAATGCTGTAGGCCTTGGAGAGATGGAGAACTCTTTGCATGTCATCAGTCAACCTTGGAGGAGGAACACCATACAACAATGTCATAGCTGGGTGAATGAACAGGTCTATGAATTCACAGTATGTGTATGGTGATTCAGAAGTACAATGAAAAACTGAAGTCCAAAACACAACTGACCTTGGATTTCCCTGGGCATTACGTTTCTTGAGGGGAATGGAGAAACTGTTTGGTTGATAAAATAAGAACAGATGGTAGATGTATGAGGTGTATCTGAACACCCTTTCCCTTTGTAGATTCATTAGCTGTTCATGAATCTTTTCTGCAATATATGTGGCATAGTCATAGTGTACAGCAGGAGGCTTTCTAGGAGAAAATATGGACACCATTGCCATTATGGTGTCACCAACATCCTCAACTCCCCTGTACCCCAGGACGTAGCTGATCAAATCCACCAGCATTTTGCCCAAGTCATTCAGGTAATGATATCCAATAGGAGGAGTTCTCGTAGTTTCAGAGCTTGGCTGTATGAATAACTGATTGATTTTGATGATCTGGGCACTTGACAAATTACTCCCCTTCTTTACTAAGTCCAACATGGAGAGAGGGGTCAACTGTCTTGCAGTGTGAAAATGCAGCATCTCATTTATGGTTTCTGGGGTGATATGGAACAAGACTGAGCCTGTAGGACTGAGAATAGCTCTCTGGCATGGATCATAGCACTCCTGGCATCTATGGATCAAGTCTGGAAGGGCATTGATTTGAGGGAGTTTGTAAATGGGCAAATTTGAGTCCCAAATCCCTAAAATATCAGCTCCACTAAGCTGTTGGGCTTTCAATTCATTTAGCATATGAATATTAAACTTAGAATTCATTGGGAACCAGTCTATCATCTGATAATCTACATCTCCCAGGGCTTTCCATTCTAACTCCCTTTGAGGGGCATTCAGAGGCTGAATATTCAGGGCTATTGGTGTTTCCATGGCTAATAAGGCTTCTGACTTGTATGTGAACTGGTTTGAGTGAGCAGAGCAACACAGAGGGGTTTCTTTGCAATAGAGAGGTGAGTTGCAAGGAACAGAGGGTAAATTGTGAAAGCAGCAATTGAAATACTGCTCAGAGGACTGATGAAGCCAGTACCAGGACTGATAAGAGTGTTTCTATGGTGAATTTATGCAGTTGAGGTTTTTAGTTCACGACTGCGCGAACTACCTGTGAATTTAGGTAAATTTTGCTAAATGCAGGCTCTGCAGAAGGTTTTTTTTTGCCCCGCCAGTTGGAAATGGATACAGGTCACTGGATGTTTGCTGGTGAATTCAGTGCTTTACACTCTCTTAAGCCAGTTTCTTGGACAAATATGGATAAAACCAGGTGCGGGGAATGATTTTGAGAAATACCTTGTGAATTGCCGGTAACAGTTGCAAATGCAGGTGTTATCACTGAAAATTCTGTTGCCAAAATTTTTCAGACTAGCTTGAAGACAGTTTCGCAGCGCAACATCTTCTAGGTGATTTCGTAGCGCATAATCCATATTTTGCACTGGCTGCGCTACGAAATTGGGGATTTGTTCGAATCCATAGCAACTGTCATGCAAAATAGCTCTGGGGTGGATGCATTTTACAGGTGGCATGTTCTCAAGCTCCTGCATGTATGCTTGTCATCAGTTCTGAATCTGAAGGGAAATATTACAGGTGAAGGAGTGTTTTGAGTGGGATGGTAACTTTTATGCTTTGCATCCACCACTGTTGCCAAGCAGAGACAAGGGAAAAGTCTGAAGTGTTGCAGCTGCAAAACAACCTAATCCCCAAAGGTGCAGATATAACAAGATACAGGGACTACATTAAAGATCTTGGTAAGAATGAAAGGGTTGAAGTGATTGCACTGCCAAGTTCCTTAGTGCAGCGTTCTGTTTTTCAAGATGCACTAGATTTGTTGGTTTCTTTAGATGCTCTGAAGGCACCATCTCATCATAGGGGAAAGTATGAACCAACATTATATGGCAATTTGCTTGGGAGTCTTCCCCTTTCTTTGGAGGCATCAATGCTTGTCATTAAGTTTGGTCAGTGTGGGTTTCTTAGAGAGGGTGCAATAATTGGTTTATTGATGGATGCACGACCAATGCCTATCATACAGCCATTTGGGCAGCAATCTTTGTTCAATAAATATGTGGATAGCTATTATAATGATGCTAATGGATCTGTTGGTTCTTCATATCATACAAAGACTCTTATGGCAAATTTTTGTGCAATTCTGTTTTGGCAACGGATTTTGAAGGACAAGCATCGATTGCAACGACTCATTCAAGTGGCTGGCAATGAGATCTTCACAACTCAGACACATGATTTTGCTTCAATTGCTCCTAGGCTTGAGCAGGAGTGGTCTTCTTTCCACCATTTGGTGCCATCATCACTTCGTGCTATTGCTGAGACATGCCCAAGTTTCTCTGCATTTTGGAAGGTTCACCATTGTATTACAATGATTATGATTTCAAGCACACATGCTTTCTCTCTCCAAGACAACGTGAAGAAAACTTGAGTTTTGCCATTGGCACTGAACTAGCAGATGATATTGTAACAAATGTTTGCATTCAGGCTTCATGTGTTGACTCAAGGTCCTGTCATCATGATATTGAAACAAGGCAAATAAGGCATATTTCTCTGTTTTAAGCAGTCATCTTCCAGGAGATATTTAGCGCGGCTGAAAGAATATTTTCGAAAAATGAAAGAGGTTTTTATTCCTAACATACTGAACTAGAAAAACCTCTTTCATTTTCTTGAAATTAATTATGAGCTGGGAGAAACGAGTGACTAAAGGTTGCGCTACGAAACTGCTGTAGATGCAGTTTTTAATTTCCTGTTTTACACATCTTCTTCAAGGATTGATTCTGGGCAGCTGGAGTAGTTTTTCAAAAAAAAAAAAGAGGTTTTTGTTAAGCACGGATGGGTTCACAAAAAACTCCTTCAGTTTTTTCAAATACGTCTTCTGTGAGAAATTACCAGCTCTGTCTCAAGACATATTTTTCAGCCAGAACATATGGGAGTAGTTGGTTCGATTGCAGATTTATGGGTTAAATATGAAGCTGAAGTGAAGGAAGTTTTCTCAAATGATAGTGCTAATAAAGCTGTTGTTGAAGATACCCTTGATGAAAGCTGAACATGAGCCTGAGATCAGAAAATAAGGCTTTGAAGAAAGAGGTTAGCAGTTTGAAGAAGAAGCTAGGTAAACTAGCTCACTGACTTAAGAAGAAAGGTACTTTTCAAAGTTTTGATAAATTTTGGTTCAACTTCTATCATTTTGAAGTTATGTAGGTCCCTATGCACCTGTACAAATATCTGAAGAAGTCATGAGTTTAAGCTGAAAGCGCTGCAAGATGAATATGTTTTGTTTTGGCAAGAAACAGTAGTTTCGTAGCGCGCTACGAAACTACTGTAGAACGCTGTTTTATAAAGAAATAATGAAATTTGATGATGAGGTCAGCGAATTTTGAAAAGAATGTCTCGAGGACAGGAGGGAGATTATACATGGATATCATAGCAGCTCAAATAGTGACAGGTGTGAGTTTTGAAGAAAAAGTGAAATATTTTGTTTTTTGCTAAAAGTTCTCTTAAAGGCACTTTATGACCGAAATATTAGGGTTCTGGTAGGGTTACCGAGATTTTGGCTAGCACACCTGTTCACTCCACAAGGCATCCAGATCATGAGGCATATGGTGTTATGCGTGGTTATTAAAGGATTAAAGAGCTTGGAGTGTGGTCTTTTAATGGTAAAGAAGAATGGAAGACAGGGACCGTGAAAATAGGGTGTTCAGGTTTACTAATTTATGAGCCATCTACACAGCTAGCACCCGAAGGTCAGCTCGTTCAGTGAATGTTCCTCAACATATCTCAGCCACAACAGAAATTGTACAGCTGTCAAGGATCCAAGTAGAATCATGCATACGAGGAGATAGAGTTGGACTTGCAATGTAATTGGGATTCTATGTATTTACAGCCCAACACTTCATGTATTTAATAAGTTTGTTTAGAAATAGATAAGGTTAATTAATGGTAGATCAACGAGTTCTCCCCTCATGCTTGTTGAGGAGACTCAAGATAGTTTTAGTTTTGGGTTTTCCTATATATAGTGAAAACTCTGATGTAAGTAGGGTTGGAGATTTATGAAAAAACAGAGTTTTTATCAGCTTGTGTAAGAAGACTTTTGACAGTAATATAAGAATTACTTTTTCTTCCCAAGATTCATCAAGTGTTTAAATGCTCAGAATGTGTGAAGTTTTGTCATTATCCTTTATATATTTTACAGCTCACTAAATGTGCAATCACTCTGAATTCACCTAGTGTTCAGACTTCCTGTGTATATTTATGAGTTGTGGTTCTTTTTGAGAAATGTTTTGAGTGTTAAACATTATATGCCTTGGCTTCTATGATTGAGTGATTAAAAGTTTACTGCAGAAGTGTATGACTCCATGAGCCCAATGGAAGAAGTGTTGTTTTGTTTTTCCAACCAGCTTTATTTTCATAAAATGTGTAAAGAGTTAGCCATCTGTTTTTGTAATTGATTCTTATCATAAGTCTGTGAGAGAGCCCTCTCTGACTAAGGAGGCTAATCCTTAGTCTAAAGTCTGGTTGAAATAGTTACATGAAATCTTGCTAGGTAGCAGCCCTTAGTACTGATTTTGTGATAACAGCAGGTATGACGGATGTGCCCACGGCTTCTGAGTCGAGTTCTGCAGGTTGGCGCTGGTTTGGTCGTGAAATGCATGCAAGGAGAACAATAGTCGTTTTCGCAAAAAGTGGGAAAAACACAATTTTTTGGCTAAAATATGGATTTTTTGGAATATTGGCGCGTTTTTTGGATGACGTCAGCATGATGTCATCAGGTGGGGTCAAGGTCGGATGACGTCAGCATGACGTCACCAGGTGATGTGGCAAGCTGTGAGTGGTCCACGGGGATGGTGAGGTGGCGGACAGATCAGAGTAGTGGCGGACAAGGGTGTTGACGCGGCGGCGAGGTAGCACTGACGTGGGCCTGACGTGGTGATGACGTAGGCATAGCAGGACCGGCGGTAAACCAGAAGCGGTAATGGTTTTTCTCGGACCGCCTTAGATACGGTCGTTGTTTTGTCAGAGGGCGACCCGAGAAATTGTGAGGGCGACGCGTGGCAGAGGCCTGACGTCACCCTCTGACAGTTTCTCGGGTGCTATCTTACGGACGTCGGGCCCGACCCGATATGCATACAGGCCGTCCGATCAAAGGTGCCCGATCCGACGGTTGACGGATCGCTAAATTGTGCGGACGATACGGCAGCGGGTGGGGTAATAAAATATTATTTTCTTTGAAAAACGCGCCCGGCGGGACTTTGGGTTTCGGCGGAGTTATATAGTTTTCATTGTATTTTTCAAATGAAAATGTATATTGAGCCCATACTTTGGATAAGTCAGAAAAAGTGGGTTTTTTGTGTATTTTTGCGAATAGAGCGGGTTAGGGGTAAAAATGGGGTTTTTACAAGGTTTTTTAGCAAATGAAGGAGTTAATGGTTTGGATAACTTCTGAACGGGGAAAAGGGGTAGGGTTTGGGTTCTTAAACTGACCAGATGTCACTTTAATCCCTGACTGTGAACATATGGCTATAGTGCCAAAGGGGAAGGGGTATTTATAGCATGCTTGGGGTTTATACACCATAGTGTTTATAATAGTAGGGAAAAGGGGAACATAGGGGATTTAGATAATAAGAAGTTAGGGGTTAGTAAGAGTGGGGGAAGGGGTGAAACACTAAGTTTTTGTATGAAATCAACTTAGTATGGGAAGTAGATCAAAATGAAAAGAATTTTTAGACAAGAAATGTGGCTCTAAAGGAAACCAGAACCAACATAAAACCTTGAATTCGTTCATGAACACAACTGGTGTAGGGATGTTAGTAATGAATATGAGAAAGGGAAAAAGGAAGTTAGACATGCTCCATTGTGTTACTGCAAAGTGATAGAGAAGAGGAGTTTTTCTATCCATTGATGCTTTCCTTGTTTTGCCCAGCAAGATTCAGTTGGAAAGGAATGACATTTCTGCAACCCCATCTATCTACCCATCTACTTGCCTAGCATTTTTTGTTTCTTCTTGGAGGGTTCACTTGGACTTGCAGACCCTTATGTGCCTTTTATTTTCCATTGGCTTTTTCTTTTGATTGTCTATCTAGCACTACCCTTATTGCTTCCAAGGCCCCAGATTAGGCGGTTGGGCACCTTAATTCTCTGCCTAACTATTGGTTTGCCAAGATTAAACAGTTTGGACAGACTTCTTTCTCTATTCTACAACAGAAAATTGAAACATGGCATGATCCAGATTAGGCTGTTGGACCATCCACCAAAATTGAGTCAACATCAAGCTATGTACATACCTTGCCTTCTCTTGGAAATATGGGATCTTTGTATCAGCAAAGCAGAGCATATTTGGCACTTGCATTTGCCAATCATGAAATATGAAACCTATTGATATAGGTATCCAACAGGAACAAGCCCTAGATAAAGAAGAAATGAATATAACCATATCTTGTAATTCATTGGCTGGAATTACCACTCCTCAAACTATCAAGATAGAAGGACATATCAAGAAGAAAAAGGTAATAGTGTTGATTGATTCGGGAGGTACCCATAATTTTATTCATTGTAAGATAGCAAAGGAATTGAATTTCTTCCTATATCTAGCACCAGAGTGTCAAGTGATGGTTGCAAGTGGAGGAACCATAAATTTCTCTAGAAAGTGCCATAATATCAAGCTATCCATGGGATAATATGTATCGAATAGCCCAATGCTTTCCATTCCAATGGGTGGTGTTGATGTTGTACTAGGAGTCCAATGCCTACAATCCTTGGGTATAATAGCTTTTAATTTTCAATAAATTTTCATGAAATTTTCTGTGGAAGGAAAGGAAGTTGAATTAAGGGGTATTGCAAGGAAACTAGGAAATATAATCAGCTCTAACGGTATGACAAAGCTTCTAAAGAAGGAACAACAAGGTGTATTTGCACAATTATGTTCGCTAGAGTTTCCCACATCAAAATCATATATTTCTCCAAATCTCCAAAAACTCTTGGACAATCATTCCAATGTATTTGAGACTCCCAAAGGTCTCCCGCCTATTTGTGATCATGATCATGCTATTCATTTGATTCCAGGAAGTGTTCCACCAAACATCAGGCCGTACATATATCCCTATGCCCAAAAGAGTGAAATTGAACGTATGGTTGCAGAAATGCTAAAGGCTGGTATAATTCAACCTAGTCAAAGTTCTTTCTCTGCTCCAGTAGTATTGGTGCACAAGAAGGACAGATCATGGTGCATGTATCCGGATTATAGGGAGTTCAACCAGCTCATTATTAAAGATAAATTTCTCATTCTTGTCATTCATGAATTATTGGATGAATTGCATGGATCAATTTACTTCATCAAGTTGGATCTTCGTTCCGGATATCATCAAATCAGAATGAATACTGAAGACATTCCGAAAACAACATTTAGAACTCATGAGGGTCATTATGAATTTTTGGTCATGCCTTTTGGCTTTACCAATGCACCTTCTACATTTCAAGGTTTGATGAATTCCATTTTCAAACCCTTCCTTAGAAAATTTGTGTTAGTATTTTTTGATGATATACTAATCTACAGCAAATCTTGGAAGGATCATGTTGAACATGTTGACATGGTGCTCAAATTATTGGAGGAGAAAAAATTGTATGCAAAAATATCCAAATGTTTCTTTGGAGTACAAGAGGTGGAATATTTGGGTCATATTGTATCTCATGAAGGTGTTAAGGTAGACCATGGCAAAATTAAAGCCATTAAGGAATGGAAAATGCCCACATCCATAAAGCATCTGCGAGGATTTCTCGGGTTGACAGGGTATTGTCGCAAGTTTGTTAAGAATTATGGGAGAATAGCAGCACCTCTAACAACATTATTGAAGAAAGATGCATTTTCATGGACTCCAGAAGCAACAAAGGCCTTTGAACATCTTAAAGAGGAAATGTGCCAAGCACTGGTCTTATCTACGCCAGACTTCACAAAAACATTTATTGTGGAATGTGATTCTTCAAGAAATGGAATTGGTGTTGTTTTAATGCAAGATGAAAGAACTATTTCTTTCGAAAGTCATCCAATCAAGGGAAAGTATTTACAGAAAGCTATTTATGAGAAGGAAATGTTAGCAATACTACATGCACTTAAGAAATGGTGACCCTACTGTAGAGCTGTAACAAGGGCCTTTTTCACCTCTAGTTATCTCACATTACAAGTCAATCCGGGAGCGTTTTGTTATTGTAAAGGGTATCTCAATTTGAGGCTATTTGTCAGAGCAATGCTTAGTAGTATAGGTCTAAGAAATACAAGAGTAAACGGATGCTAAGCTATGGCTAAATTACTTTTGCATAAAGAAATCACACACAGCAACTTTACCAGTCAAGGGTACGGAAATAATAACCCATCCCTCTAGAAACTGATGAAGGAAAAGGAATTAGAGTATGGATCATGGATCTGGGAGCATAATAGCGTCTGCTGTGTCTCACGACAGCCTTGATCCTCCTCCCACACCAAACCAATAAATGCAAGTAAAAAGGAACAGCAAGAAAGTAGAATGGAACGGCAATTCAGAAATGGAACAGCAGTAAAAGGAACGGCAGTAAAGAAACTAAATCTCGCGAGTTCAACACTCTCAATTCTTGGCATCAACTTACATCCAAAGAAAGAGCAATCTTTTGTACAAGTAACCAGCTTAATCAAATGGAACAGCAAACCACCATAAACAGGAAACGTCAACCATATACAAAAGTAGACATCTGAATCAAATAAACAGGAAACGTCAATCATATGTACACATAATCTGAAATGATCGCCAGTAGTCCATACACAACGTTAATTCCATCTTCTTATGATCGTCATTCCATCCATATGTAGCCAAAACATTCCACTTATAAATTCTGTAACAGAAGTGAACAACTCAGAACAATGTTATGTGATTAATTCTGGAAATATGATGTGAACTTGTTACAAAGATTTACAAAAGGAAAAACTACTGATGAACGAGTATGGAACAGCATGTAAGTATATCAGATTATTAAGAACAATAAACAAACCACACAAAGCCAAACTGTAATGATACAATCAGCCAGTGTCCGTTGGAGCCGGTCCCTTAGCTTCCAATGGCACACCGCCGTAGCTTACTTCAGATGCAGAGAGAAGGTAACACCAAATATATTATATTAACGCATCAATGATAATACAGCAAAACTAAGTCTCAAAGAGACTCGATAGTCTGAATTTAACCAACTGTGAAGTCTGTAAACAGAAAGTAAAGATACAAGATAATCAAAAGTCCCCGAAGTCTTCGATGCTGCCCCTTTTTATACAAGTAATGGCAGAGTTAACTAGACAACAAAATAATTGAAAGTAACAATCCCTCAGGATCAAAGATCCTGAGGGATCTGTTAAACTGTTAACTCCTCTCTTTTCTTTGCCTAGTCTTCCGAACTGACAGTCCTTCATCTCGTCCTGGATTGATCTGCCGTGATTTACTCGCCCTGGTCTGGATTTTATTTGTTTTAGGAGGGACAGCCGTTATCTCCTCATGGAACTCTCGTTTTGCACCGCGCCTTCCTCCTTTTGTCTTTTCCTGCATAGAGAAGATAACTATTAGTAATTGGGTCATTCGTGCTCATTTTCATTACATTCTCCTTATCTTATAACAAAGAAAAGGTTACAACTATTGCTTGAAACACCACTAAGTTACTCGTTAAAACATACCTTTCCAATGCTCTACACACCCCCCGGCTTACTCTGTTTCATGGCCTCATGAAAACGTTATAATTAACATGGAGAGCGGTAAGAGAATAGGCGGGAGAGGGTATCTCGTGAGGAGGTCTGCAACCATGGTGAGCAACCAGATTATCAAAGAAGTGATTCAATTGATCCGCAGGCATATTATACAAGGCCTGGTACCCAGGTGCAGGGTGCCAAATAATTGGGCTACGGAACCGGTATCCTAACCAAGACGGCCCAGCTTGCAAAATGCGCTGGCCATAAAGGCTCAACCATTCAGCAGCCAGCTCAAAATTCTCGTATTTGAATGGCTCCCTGAGCTGGATGCTTGGGGTAGAAATCCGATAGCGGAATTTGGCAGCATCCAGGGCAGAATCCTTAATAGCCAGAAAGAATTCCATGCTATTTCGGATCAAATCCTCATGCATGGGTCCTAGCAATTCCATGACGCCCTGGGTTCTCATAAGGCTTTTGTGTGATTGCCATAGGTGAACTGGGTCTCTAGGCTCGGCCCTGACCCATAGATCTAGGCTGTGCTCCTGCCTCTGAAAGGCATTGTAAGCCCTGAGCCACTTTAACTGATTGACCCCAAATGAAACAAAGGCTTGTAGCTGTATATCTCCCACGAAAGGGCCAGGGTTTAAATCAGTTTCCTGCTCAAGCACCATGTTGTGCAAATAGAATTCACATAGTAACCGTTGGACCTTAACCCCGTAATGTTTGCAACAATCAATAAAATCATTAACAGTATTAATCTGAATAGGGGCACCTGCCCTGACAGCTTTTATTTTCAATTTTAAGTATCTTTCAAGGAGAAATAAAGCATAATTCTTTGCAGGGGCCCTGCAAGTCAAAACATCATTATACAGTGAACATACAGTGTCCAATTGTTTAATAACAGCATCTAGTCGACGTGTTACCTTGGCAGCCTTTTCCTGTTCCTTTTGCCATCCTTCAAAGGCCTGACTCTCAGATTGACTCATGTTCCGCAGTTGTTGTTGCAGTTCTTCATATTTTTCCCGAGGGATCATTTGTTCTTTTAACTGCTCAGCTTCCTGCTGCAACTCCTCGTATTTTTCCCAAGGGATCATTTGTTCTTTTAACTGCTCAGCTTCCTGTTGCAACTCCTCGTATTTTTCCCAAGGGATCATTTGTTCTTTTAGCTGGTCAGCCTCCTGTCGGGCTTGCTTCATCTTGTGGTGCAAGGCCTTGGTTTTTGGATCCTTTTTCCATGATTTCTCAGAGGCAGGGAGTTTTACCTGGACCTTCACGTTTCGCTGCCTGGAATTCATATCCCGAATTATCCCTAAAGGTGATGCCTCAGTTTGGACTGCTTTGTTTTCCCTTTCTTTCTTCACATGAATAAAGGGGTACGATGGCCCCTCTGTAAATGGAATGTCGTCTTGCGGCTCGGTTTTGATTGGAACGGCAGTTGGTCCCAATGGGCTATTTGGAACAGCAGTCTGTTCCGGAACGGCATTCTGCTGTTCCATATCAGATGGAACGGCATTTTGTTCCTCAGTGCTGGTTGGAACAGTCGTAGGTCTATCAGCGGAGTATTGACCTACGAGACGCCTATAAGCCCCTTGCCTTCTCTTCTGACAGGACCCTGCTGCATTTGTCCTTCTTTTTCTCCTTATGGTCCTTCTTATTCTCAGACTGGCTTTCAAACTTCGAATTTTCTGCCGAAGCTGGGCTATAATATTCAGCAGTCTCTGCTGTTTCTTTCTCAATTTCTTAATTTCTCTTGCCTCGGCAGTGGGCGCATGAGTGGCCCTCAGTTCTGCTCCTCTTTCATCGAGGGTTTCTTCTGGCATTCTGGGAACGGACTGTTCCCGATAAGCGTTTTCATTCCCCACGTCATCAGCAGGTGGGTTTTCTTCTGGTGTCTTGGGAATGGATTGTTCCCGGTTGGTATTTACATTTTCTTTGTCAACAGCAGGGAGGTTTTCTCCTTCTGCCATTTCTTCATGCAATTCTTCATGCGTCTCTTCCCCAGAGGGTCCTTCAGGAGGGTTTGCTGGACTGGAAGGTGAAGCATAATCTCCCAAGCTGGCCAAGATAGTGGCCAGTTCTTCTTCCTCCACGGCGACCTGTGGAGGGCTGTACCCCAATTGTTCCATCTCCTCCTCCTGAATTGGCTTCTTAGTGGCTGCCTTCGTATAGCCGGCTTCGGCCTCAGAGTCAGAATGTTCATTTACTTCCTCGACTTCTGCTTCACTCTCAATTTGTTCCACTTTTTCCCTCAAGGGTTCCTGTTCTGGCACTGGTGGCTCATCTGTTATTTCGATCGGCTGGTCAATGGTTAGCTAGATTTTCTCCAGCCTGCCTCTTATTCTTGCCAACCGAGCTGACTTCCTAGGCCTCTCGGGCTGTTCAGGTGTGCTGGCCACCTGTTCTTCCACCACCACCTTTATGCATTTCTCTGATTGTTCTGGCGTGCCAGAGGAATGCCTACGTTTCGAGGCAGCACGCTCTTCTGTGGCCCGTTCCTTATGTTTTTCTGCATGTCCAGATGCTCTAGAGGAACGTTTTCGTTTTACTGACTCCGTGCGTTTCTTGGGTTGCTCGGGTGTATCCGAGGGATGCTTGGGTTTTGGTGATTCTCTGGGCTCCTTGGGTGCTTTAGAGGTACTAGCGGGATGCTTAGCCTTTGGGGATGGTGATGTCACTCCCCCTCCAATTGCTGTAATAAGCTCCCCCCAGCTACTCTGCTGCTGAGTGAGACTGTAGCTTACTATCAAGCGAATCAACCCATGGTGGCTAACCACTGCGTCTTCATGGTGTGCCTTTTTCAGGCTCCGAGAGGCATCATGCAGTAATGAATTTAACAATGCAGGGAGGTTCACAGAACATTTTCCTTTTAACACAGCGAGGAGCTTAAGGTGACGCGGTCTTACCACATCTTTTCGCCCTTCGCAGGTGATGTAGCTCTGCACCACCTTTGCCAATTCGCTCCAGGGTTCTCCTAGCGTTGCCGGCAGCACTCCTTTTCCCTTCACTGTTAGGTTATGTCCTTCGTCTTGGAAAATTTCTATGATCTTTTGCAACCTTTCTTTCTTTGTCGTCCATATTGGTCCTGAGGCTGGTAATCCTGTTACTTCCGCGATTATTTCCTCTGTGACCATTATCTGCTTCCCACCCACTACGGAGTGTTCTTCCTGCAAATTCTGCAGGAATTCCATGGCCACAGTTTCATTTGATTCACGCAGGCGGCTAAAATAAGTTAGCCACCCCGCCCTTTCTAGGATTTCCCGAGCAGCTTCGGAGACTACTAGCTCACCAGGCTCGCTTCTGATAGCCTTGCCTCCCATGGTTCTGTTTCGAGATCCTAGATGGAACAACAATTACCTGTCGCAAAGAACGTAATCGCAGCAGGAAAAAAACACAGAGCATGCATGAAAATTGATTATAAATAACAACTTATTGCAAAAATAGCATTGTCATGCCGTTAACCCATATCGTACCTTCGTACCATATCATCTCCGAATGATGTGCTAACACGTGGCTGGCGGAGTAATGAGGTCACCTCCCCCCTCGCAATATGATAGGCTGTCCCAGCCGTCAAATGGAGGAGGAGCCGCCGTCCCGTCACCAAGTCATAAAGGAACAACATATAGAGTTTTGCCATGATTCAGATTAGACAAAGAAATACCAAGATCGAGGCGAAAGGTAGATCGCGTTTTGCATAAGCCTGCGTGATGTGATGCAAAACAGGAGGATAGGACATCTAGCACTCATATAAGGTCTGAGGTAGTCATAGTCAATACCTTTGCCATGATTGGTGGTGATAGATATTCATGCAACGTATCCATCAAAGTGTAAGATATAATTATTACAAGGATAGAAAGAAGTATTTGATATGATCCAAATTGGTGTATATATTACGACTCCGATACCATTAACAGAGCTCTGTTGCCGACAGGTGTTCATAACCTTGGCAGAGTTGTTTATTTCACCCTGGAACCATGGTCCTTTGTGTATTTTTGAAGAGCAATTCTTTGTCAAAATGCAGGCCATCATGCTGGCTTGGTAACCAGATAACCATGATGCCATTCACCAGAGAGGTGCGAAACGTGGGCAGGCCGGCTCGTAATGAGACCCCCTGTTCCAAGGTTTGTAGTGAACCCGTTGGACCATATCCCTGGTGTGGTGGCCATGATGGGAATGCCACTTCGCTTCCAATCCTATGATCATAGTAGGCTGGTTCTTTAATGAAACCCCCTATCCTGCATTTGACAATTTGTTTTTATTTTGCTTTTGCCTTTTTTTTTTTTTTTTTTTTTTTTTTTAAACAGACTTTGCTCTTGTATGATTACACATAAGGGTGGTTCAGCCCTCCTTAAGAGTGGGAATGGCGGAAGAAGTCTTGTCATCCCAATAGGAAGATATAAATCTTCTGTTCTTATTTCCAAGTAATAATAGAGAAAGTTGTAGGAACTCAACATGATGAAATTTTCCAACAAGGCAGAGGAGGTGAGACCATGACAGCAAAAATGATGAGTGTGTGGATCCTTCCTTTGTTGTTGCATCAATACTAGGGCTGTTAAAGATAGCGATTTATGATATGTTGATCTCGATATATCCTGGCTTTTATATTGATTGCATAAATGTATAGCTGCTACTTATGGCCTTGGAAAGAGGATGGACAACACATCCTTTATATGAAAGGGACAAGAGCATACTACTCCTTTTTGAAAAGGGGGGTGAGGAGGAGTTCATCTGATGTATTGCCTTAAAGAAAAAAAGTCAGCAAAAGCACACAAATGTTGTTTCCTTTGAAGAAGGAACAGCCAAAAAATACTCAAGTGCTGTTCCTTTTGAAAAGGAACAGCTAGAACACACAAGTGTTGTTCCTTTTGAAAAGGAACAGCAAAAACACACAAGTGCTGTTCCTTTTGAAAAGGAACAACAAAAACACTCCAATGCTGACACTCAAGTGCTGTTCCTTTTTGAAAAGGAACAGCAAAAACCCAAAAGTGTTGTTCCTTTTGAAAAGGAACAGCAAAAACACACAAGTGCTGTTCCTTTTGAAAAGGAACAGCAAAAACACACAAGTGTTGTTCCTTTTGAAAAGGAACAGCAAAAACCCAAAAGTGTTGTTCCTTTTGAAAAGGAACAGCAAAAACACACAAGTGTTGTTCCTATTGAAAAGGAACAGCAAAAACCCAAAAGTGTTGTTCCTTTTGAAAAGGAACAACAAAACACACAAGTGTTGTTCCTTTTGAAAAGGAACAGCAAAAACCTAAAAGTGCTGTTCCTTTTGAAAAGGAACAGCAAAACACACAAGTGCTATTCCTTTTGAAAAGGAACAGCAAAAACCCAAAAGTGCTGTTCCTTTTGAAAAGGAACAGCAAAAACACACAAGTGCTGTTCCTTTTGAAAAGGAACAGCACGCACAAATACTAAAAACATATATACAAAATTTACAATCTTATATACAAGATGTGGTAGTAAAAGATGAATTTCTCACTGATCTATAGGTGAGGAAGTTTTTGCTTCCTCGCCCATAATCTCAATGTTAGTGTCTTGGCATAACTGCTGACAAAAAGATTCCCGAGTGAGCGGTTTGCGATACAGACGAACCCGGTGGCCGTTTACCTTAAATGTATATCCAGACCCATCGATTGTGATCAAAGTAAGGGTTCCATTGTCATGGACTTTTTGAATCTTGTATGGTCCCAACCAACGAGTCTGAAGCTTGCCCGGGAAATCCTGAAATCTAGAATCATATAACAGAGCCCAGTCTCCTTCATGAAATATCTTGCTTTTGATAAGCGCATCATGCCATTTGGCTCGCTGCTGTTGAATGAGTGCTGTATTCTGTAATGCAGAGAGCCTTATTTCATCTAATTCATTAATTTGCTGTAATCGATTTTTCTGTGCTTCACTTAAATCCAATCCGACTTCTTAGGCCGTTCGCAGCGTTTGGATCTCGAATTCTATAGGAAAAATGGGCTGCTTTCCAAATACTAAGTGATATGGTGAATAGCCGGTGGTGCTTCTCCATGTGGTTTGATAAGCCCACAGTGCCTCGGGTAGTCGGGCGGACCAATCACGCCGATGTGAGGCAACAGTTTTTGTCAAAATAGACTCTATTACCTTATTGCTGCTCTCCACTTGCCCATTTGCCTGAGGATGATATGAGGTAGTAATTTTGTGCTGGACATGATAGTTATTGAGGGTTGCAGCTAATTGATGCCCCACAAATTGTGGTCCTCCATCTGTAATTACTTCCCTCGGAAGACTGTAACGTACAAACAAATGGAACAAGAACTGTATTACTGAATTTTCTGTGGCTCTAGGCAATGCCTCCGCTTCAACCCATTTGGTAACATATTCAGTTGCCACCAAAATGTAGGTTCTTTGGTTTGATGGTGGGTTGATGGGTCCGACGAAGTCCAGAGCCCAGCGTTCGAAAGGTTCGATCACTAATTGAGGCCGCAAAGGCATTTCATCGGCTGGACCAAGTCGTCCTGCACGCTGACAGCTATCACAGGCCTGGACAAATTTTTTCGCATCCTTGAAAATTGTAGGCCAGTAATATCCCGTTTGTAACACTTTATGTGCTGTTCTTCGATCAGCAAAATGTCCTCCACATGGCCCGTCATGACAGGCTTTCAAGATATCAAAGATTTTGTCCTCTCGAATACATCTTCTGATTTCCATATCTGCTCCTGTGTGAAACAAATAGCCCCCAACCCACGAAAATCGATTGCTTCTCTGAACAATCTGCTTCCGTTCATTGGGGGTTAAATGTTTTGGAAGCTTACCTACTGCAAGATAGTTAGCAACATCAGCGTACCAGGGAGTCTGAACAGCGACAGCAAATAAGTGTTCGTCTGGAAATTGGTCCTCGACTGCTGCCGCTTCAACTGATTTTGGTATTCGTGAGAGGAAATCCGCTACAGGGTTCTCCTTCCCCGGTCGATCTCTGATTGTAATATCAAACTCCTGCAACAGGATCAACCACCTGGTTATTCTTCCATTTGTAACAGGCTTATTTGCTAAATACTTAATAGCAGAATGGTCTGTATACAAAATAACGGGATAGCCTGTAATATAGTGTCTAAATTTATTAACAAAGTGTATCACAGCTAAAAATTCTTTTTCGGTGACAGTGTAATTTAATTCAGCCGGAGCCAAATTTTTGCTGATGTAATAGATGGCGTATGGTCTTTTATCCTCTTCTTGGCCCAGAACTGCACCGATTGCTGTGTCTGAGGCGTCAGTTGAAATTTGGAATGGTAAATTCCAATTAGGTCCTCGGAGAACTGGAGCTGTAGATACCAGCTTCTTTAATTCTTTGAAGGCTCGATCACATTTCTCTGTCCATAAGAAGTCAACATTTCCAGTTAATGCATGTAAAGGTGCGGCAATATGTGAATAATGTTGTATGAATCGTCTATAATACCCAGAAAAACCAAGAAAACTGCGTACCTCTGTTTGATTAGTGGGGGTTGGAATAAGCAAAAGTATTTGAATTTTAGCCGGGTCTACCTGAATACCAGCTGCTGAAATATAGTGTCCCAGAATGAGTCCTTCAGTCATCATCATGTAACACTTTTCGTGACTCAAGCAAAGTCTGGTAGCGATGCAGCGCTGTAGGACTTTTTCGAGAGTATCTAGAGCTGGATCAAAGTCATCTCCATATGGCGTGAAGTCATCCATGTAGACTTCCAGTCCATCATTAATTAAATCTGCAAAGATGCTAAGAACAGCCCTTTGGAATGTGGCTGGAGCATTACATAAACCAAAAGGTAAGACTCGATAAGCGAACGTTCCCCAGGGACAAGTAAAGGTAGTCTTATCCTGGTCTTCAGGGGCAATCTGAATCTGATTGTATCCGCTGAAGCCATCCAAGAAAGAAAAGAATTTCTTGCCTGCTAAGGTATCCAGTACCTGATCTATGAATGGAAGAGGGAAGTGATCTTTTTGTGTGGCTTTGTTTAATTCTCTATAATCCACACAGATTCTCCATTTCCCGTTCTTTTTAGGTACTACCACAAGTGGAGAGACCCATTTGCTGTCAGAAATAGGATAAATAAAATCAACGTCTAAAAGTTTCTGAAGCTCAGCTTTTACAACATCTTTTAAATGGGGGTTGAGTCTTCTTTGCGGTTTTCGAACAGTTCTTGCATCTTTTTCGATATAAATATGATGTGTGCATAGCTGGGGATCAATCCCTTCCATATCGGGATAGTCCCATGAAAATGCCTCCTGATACTTTCGTAACAGCTGGATGAGTTTCGTCTCTTGATCTGGTGTCAGATTGGCGTTAATGTTTAAAGTTTTCCCCGGTTCAATTTGCACTACTTTGCTATTAGCGACGGAAGTCACAGGTATAATTTGGTCATGTTCGTCTTTCAGAGGATCCTCCTCTAATTCGTTATCAAATGCCGCTTTTATCATAAAACATTGTGTATACGATGTGGATGTTGTTTGATTAATGAATTTATTGATGGCATCGTCTTCCGTTTGATCTTTGAAATCTAGCACTTCCTGGACTGTTAATGGGGGTCTAATATTGTCAGTGATATATGAGGCAGGGCGCAAGTTGGTTCTCATCATCGTGATGCTTGGTTGCGCTGGAGGGTACAAAATTAAATTTTTGATATCCGGCCCTCTGGTTATGGTCATGTTTCCCTGCCGGCAACCAATGTAGGCGTTAGCAGTAGCAAGCCACGGTCTACCTAGAATTAGCGGATGTCCATCTAATCGGGTTCTCAGATTAATTATCAGGAAGTCGGTCGGGTATTCCCAGGAATCCACTGAAACCATGACATCATACAAGGTGCCTTTTGGTCTAATTACTGATCGGTCAGCTAGTTCTAACAAAGTGGAAGTAGGTTCTACCGATGTAATTCCGAGCTTCTGGCAAGTCGATGTTGTCAGGATGTTAATTGCAGCCCCTAGATCAACTAAGACGTTGGTCAAGGTCTGCCCATAGATTTGAACAGTGACAATTGGGTTTCCAGGGTCCTCGTATTTAACTGGTGTTTCTTTTCCTGATAGGAGGTCGGATAAGGTGCCGACTACCTGGACTCTTGGGTTAGAGGTTAGATTTCTTTTTGATTTTCTGCTACACAGGTCTTTTATGGTTTTTGCATATGTGGGGATATCCTGTATAGCTTGAAGGAATGGAATTCTTATATACAAGTTTTGTAGTTCTCCCAGAATATCAAAGTCTGGATATTGCGTTGGTCGTGGAATGGCCAATCGTTCTGGGAAAGGTGGAGGAGATGTAATTACTTGCTGATGAGCCTGGTCTTTATTTACATCTTCCTGTTGTGATGGCTGTTCTATAGGTAACTGATCTTCGATGTGAGTTGTTCTATGTCCCTCAGTTTCTATTATTCGCCCAGATCTTAACTGAAGATCATTGCACTCCCGCAGGTCAGATTCAATATCTGAGGATTCTATAATTTGAAGAGATTGAACTGGTCTATTATTTGGATTAGGGTTGGGTTGGGCTGGGAGCTGCGGTCTCAGATTAGGCTGGGGATTTTGTTGTAAGGCTGGCAGAGTTGGTTGAGGGAGTGGAATTGATCCTGCTGGCTGATATGTCAATCTTGGCCAGCTTGTCTGCCAGGGTGAACCTTGCGAAGTAGAAGGGGTCCACTGTGGAGGATATGAATTATTTTGCCAATATGGCGGGGGATAAGGGAAGTTTGGCCAACCAAATTGGGTCATCCAAGGATTCGGAGTAGGAAACATTTGAGGTGACCAATTCGAAAACGGGGGCTGAAACTGGTTTTGCCACATATTCTGTTGCTGAGCATTGAACTGCGGGGGTTGAAAAGAAGAGGAGGGATCTGAAAACATACCAGATTGCCTAGGCTGCCATTGACGACGCTGGTTAATAAAATATGCCGATTCTGGCTCCTCTTTTGCTTCTTTGTATACTGCCTTCAAACCAGGAAGTGAGGGGCAGCTTTCAGTCAGGTGGTCCTTGGTACAGATTGCAAATATTTGGACTGTATCCAGCGGGCATTCCTTGTGGCTATGTTTCTTCCTACATCGAGGGCAGAAAACTGCTAGATTCTGTTCCGCCTCTGCTTGCTTTTGTTTAGCCTGCACAATATCAAGCTGTGTAGTTAATGTCCCCAGGATATCAGTTTTAAAATTTTCTAGCAAATTTCCAAGTTCCACACGCGTTACTCCCTCTGTTGATGTTTTGTTATCTCTGGTAAAGCGATCATATTCTGCTGGTTTTATCCTCGTGCTGCCTCTTGAGCTCCTGATACACAGATCAATGATATCAGCAAAATTTTCCTGATAAATGTCTCCTTTCCCCATAATATTCAACGTTTCAATCCATTGTTCTTTCATACCTCTAATTAATGTGGTTTTCAACACGTTATCAGGCAGAGGTAACGATGCATAGGGGGATCTCTGCAAGTTATATTGGAAACATTCCACATATTCTTCTAGAGTTTCGTTTGGTCTGGCTGACATTTGAAAGATTTCATCTTTTAGTTCTCTTGACCTACAGTAATCCTGATATTTCTTTAAAAAGGCTTCTTTCATTTGATCCCAATTGTTAATAACCCCACCACCTAAGCCCATAAACCATCTTAAAGCGGCCCCTTTTAATGTGGAGGGGAACAATTTTAATTTCTGGGGATCGGTGGTGTAATCGTATCCTCTACATAATTCATCAAATTCGAACAAGAATGCATCCGGATCTTCTGATGTAAGGCCATGAAATGTGGGGATATGCTGGAGAGGGATAGCTTTCATGGGCGCATTTGCTGCAGAATCTACTATAGGATATTGCAATGTGGAGGTCTGGCCGTTTGGCTGATTCTGCGCCATGGGATCGAATATATGCCAGTAATCTTCAGGAATTTCCAAGAGAGTGTTCCTTGGTTGAGAAGGGGTAGTCTTAACAAGAATTGTTTTGACAACACTTCCTTTATCAGGGATGATGATGGTCCCAACTGTCTGAGGTGAATGAATTCCTTCAACGGGGATTTTTACAGCGCTTCCTTTATCCGGGCTATTTAAAGGCTGGTTTGGTTCAATAGGAGATCTAGGTTCCCCGATTTCCCCTGCTTCTCCTCCTCCTTCGCAAAGGTTACTAAGATTCCCTTCGTGCAATAGTCCAGGAGTCAAATTTTCAATTTCTTGAAAGTCCTGCTCCTCTGTTTGACTGTGCAATTCAGCAAAGGCTTCAGATGGTGATCCCGAGGCCTGAAGGGAACTAGTAGGCTGTTTAGAAGTGATTTTTCTATAACCTACTGATGGCTGAGAGTCGGCTTTCTTATAGATTTCGTCTATGAAGGTCGTTCGTCCAAGGGTCACCGGCCCCTTGGCTTTGGATGGAGGCTTTTGATCTTTCTCTGGCTTTTTCTGCTTAGTCATGCACTCCAATTAAACTGCTAAATCCTATTTAACCAATCAATTCTGCTAGGAAAGCGGACGGTGGAGCAGGGCTTTTACATGCTCCGTACGCAGGTTCTTACCTTCCGTTTTTAAAATCCAACTCTCCCCTAACAGATTCGTACACTACCCTGTTTAAAAGACAAATGGCTATACCCTTTCCCCGGCAACGGCACCAAAATGTAGAGCTGTAACAAGGGCCTTTTTCACCTCTAGTTATCTCACATTACAAGTCAATCCGGGAGTGTTTTGTTATTGTAAAGGGTATCTCAATTTGAGGCTATTTGTCAGAGAAATGCTTAGTAGTATAGGTCTAAGAAATACAAGAGTAAACAGATGCTAAGCTATGGCTAAATTACTTTTGCATAAAGAAATCACACACAGCAACTTTACCAGTCAAGGGTACGGAAATAATAACCCATCCCTCTAGAAACTGATGAAGGAAAAGGAATTAGAGTATGGATCATGGATCTGGGAGCATAATAGCGTCTGCTGTGTCTCACGACAGCCTTGATCCTCCTCCCACACCAAACCAATAAATGCAAGTAAAAAGGAACAGCAAGAAAGCAGAATGGAACGGCAATTCAGAAATGGAACAGCAGTAAAAGGAACGGCAGTAAAGAAACTAAATCTCGCGAGTTCAACACTCTCAATTCTTGGCATCAACTTACATCCAAAGAAAGAGCAATCTTTTGTACAAGTAACCAGCTTAATCAAATGGAACAGCAAACCACCATAAACAGGAAACGTCAATCATATACAAAAGTAGACAGCTGAATCAAATAAACAGGAAACGTCAATCATATGTACACATAATCTGAAATGATCGCCAGTAGTCCATACACAACGTTAATTCCATCTTCTTATGATCGTCATTCCATCCATATGTAGCCAAAACATTCCACTTATAAATTCTGTAACAGAAGTGAACAACTCAGAACAATGTTATGTGATTAATTCTGGAAATATGATGTGAACTTGTTACAAAGATTTACAAAAGGAAAAACTACTGATGGACGAGTATGGAACAGCATGTAAGTATATCAGATTATTAAGAACAATAAACAAACCACACAAAGCCAAACTGTAATGATACAATCAGCCAGTGTCCGTTGGAGCCGGGCCCTTAGCTTCCAATGGCACACCGCCGTAGCTTACTTCAGATGCAGAGAGAAGGTAACACCAAATATATTATATTAACGCATCAATGATAATACAGCAAAACTAAGTCTCAAAGAGACTCGATAGTCTGAGTTTAACCAACTGTGAAGTCTGTAAACAGAAAGTAAAGATACAAGATAATCAAAAGTCCCCGAAGTCTTCGATGCTGCCCCTTTTTATACAAGTAATGGCAGAGTTAACTAGACAACAAAATAATTGAAAGTAACGATCCCTCAGGATCAAAGATCCTGAGGGATCTGTTAAACTGTTAACTCCTCTCTTTTCTTTGCCTAGTCTTCCGAACTGACAGTCCTTCATCTCGTCCTGGATTGATCTGCCGTGATTTACTCGCCCTGGTCTGGATTTTATTTGATTTAGGAGGGACAGCCGTTATCTCCTCATGGAACTCTCGTTTTGCACCGCGCCTTCCTCCTTTTGTCTTTTCCTGCATAGAGAAGATAACTATTAGTAATTGGGTCATTCGTGCTCATTTTCATTACATTCTCCTTATCTTATAACAAAGAAAAGGTTACAACTATTGCTTGAAACACCACTAAGTTACTCGTTAAAACATACCTTTCCAATGCTCTACACCTACCTAATGGGAATACACTTCAAGGTAAAAAGGGATCATGATAGTCTTAAATACTTTTTAGAACAAAGATTATCCTCTGAAGAGAAACAAAAATGGGTCACAAAGATGTTGGGTTATGACTTTGAAATCATATACAAAAAGGGAAGAAAAATGTTGTGGTAGATGCACTCTCAAGAAAGGATGAGGATGTGGAAGCATTGTTGTGCACCATTTATATTATCCAACTGGATTGGATAAACAAAGCAAGGGAGGAATGGAAGAATGACGAAGAAGTGTGGGCACTCATTCAAAAGTTACAACAAGATTCCAGTACATCTGATACATTTAGATGGAAAAATGATTCGTTATGGTAAAAAGATTGCTTATACCTATGTAAGAATTCCCAACTCAAACAAAATATTCTTATGGAATTGCACACTTCTCCCTCAGGAGGGCACTCAGGATTTTTAAAAACTTACCACAAGGTTAAGAAGGAATTTTTTTGGGATGGCCTTAAATCAGATATTCAAAAGTTTGTGGTGGAATGTTTGGTTTGCCAACAAAATAAAGTTGAAACAATTAAGACGCCAGGTCTATTACAACCTTTATCCATTCCATGCCAACATTGGGAGGAGGTTTCAATGGATTTTATCACAGGTTTACCCAAGTCCGAAGGAAAGAGTGTCATCGTGGTGGTAGTTGACAGACTTACCAAGTATGCACACTTTTGTGCATTATCACATCCATTTAAAGCCAGTATAGTTTCTACTACATTTATGGAAACAATTCAAAAGATACATGGAAACCCAAAGATTATTGTAAGCGATAGAGATCCCATTTTCACTAGAAATTTTTGGACAAAATTATTTTCTTGTCTTGGTACTCAGTTAGCTCATAGCTCATCTTATCATCCTCAATCTGATGGGCAAACTGAGATAGTAAACAAATGTTTGGAAGGATATCTTTGTTGCTTTGTATCTAATAAACAGACACAATGGGTCAAATGGTTGCCTCTGGATGAATGGTGGTATAACACTTCCTTCCATACTGCAGCAAAAATGACCACATTTATGACACTTTATGGATATCATCTACCATCCATCACATCATATTTAAGATAAAATTCTAAGGTTAAAGCAGTGGAACATCACATCTAGCATCAATAACAAGTTCTCCAACTCTTAAAGGATAACCTCACGTTGGCACAGAATAGAATGAAACAACAAGGAGATCAACATCACAACGAAAGAATTTTTGATGTAGGTGACTGGGTATTCCTACGGCTACAACCATATAAACAAATGTCCCTCAAGCAAGATAAGAAGGATAATAAATTATCACCAAAGTATTATGGCCCGTACAAGGTGTTGCAAAATATTGGTACTATGGCATACAAATTGGAGCTTCTTGCAGCTTCTCAAGTGCACCCCTTTTTCCATGTTTCATGTTTAAAAAAGGTTATAGGCGACAAGCTCCCAGTTCAAACAATATTGCGAGAACTTGATGAGGAAGGAAAAATTATATTGGAACCAGAAGCAGTCACAGAAACAAGAACTCGACCGCTACAAAATCGATCAATTTCAGAGTATCTCATCAAGTGGAAGAACTTATCCGCTGAAGATTCCACATGAGAGGATGAGAATTTTATACAGAAGCATCTAGAACTACTCAAGTGTTGAGGACAACACTTTTTTGAAGGAGAGGGGCATGTTAGGTCCCTATAATACTAGTGATTCCCCCATTACTATTGTTGTTGTATCCATTATTATTATTGTTGTGCCCCTATTGTCCCCATATTGTTATTATTGTGCCCCATAGAATCCCTCGATTGTTATTTTTGTGCCTTTATATTATTATTGTTAGGTTGGCTTGGCTATATTGTGACCCCTTAGACTCCTATATATAGAAAGGAGGTTTTTTCATTTGAATCATCTAAGAATTTTTCATTTGTGTAATGTAAAGGAGGTTGCCCCCTTGAAGAGGCTTATTTCTAAGGCATTGATCTATCTTTTCTTTCTTTTCGTGAGCTGGTTTCATAACACTATGGCATGGTTGTTAGCATTGGTGAAAGTTGATTTCAAATTAATAGACACGATGTCTTGATTTTTGGAAGATGTGATTGACTGTTTATGAATTATATGTCGCTTACATGTTGATTTCATGATTCCTACTTACATCCTTGTATGTTAAGTTACATTTTTGAATATTTTGATTACATGTATCAGTCTTGTAGGTTGATTACAAGAATTAATTGCTTATGTTTGACTACATGCATTTATGCATAGGTGTAGTTGATTTGGCATTGCTTATGCATATTGTTGGTTGCATGTGGCAATGTGTACAATGGAGTAATGGTTCTTTTTATGATTGTATGGTCATGGCTATGATTATGCATGTATAGTAGGTCAAACATGCCTTATGAAGTCATTGTATGAAAATTAGGTCATCATGATGCTATTGGTTGTTATGATGCTAATGAGATAGTTGAGATAGAGCAAGGGATGCAGATCATCATAATGAGGTTGCAACATTAGACTTTGGGATAAGAGAAGATCGTCATATAGGTAATGTATGTCTAGCATGCAGGTATGTAAGTTAAGGATTATTATATGCATTAGGGTTATATACATTAGGTTTATGAACATGTTTTTGATGTTATGGTTACATTCATGATAGATGTTAGAAGATTAGTGTGGTTATATGAAATGATAGTAACATGTAGTTGTATGCATTGCCATTGTTGTTTTATATTAGATAACCTGATGATTATGCTATATGTTGTTGATGAGTATGTTATAGGTTAACTTGTTGATTGTTATATGACAGTTAGCTTGATGATTCAGTTTTACGTTGTTGATGAGCATGATATATAGCTTATTGTTTTTATATGCTATTAACTTGATGATTAGGGTCATTTCATTGAGATATTGATGTTATAATTTGAATTGGTCATATGTGTGATGGTTATGTTCATTGCCTTGAAGATATTGATGTTATATGTATTGTGTTAACCTGGTTTGACCTATGCAGGTGGTTATGGTTGTGATATTCAGGTATGAACCGACATATTTGTGAGATGGTGTCATACTAATCTAGATTGACTTTGCATATGTGTATGAGTTTACGATGTGAACATTTTAGTTAGTTACTATTATGGATATCATGATTTATGGTTGAGTTGATATGCTGTGAAGTTGTACCGTGCTAATCTAGATTGATTGTGATGACAAAATAGCCTCCCCTGAAATACACTAAGGTATGAGCTTGCTTATGTAGTATATTGGGTGCTTCATTGTTGATTATGTCGTCTATTTGGTGTTTGAGTGTTTGGTGCCTATTATGTCGCCTAGTTGAATTATCTGACATGGTATATTTATATAGTTTGTTGAATGATTGATTTATTGCATGATATGAGTATGAGTCTATAGAGTGCCATGAAGGATTGATATTGTATTAAGATAATTATGCTAACACTTATGTGTTGAGATAGTTGAGATGAACTTGAATGTAGTTGATAGTTGTAGCATTATGTCTATTGACTATGGATTATGACATGGTTGTTTGTAAAAGTTGATTTCAAATTGATAAATATGATTGTCTTGATATTTGGAACATGGGGTTGACATGTGTGAGCATGACATAGGGAGTTGCATGGCAAGAGAGGTTGCCATGAAATATTGAAAAAGTCTTGGCTTGAGTTTTCCTTGGGAATGATGGGGATTGAGTCACAGTGTTTGTTGTTAGTCTTCTGCTTTTGGTCTTTTATGAATTTTTGATCTTGATTTGCGGCTTTGTTTATGTCTAGTGTATGGCCATACCACTTTGTTTGAGTCATGTTGTTATTGGTTTTTATGGTCTTCTTCTTGTTTATTTCTTGTCTTTCCTTTTATGTTTTGAGTCTTGGGAATTAGTTGGGAAAGAGGAAATTTGATGGAAATCGGGAGAGATGTGTGGTACCCAACCGCTGATATAAGACCCAAATGCAACTATGTGCATGAGTAAGCATAGCAAAAGGTAAGACTACAGTCGGTTGGACTAGTTGGGTCCATTGTGGTAAATGGACAGTAGCAATGCAAACACAAGAAATGTAACCAGAAAAGGTAAAGTAAATGGATCAGAGGTGTCATATGCTTTGGCTATGATGGGAACTATTGCTCTCAATGCCTGTGCATAAATAAGGAAGTTCTCTTAACCTAGACCTTATGTTATCTGGAAATTATGTTATGATCATGATTTTGTGATGTTTATATACGTATACAGAATATATATGTATGAATGTCATTGTTTGACATGACCATGATTATTTTATGCTAATGATTATATATGCATATATGTATGTATTGGTGTCATTGTTTTACAAGGTCGCCAGGGATCATTATGTGGAAGAACGATTTCTTATGCAGGAAAATGGCATGAAGAGGTTCCTCGTCTTACGAGGAATCAATTGGGAAGAGTAGTCACAACAAATATACGAGGTCAATATCATGTGGATAAGGATTGATATTGTACTTGTATTATGCCTATGTTTATGTTATGATAGGTAATGTTAAAGGATACATCAGCAAAGTGAAAGTAGTGTGGTTTGCGACATGCTAGGGTAAGTGGTGAGCTCCAGTATTGTAGCAATAATGCTACAACTCTTGGAGCTTCCTTCTCTAATTTTATCAACCCGGTAGTTCGTAACAAACTTGGAAGCGACGGTGTTGTATGCACAAGTACTAGCTCTTGTCGCAGTTGTCACTTGGTCAGCTGGCACAAGTCCGCTAGGGCTCAAGCCAACTTCTATATGTTCTCAGAAGAAGCTTTCTAAATTACGAACAAAGGCTATCTCAAAGGAAATTAACCTACTTTGCAAGAATGAACTGAAAGCCAACTAAACATGGAAACCCTAGTAAACCCTAATCTGACTAGCTTAATCTCTATGATGCAATGGTGGGAATGCAACTTCTAGAAATGATGCCATTACTTCTAGTGAGATGAGATGCATGAATTTAAACTACTTTCATTGAAGAGAACACATTTTTGGTATTTTTTCTCAAGTGGTTGGAGTTATTGTGATTGTGCTTCTTACTGGGTCTTGACTGTGCAGGGGTAGTTCAAAGGGAAGGAAGGCTTGGGAATGGTCAGGAGGACTTTGAGAGGTTCCAGGGGATCCCTCACATCATTCCACAGAAGTCCACAACGTTCAGGTGCTTGGCAACCGTGTTTGCAGGCTTCTACAGGATGTCTGCAGGGGATCCTACAGGAAACTCGGGATTTCTACAGGAAGTCTGCTAACTTCTACAGGATGTTCTACAGTCGGAGTTTTGGGTGATGGAGGAGTGAAGGAGCTATATGGATGGATGGGTAAGATGAAAGAGGAGCTTGAGATGGCCTATGGACGGAGAGATGAGGTGGAGAGAGAGTGGATAGAGCTGGTTGGTCGATAGAAGGGTAGAGGTAATGGAAGGTCAAAAAGATTGAGCAACGTGGGCAGTAGAAGGGTTGGAAGGAAAATGAGCTGAACAGAGGATGAATAGGTGGCTTAGGCCTGGTTTAGAAGAATAAGAACATGAGGAAGAGGTGTTGCGCAGTGTAAATGGAACAAATCACCCTTATCTTGCATGTGATACGAAAGTTCACCAACCTATTCTAACTGTTTTATTAGGAATCAAAGAACAACAATGTAAGTTGAAAGGAATTCGTGCATGATGCTGAACCAAAGAGTCATTACTCAAGATCAAATCGCATGGACAATTCTTCAATCGAAAACATTACATCAATACTTGCATGCATATGTTAAAACAGTGTTTTTGGCAGTTGGCACGGTCTACACTTCCGGTCCCCAAACAGAGGTGAAAGTGAGCATGCATTCAACCTTTTTGAACTCAATGTGACTTCAATCTCCCTATGCTAATTCTGAACTACTGAAACAACTGCATTCATGAAAGTAATCTACATAACCAAACCGAAACAGTCAACTCAGCGAACTGTATTTTTCAAGTGCATGTAAAGGAAAGAAATGCAATGATAAAAGAAAGACAAGTAACAATACAAGGAAAAGGAGGTCTATTGCTCTCAGGTTGGGCCCTAACCTGAGAGCTATAGCTCCCCTAAGAACTCAGAATCGAATCCAAATTTGCCTGCCTTTTATTAAATAATCATGAGTCTAACAACATGCCAAAATTGGCTTACAAAGAGCAAAAACAGAGCTACAGCTCATAATCCAAAAGCTACAACAAAAGTTCAAGAGTCTTATCGAAGGCTACAACCTTAATATTTATACATGATGAGGGCCAAGCTGGCCTCCTCAATTAGTTGAGCTTGGCTGTCCAACTAGGAGTAAACTGCTGTTCCTGTAGAATCCGTTGGCTGCCTTCTAGCTCGGTGGTGATAGCTGTTGGAGCTCGAAGTTGGGGTGGAGATCATGAGGAAGGTCATTCAAGGCTGTGGACAACCTCCCTATAAACCCGCAATGCCACCTTGGCTGTCTCCTTGTCTCCATTTCCGCGGTCTTTGCTCCATTTAATGCCAAAAAACCTGAAATCGTCATGTATTAGCCACATAGGCATAATGACTGCCCTTCTTCCTACAAATAACACGAATATACTAAGAAATGATGCATAAGTGATAAAAAATGAAGGGTTGAGCAAGGTAAGTAGGCCAAATGAACCCAAATTGTTACCAAAATTTGGGGCTCATCAGTAAGCATGGATAAGACACAAGAAGCAAGGTTTCTTGGTAAGGACAATATGGTTTTGGATGTGTGGTACTATTGTTGTGCATATACTGTATATTTTGTACATGTTTCATATATGATGTGTGCATGTGGTGTTGTGTATACATAGCACGTGTACATGTTATTTATGCAATGTTATGTAAGGATGGTACAAATAGGGTTGTGCGAATATTGCATACAGGGTTTTGTATACATATTGTACTGTCTTCGTTAGGTATATGCGACGTCTGTGCATATGGTGCTATGTACATGTTGGATATCCAGTGCTGTGTATAGATGATGTTATGTACGTGTTGGATATGCAGTGATATGTACAAGTGGTGTTACATGCATGTGGTACATTGGTATTATGTACATATGGTGTGGTGTGCATGATTGTACAAGTGGTGCCATGTGTGTGTGGTGTTGTGTACACATTGTACAAGTGGTGTTGTGTGCATGTGGTGCTATATACATGTCATGCATATGGCGTTGTGTACATGTGGTGTCGCGTACATGTCATGCATGTGGTACTGTGTACATGTGGTATTGTGTATGCATTGTCTAGTGGTGTAGTGTACATGCGGTGTTGTGTACACATTGTGTAGGTGGTGCCATGTACATGTGATGTTGTGCACACGTTGTGCAGGTGGTCTGGTGTACTGGTGGTACTGTGTACATGTTGTACATATGGTACTGGTGTACTAGTGGTATTGTGTACATGTTGTACATATGGTACTGGTGTACGTGTGGTATTGTGTGCATGTCGTCGATGTTGTGTTATGGGCATGCAATATTATGTATGTGCATCATGTAGTCATGGTATTGTGGTATGTGTACTCATTGTGTTGTACTCTATGTGGTATTGTGGTATTGCACATCCGATATAGATGATGCAATCTGTTGTACACACATTGTAGGTGTATGAGTTGTACGTCAGGTGTAGGTGCATGTATTTCATGGTGTTGTGTGTCAGGTGTGGTTGTATGTGTGTGATGCACACTATGTGTCTATGCACATGGTTAAGGAGAAGGCATTGGGTGTTTGTCGGGTGTAGAAACCAAGCTAGAGTTCATATGGAATAAAGACGAAGGTAGAAGCTAAGGATTGATGAAAGGATAAGAATCAACATTTTATTTTCGTTTTATTATGCATGTGATTTATGACTATGGTATATGATGATTATATCTAATCTACGATTTTGGTTGATTTATGATTTTGATCTATGATGGTTGTGTTTGAGCTAACCTAATGTGATATCTTTATATATGTTGATTTGGTCAAATATGCTAGTTTGACTTGTTGTGACAGGAAGCGAACATGATTTCAAATGTACCTTATTAACGAGCTACCAATGAGGTATGATGTGAATTTATTTCAGTTTATTTTAAATCTAATGGAAGTTATGTGCTTGGTATAGGAATGCATGAACATTCCTAGTTTGAGTGGATGAAATCAACTGCAAGAATTAGCATCAACAACAAAGGAATTGAAACATGCAGCAGTATGTTGGTAAAGCACTTCAGGAGCAGGGCCATTATGGGACACTGGTACCCAATAGTGTCCATTGATTTCCATGAGCATGCTATGACTGGTATGATGTGTTGAGGTAGGTATATGGCTTGGTTTTTGTATCTTTTGATGTGAGGAATCCTTGCCAAGGAATGGACTTCCCGGGATGGGGGTACCAGTGGAACTTGGAAGGTGAGTGACTGCACGAAAGGGGTGACCAAATTCCCGAGGGACTGTGTAGCAGAGAAGGGAAGGTCACAGATGGATTTTTTTTTGGTCATTAGCATTTCCATATGGAATCAGATGCACATTGGGAGTGCGCCCTAGAACAATGAGCTGGTAACTATTCACTGAGAGGACAAGTGGCACGGGAATATAACGCTGGACATTAGATGTAGATTTGACTTTGCAGTGGATTCTAGACTTCCTAAGAAGGAGGTGAATCCTGGTATTACTTTGAGGGTGGAGGTGTGAGCCTTTGGATTCCCTTGTTGATTTATATGGGAATCGTATCCTTTATTTGTTGGTTAAGAAAATGTGTATGTGTATATCATCGTAAATACCATAATGAACTATGTTATAAATCTCCAATATACGATATGGTTTTTATTTGGTCATATTGTCATGATGTTTTGATTTTGAGTAGATCTTTCATTGTAAATACTGCAACGAGCTATGTTATAAAGCTCCATGGGAAGTATGTTTTGTTTTTAGCAGTCATGTTGGTTATAGGTGTCATTGAACACCGAGGACAGTGTTCCCCCAAAGGGGAGGGTTCTATAACAGCCCTTGTGAAAATTCCATGTAAAAATTTATAAATACCACGGATGACGGGACACGTATTCCAAGTTGAATGGTGGGCAAGACATCCTAGGCGGGGTTCATTTGGTTGTTTATGGCTAAGGAAATTGGCAAAGGCAATGGTTGAGGCATTAAAGAGGAAAAAAGGTATTTTGGCACATTTATTTATGAAAATAATGGAAATTAGGATAAAAGGAAGGTGAAAGGTCACATGTTTCATGTGAGGAGGAAATTGAAGGAAAATAATGGAAAATAAAGAAAATAGAGGCCTCATTAATAAAAAGGCTTCTGAGGATCAATGGGCAAGACTTGGTGAGTTCATCTTTGGAGATCTCTCATTATTCTCTCTCTTTCTCATACGCTTGGACACTTAGAATTTTCTTGGAGCACTTTGGCATTGGAGCAAGAAAGGAAAAGAAGGCAAGAGGAAGCAAAGATCAAGCAAGGAAAGGCAGGATCAAGCAGCTACAACAAGCTTCAATGCAGGTATCAACTCATGTGTATTTTCCTTGCTAGATTTGGCATGCATGGGATTGCATGTGTTTCTTTTCTAGCATGGCATGGGTTTTGCCAGGTGTGACAGTATTTTTAGCCTAGCCTTGCCATTTCCTGATAGCTTTGATGATATGGGTAATCTCATGCGTCTTGTGGGGGATGGCTGGATTGGATTCGAATCTGAGTGGGGTGGATCTCCAAATTGAAAAACACATGGTGGTAGTGGTCCCTGAACCAAACTAAGGATGCACGAAGCCATTGGCCTAGTAACCCTTGAACTGGACTATGGGTTGTGGCAAATCCAGATTGTGTGCTTTAGTGGGCCTAGGAATCCTTGCCGATGAAAGGCGGGATATACGGTAAAGCCAAGAGGTGGATTTTATCTCCGTTGGGCCTAGTGATTATGGGATGGAATGCACGATAAATCTAGGAGAATATGTCTCGGTGTAGGGCCTAGTGATCCCTAGATCAGAATGCGGATGCACGGTAAAGCCTGAGAGACTATGAGGCACTCAAATTCCTCACAGTGTAGGTGGCGAACTCCGGTGGCATCCACATTGATTGGTGTTTTTGATGTGTTCTATGAGTCCCACATTCATGATTGGAATATGGGACGGGGGTGATTGGCTAAAGAGAGACTTGGCTCAGCCAATCTATGGTCAGGTGGAACGTGGTAGTCCCATAACCGGTTGGTTCATTGCATGAAAAATTCATTCCTTTGATTTTCATGTGCAAATGTACTGATGTATATATGGATTTTGATAGATGATATGCTTATTGTATTTCTATTCCAACTATTATTGTTATATGCACATATACCCCGGAGGGTGTTACACTCATGCTCCAGAACCAAGAAATCGAGCAAGTTAAAGTGCAATGGAAGCACTTTGGGCCCGATGAAGCTACATGGGTAAATGACTGATCAAATGTAGGCTATGTATCCTTCATTATTTGTCGGTGAAGGAAAATTAGTTTTGGTATATGTACATATTTTTGTATTGGTGTTATTGTAAATACCGCAATGAGCTATGTTATAAATCTCCAATAAGCGTTATGGGTGTCATGTTGTTATGTTTGTCATGTTGGTTTTCTTTTTAGTAGGTTAATCATTATAAATATTGTATCGAGCTAAGTTATAAATCTCCATGGGAAGTATGTTTTTATTTTCAGCAGTCTTGATGGTTGTAGGTGTCATAAAACACCGAGGACAGTGTTCCCCTAAGGGGGAGGGGTTTGTGATAACCCTAGGTCAAATTTTCATGTAATAAAGTTAATGAAGGAAAAAATAAGACCAAGATCATGGGACACATATTCCAAGATGAATCTTGGGCAAAACATCCTAGTGGGTGTTCATTTGGTTTATTATGGCTAAGGGAAATTGGCAAAGGAAATGACAAAGGATTTTAAAAGGAAAAGAGGCATTAATTGGCATTTTATTTATGAAATAATGGAAAATAGGAGAAAAGGAAGGTGAAAGGTCATAGGTTGCATGTGAAGATGAAATTGAAGGAAAGTTGAGAAAATTGAAGAAAATAGAGGCCTCATTAATAACAAGGCTTCTAAGGATGATTTCACAACCTTTTTTTAGTTTAGTTTTGGAGCTCTCTCTCTCATACTCTTTTACACTTAGAGAATTATTGGAGAACTCTAGCATTGGGAAAAGGAAGGAAAAAGAAGAAAATGGAGGAAAAGATCAAGTAAGGAAGAGTGGGATCAAGCGGCTACAACGAGATTAATTGTAGGTAATGGTAGAATACACAGTAAAGCCTGATTGTATAGATGAGGGTTTTGGAACAAGAAATCCCTTGACTGGTAATGGCGGAATACGTGGTAAAGCCCAAGGAAGCCCTTTTTGGTTTTGTTGTGAATCCCACATTCATGCTTGGAATATGGTACGGGGGTTATTGGCTAAAAGAAAGATTTGTTTCAGCCCAATATATGGTCGGGTGGTACGTGGAAGTCCCTAACTTGGTTGGCTTTTTCATATGTTAATAAGAGCTCCTTTTTCACATGTATTTCATGAATAAAAGTACTTGTTATTATGTGGCTTTGATGGTTGTTCTATCATTTTTATTATTCTGGTTATATCTTGTTTATAGGAATGATTTTATGAAAGACTTTAGTTATGTCACTCACCATGTTTTGATTAGTAAATGAATGGTTAATGTATGTATGACCTAATAAATGATAATACAGTTATTGTAAGAGGGCATCAAACCTTCTTGACAATTCTCAGGTAAGTATGAGACCCGTATGTTCAAATATGTAATTATGACCTATAAATTACATGTTCATGATGTGTTTGATGAAATGGCTTTCATGGTTTGGATGGGTCGGGTTAATTCCTTATTTAAGTTTTGAATTAGAGGCATTTCCTCTGTGTTATTTATCATCCTGAGAGTTTCATTAAGTTGGGCAAAGGTCTAGATCCTAGCCCTTAAAAAGTGGCTAAAATCTCAGGATCGCTGGCATAGAACTAAGTGAATTAGTCTACAGTCATTGGAATACAGGGTTATGGGAGCGACTGAAGGGTCTTAGTCATTGGCTTGCCTTGTGATGGGAGTGGCTGAGAGCCAGGTCAGTGAAAAACTAAGTTAACTCAAAGGTTGGGCACTTGGAGTGGTTGGTTAGCACCTAAGGGAGGAAATTAAATTTTTGGTTTTTTGATTCCACTTCCTTAATTGTACCTAGGTGGTTGAATCATATCATAGTAACTCTTCAACACATATTTACCCGAGTGGACCGATAAACTTGGGTAAGTGTGGGAGGAGGGTGTTATAACTTTAAATGCTCTGATACCACTTCCCCCTCTTAAAGAACTTATCTGATCACCACTTTTCCTCTAGTATTAATAACTTTGACACCACTTTGATGCAGGCGTAATTTATACCTTCCAACCCATAGTACCTAGTTTCTCTTCAAGCGCTTCCTTCAATCCTTGCTCATTGTAACTTTATGCAATTATAAATAATAGAGTGGGAGACTTTAAGCAATCGGTGGGAGGATTTAAAAAGTAGTGGGAGGAGTTGGAAGGGTTACACATTCAACCTTTTCCCTCTATAATCAACACAATCCCCTCTATCTTATCTCAGCCCTTATGTTAACCTAATATAGGCACACAATATACTAAAACGTATGCCCTAATATTAATTTGGCCCTTTGTAATGGTGCCTGCAATCTTCCCTTACGTTCTAACTCTCATTAGAGAAATTTTGAGATCTAAAATGGGCCTCCTAAGGAATATTATAAAATAATAGTGGAAATAATAAAATAATATTATATGATATCATCAAATTTAAGAGGGAAAAAAGGAAAAACTATTTTTCAACTCGTATATTTAGCTTATCTCCCTATGGTTTTACTAAAATTTCAAGAAGAAGTACTCATTGGATGTGGAATTAATTCTTCATCCAAGGAGTACTCATGTTGCATTCTTTCGATGGACCTTGCTACATCAAAAATGAGAAATACATGAAAAACACGATTGCAATCACGTTTTTTCATGTATTTCTCATTTTTCATGTAGCAGGGTCCATAGAAAGTATGCAACATGGGTACTCTTTGGATGTAGAATTAAAATATGAATCCAATGAGTGCTCTTGCTCAAAATTTGAGTAAAATTGTAGGGAGATAAGTTCAAAATACGATATGAAAAAGAAGTTTTTTTTTTTTTAATCGTTTTACTTTTTTACTCCAAAAATGGTGAATCATCCCCCATGGTTGAAATCATCATATTGAACCCTACTTATTCTTATAAAGTTGATTTTGGTTATACATTTTTGTTTTGAGGTCCATTTTAGACCTCAAAATTTATCTAATGTTTATTACAATAACATACAAAAATGTAGCCCAATTGTGTATCGATCCTTTCTATAAACTGCGACCAACACACCTCCACTCCCTTCAATATATATATATATATATATATATATATATATATATATATATATATATATATATATATATATATATATATATATATATATATATATATTCTCACTAGAGTGGAGATTGGATGTGCGGATACCTAGACTCTTTTAGATAACATCCTTTAAACCTTACGAGCTTGTGGGATTCTAGCCTGACCCACTTCCATCTATCATTCCCTTATAACATCGGCTCTTAATTAAAATCACTTACGGGATTGTGGACTTCTAACCTAGACCACTCATAACAAGTTTGTTCCTAACGTACCACCAGATATCAGTAGAACTTGTACCATTGGTCCCCCCGCTCAAATAGAAGCATAATGGAAAAAATAGTGAACTTAGGCATGTTGTCGCTTCAAATCGCACTAGCAACACAAGTATTGCAGGAGAGATAGAAAGCCCCCTTGAGACAGCCTCTGGGTTGATTGTAGACTAGTGCCTAGGACATCTTCAGTAGAGGAGTGCATGAAAGTTTATATGTGATGGGTTTGCAGCACTCCAATTGTCATGTAATGAAAGATAATAAGGGGGCTTGGTTCATTCCTCCAATGGTATAATTTATGTATTTCAGGTACTTCCTCACACACAGAGTCCCCAGAAGTATCACACAGAACAGTGGAGACCGATTACTCCAAAGGGGATTACAACTTAATACGCTTTGTTGAGTAAATGAGAGAGGATTAGGAGAAAACATAACTCATCATGTAGAGACCAAAACATCCAGAATTCTACAGTGAACACATAGAGCTGCAAGCAATGGGAAATTCTACACTTGTTTGAGTTACAAGCAATGATAATGGACTAAAGAGAGGATGGGTGATTTGATTGATATAGATCAGTTTAAAGATATAATTTCAGCCCTTAATTCAGGCATATGCATTAATAAATCAACACACATGGATCTGCAAGGAAGTATGAAATCATTTCTAGCAGCTATTATAGCATGAATGCAGAGAAGAATATGAATATAATGGAATTAAACATGAGGATAACATATTGTAATACTTAGAAGGGGGAATCACCACCATTTATTTTCTTAGTCTGAAAGATCTACCTGTGTAAAGTAATATAGTCTGAAATACAAGTCATTCTCTTACGTATTTATGAGCCAAATTGGTATCATAGAGTTCAGACCCATCGAGTGAGAAATTCTGGAACCTTTGTATAATGTTTCTTTCCCCTATTTATAAAAGAGGGGAAGAGCTTGGGTTACAGTTAAAACAAATATCTTGGCCTAAGCTCCAGTTGTCTGCTAGACTAGCTATCTCAACCAGTGTAAGACTATGTTGCCCAAAGATTAACATCGGGATCTGCTCCCTTTCTTGGAAATAAGAAACTACAGAAAATAATAAGAAACAAGAGGAAGATGGAGGAAGAGGTCCTTTGCAGTTCCTGTGAAGGCTTCTGATCAAACCACATCTTTGTCATCGTGCGTCCTTTTGGCTATTCAATTGGTTCCCTGTCGCTTCTACCTTTACTGCATGATTGACCTGTTCTCTGGAGTAGTGAGTGGGTTGACTGTAAGTGCCTGTCGCAAAGTAGAAATGGAGGCCTGTCTCAGCAGTCCTTTACCAGGCATTAGAGTGGAGCTCCATGCTGTGCCATTAAGTTTTACTAAGCCACCCTTACTAGTCTACCATTGTGCCATGCTTTCATTTAACACTTCAGCTTCCAACTCATCTACCTTAAGAGTCTTGTACCATACTATCGGGGTTGTAGGGTAGTGAGACTTTTACTCTTGAAAGCATTGCAGAATGACGGGATCTAATGCTCCCTGAACCACTTTGGTTTAGCCCCTTTTTGCTTTTCTTATCATACGAGTAGGGGCTATAACTAGGGGCTTAATCCTTGGGCACTAAGGCCTTCAGGCTCTTGTCCGAGGATCTTTTTCTTTTGTTACTTCGAATATCGCATCTCGGTACTTGATACGCTTCCCCTTGACATGGCAATCATCAATCGTCGAGATCGGGCCCACCAAAGATATAGCAATTGCAACCCAGGAGAGGAAGACCTTTTCACTTCTTTTCATAGCGTGGCCTAACTTGTCCGAACGTGAAATCCTTATAGGGTGGAACACATGAAATATTGCATTCGGGAAGAACCCCCCCCCCATATCGCAATCACAAGCTCGGGAGACTTTGGTGTAAGAGCGATTTAACCTGTGCGATTGTCGATCATCGATCTATGGGGGGTGGCGTCACCCCTTTCACGTGTCACCCTATGATTGGTGACACGTGTCACTCGGAAATGCCCCCATAGGACCCCTAAAAATGTCGATTCTGAGTGACACGTGTCCTCCTTACTTGTCCCATCACCTTCTATACTGCCATGTAGAGGAGAGAGAAAGGGTCCGCCCGACCTTGATTTTTCCATTTTCCATGCATTTCCTCTGTTAATATTTTTCAGCCTCCCCGACGCTTTTACACTAGCTCACAAATCGGTGATATCGCATGATGTTGTGGGACCATGGGACTATGGGACTACAAGATCACGGGATTGCGGGTAGTCTGCCATGTGGCTCCCCAAAGGAGAGAGAAAGGGGGGTCCATCTGCCCTTGCTTTTTCAGTGATTTTTAGGTAAATCAGCCTCTTCCCTTCGCGGTGCTTCAACACCATCGACATGTTTTCCCCTTGCAATTCCTTAAGGATGGCCCATCGAGTATTGCAGGGGCCATGAAGGATTGCGAGATGCGAGACTGCGGGATCGCGGGACTGCGAGACTGCAGGACTGCGGGATTGCAATACTATGGGAATGTGACATGGCTGATATGTGGGATTGCCAATTGCTGATCGCTGATAATTCGTACCGCCACTTGGAGGAGAGAGAAGGGGGTGACCCTACCTTGGTTTTTTCTTGTATTTCCTTTATAAACTCTTTTCGGCCTCCTCTGTCAATGTTACACTATATCGCAAATTGCAACACTGCAAGGCTTTAAAGTTAGGACCCCGCTAATCATCGATACATCGATATGCCGATGTGTTGATGATGCGGGACTGCGGGGGCGGGATTGCGATATCAGCAATCGGTACCATAACCCACTGATAAACCATAAGCCTGTGCCGAGGACCCCTCCGATAACCGATTTATGATTGTGATAGGCTCGGGTCCCCAATATTGCAATTTGCCTTCATACTTTGTCATTTCTCTTTGTTTTCCGGGCTTTAGAATGGAAACTTCAACATGCTATAACTTCTGCTCCAAGAGTCCATTTTTGGACTTTCATATATCATTAGAAAGCTATTTTTGAGCACTAGGCAATGGAGAGGGTCTGATTTATCTCTAAGATATTTTTTGGTGTTGGAAGTGGCTTCAAATTAACTATTGTTATGCATTCTGGACAACTGACAACTTGTAAAGCAGTGAGTGACAACATTGGCTCCAACTGGGGACAGTGCCTTGCTAGCAAGGTGTTGAGAACTTGCAGACCATAATCCTTCACTATTGGGCATGGGGTCAGTAATATATGAACTTTGTAACCAACAAAATCTCCATGGGACTTTCTTCATCAAAAAACACTGAAATAAAAATTCTAATAACTGAAAAGAAAATGCTCAGCTTGTGAGCTTAGTTATGTACATTCCTACTTATGCATGAGAGCTTAATTCACCTAAGTGAGTTCAACCCTCCAATGGAGCCAAGACAACATTTGAGTACTGGAACTTATGCCTTCATACTATTGCAAATTAAAAATTAAAACAGGCATGCAACATGAAAAATATGCAAATGAAAAGTTTGATGCATGTTGTTGGCATAACCTATGTTGCTAGCTTAAGAATAGGCTCATGTACTTAGCCACACAGTCATGGAATGTATAGGGAAATTTTGCAGCTGCCTCTTTTTCATGAGCAATCTGTTGACCAATATCCTCTTGGCCAAGGCAGCCACAAACACTGTCCAGCTCCTCCACTTTAGCTTTTTCAAGAAAAACTTGTTGCTAATCTTTTACTACCCATTCTTCAATTGGCCAACCCTCTTCGAAATATGCAACATATTCTTCATTGTATGAACTGTAAGAGTCATATATTGGATAATCTATTGAAAATTCTTGACAGGAACCTTTCTGCAGCAGGCAACAATAGACTCTACATGGTCTTTCAGCTTTGGGCTCTTCTTGAAAAACTTGTTGTTGGGAGCCTTCTCCCCACTTGCTGGTAAATGACCCCTTTTTGACCCCAGCAACCATATCTTCCTCTTATGAATAATATGAATCATGCTTTGGAGGAGGGTCTTGGTCTTGTTCTTCAGGTGAAAGATGAGCATTGCAAACTGGAGGCACTTCACTGACTTCCTGATGGACTTCCTCTTCTTGCACAGCTTCCCCTGACTAGAAGTGTTGTGGCTCTACATCACTTGACTCTTCACCAGAGTCGTATTCATCATAGGAAGGAGAAACATCACAATCTTCCAAATCAAACCCCAAAGGGTTTGTTAGCAGCTCAATGATGTTTCCTTCTTCACTTTCTCGCTTAGTGGGTGATGCTTCTTGATGCGAGTAGATGTTTTCCTGGAGTGGAGCTCCACAAACATCTTTCGTAGAGTCATTAGCCTTGGGAATGTCTTCATCATTAAAGTATGCGTAGCAATATTCAAATAGAGCATTCAGTGGATATAATCCTTTCTAATAGTGATTGAACGTTCTATGAAAACTTCTTAGGGAAGATATGCTACCACAAGGTATTTTTCTATACCAGACTCTAGCATCGCCATCTAAGAACAATTTGCACAAATTCATTTGTACATCTTCAAGAAGAATACCTTGTTGCTCCATGCATTCATGAAAGTATTTGAGGTGCTAGTCAGGTCCTCTCTTTGTGATCCCACTGAATCTAGGAAAATAGGTATTCCTCTCATGAAAAACAAGGACATGATTGGGATAACCAACAATAGAAGAGAAATCTAGTGGGGCAAATTGGTTGGCCAGAAATGTAGGAAGGGCCATCTCAGAAACCTCCCTATATGAGCGATTTCAGTTTCAAATGTAGGGAAATCGTCGGCTGCTGTAGCATCAGAGTAAGTATTGGGCTACCCAAAAGTCAGGATGATCAACTAGAGAAATGGACAGTGGAGTCGCCAGGATGTTTACCATAGAATGAAACAGTGGAGTCACCAAGGTGAGAGATCTTCAACCCACACTTCCCCTACTCACCTAACAGAGCAAATGTAATTTTTTTCGTACCCAGGGAAAAATATTTTAATCCATTCCTCGACAACGACGCCTGAAAAATGTTGTCGCTTCAAATCGCACCAACAAGACAAGTACTGCAAGAGAGATAGAAAGCCCGTAGAGATAGCCTCTGGTTTGATTGTAGACCAATGCCTAGGAAATATTAAGTAGAGGAGTGCACGAAAGTTTATATGTGAGGGGTTTACAGCACTCCAATTGTGATGTAATGAAAGATAATAAGGGGGCTTGGTTCATTCCTCCAAAGGTCTAAGTTATGTATTTCAGGTACTTCCTCACACACACAGTTCCCAGAAGTATCACATAGAACATCAAAGGTTGATTACTTCAAAAGGGATCACAGCTTAATAGGCTTTGTTGAGTAAATGAGGGAGGATTAGGAGAAAAAAAAATAACTCATCATATAGAACCCAAAACATCCAGAATTCTATAGTGAACACATAAAGTTGCGAGCAATAGGAAATTCTACACTTGTTTGAGTTACAAGAAGAGATAATTGACTAAAGAGAGGATGGGTGCTATGATTCATATAGAGAAGTTTAAATATATAATTTCAGCCCTTCATTTAGGCATATTCATTAATAAATCAACACACATGGATTTGCAAGGAAGCATGGAATTATTTCTAGTAGCTATTATATCATGAATGCAAAGAAGAATATGAACATAATGGAATTAAACAGGAGGATAACATATTGTAATCCTTAGAAGGGGGAATCACCACCAGGTCTTTGTTGTCGTTGTTTCGGTTATGGTGGAGTTTTTTCTCTTTTCACTAGGGAGGCCCTAGCACTATTACTGAAAGATCTGCCTGTGTAAGGTTCTGTTGCACAAATATTACAATCAAGATCTGCTCCTTTTCTTGGAAATATGAAACTACAGAAAATAATAGAAAACATGAGGAAGATGGAGGAAGAGGTCCTTTATGGTTCTTGTGAAGGCCTCTAATCAAGCCACGTCTCTGTCATCATGCGTCCTTCTAGTTGTTCAGCTGGTTCCCTATCGCTTCTGCCTTTACTGAATGATTGAATCGTTCTCTGGAGTAGGGAGTGATTCGACTATAAGTGCTTATCACAGAGTAGAAATGGGGGCCTATCTCATCAGTACTTTACCAGATAGTAAATTGGAGCTCCATGTCATGCCATTAAGTTTTCCTGAGCCCCCCTTACTAGTCTACCGCTGCGCCACGCTTTCATTTAACACTTCAGCTCCTAACCCATCTACCTTAAGAGTCTTGTACCCTACTATCGGGGCTGTAGGGCAGTGAGACTTTTACTCTTGAAAGCGTTGCAGAACGACGAGCTCTGATGCTCCCTAGCCCCCTTTGGTTTAGCCCCTTTCTGCTTTTCTTATCATATGACCGGGGGCTATAACCAAGGGCTTAGCCCTCGGGCGCTAAGGCCTTCAAGCTCCTATTCAAGGAGATTTTTCCTTTGTTACTTCGAATACCACATCCCGATGCTTGATAAACTTTACCTTTGGCGCTTCCCCTTGACATGGTGATCGTCGATCGCTGGGATCATCCCTACCGAATATATCACAACCTGAGAGAGGAAGACCCTTTCACTTCTTTTCATAATGTGGGCTGACGTGTCCGGACGTGAAATCCTTATAGGGTGGAACACATGAAATATCGCATCTGGGAAAAAAGCCCCGCATATTGCAATCGCAAGCCAGGGGAGGCTTTGGTGTAGGAGTGGTTTAACCTGTGCGATCGACGAGTGTCGATCTATGGGGGGTGATGTTATCACTATCACGTGTCACCCTGTGAGTGGTGACACATGTCACCTGGAAATGCCCCCGTAGGACCCCTGAAAATGTCAATTCTGAGTGACATGTGTCCTTTGTACTTACCGCATCACCTTTCGTACTGCCAAGTGGAGGAGAGAGAAAGGTTTTTCTCGACCTTTATTTTTCCATGCATTTCCTTAGTAAATCTTTTTCAGCATTTCCTTAGTTAATCTTTTTTGGCCTCCCCTGACACTTTTACACTGGATCGAAAATCAGTGATATCACCTGATGTTGTGGGACCGCGGGACTGCGGTACTGCAAGTAGTCTGCCATGTGCCCCCCGAGAGGAGAGAGAAAGGGGGGTCCACCTGCCCTTGTTTTTTCAGTGATTTTCAGTGTAAATCGGCCTCCACCCTCCCCAACTCTTTAACATTATCAACGTGTTTTCCCCCTGCAATTCCTTAAGGATGGCCTATCGGGTATTGCAGGGGCCATGTGAGACTGCGTGACAGCAGGACTGCAGGACTGCAGACTGCGGGATCGCAGGACTACAGGACTATGGGATCGCGGGACTGTGGGACAACGGGACTATGGGATCGCGATACTACAGGAATGTGACATGGCCGATATGCGAGACTGCGGGATGCAGTATTGCCCACCACCGATCGCTGATAAGCTGTACCTCCACATGGGGGAGAGAGAAGGGGGTGACCCTACCTTTGTTTTTTCCCTCATTTCCTTTATAAACTCATTGTAGCCTCCTCCAGCGATGTTACACTATATTGCAAATCACAACACTATGAGGCTTTAAAGTTAGGACCCTACCGATCATCGATACGCAGATGTGCCGATGATGTGGGACTGCGGGGGCAGGACTGCGATATTGCCAGGGTGGGACAACGATAGCGACGATCGGTACCATAACCCGCCGATAAGTCATAATCCTGTGCCTGGGACCCCTCTGATAGCCGATTTACGATTGCGATAGGCTCCCAGCTCCCCGATATTGCGATTTGCCTTCATACTTGGTCATTTCTCTTTGTTTTTCGGGCTTTACAATGGTAACTTCAACATGTTGTAACTTTTGCTCTAGGAGTCTATTTTTGGACTTCCACATACCATTTGAAATCTCTTTCCGAGCACTAGGCAATGGAGAAGGTTTCATTTATTTCTTAGAGCTTTGTGGCATTAGAAATGGCTTCATCTTCACTGTTGTTAGGCATTCTGGACAACTGACAACTTGTAAAGAAATGAGTGACAACAAGGCACATGGTGTTCTCAAATCCCTTGAGAAAATTACCAGAACCCACCAAAAGACATTTTGGCCACTGAACAAACACCACCAAGAAGGAAAATAAATGTCTCCAACCCTAGTGCCAAGCCACATGCCACGAGTAATAGGCCACGACCCTTGAACCCCCAATTCAACCCTGGAGTCTACAGAAAACCTCAAAGTCTCAATAATGTCTAGTAAACATGTTGAAATTCCTAAGAGCAGACTCATCTATGCACATGATTGAGAAAAAAAGACAATGGGAGACCTCAAACCCCACCATATTCATGAAGAATCTGTTGTTCTAAGAACCAAACAATTAGCTTAGTCGATCAAGGGAGAGAATAGACATAGACCTTTTCAGCCAAACCCCCTGGAACACTAGTAAAACAACTAAACCTCAATAACCTAGCCTCGACAATGTTGCAAAATCCTACTTGAACTAACAAGAAGAATCTAGAGCTCCCCAAAGTGGAGGTAAATTGTAATAGCCAAAATCTTTACCTATTATGGAAGAAAACCATGTAGAGGGATCAAGATTTTATACCTTCCTCTTGGCCAGAGTTCCTTAGATGAAATCGAATGATGTTCCACCATACAAAATCACATCAACACTACTAACCTGATGGTCCCTTGATAAGTTTTAAAAAATAAGCTCCTTATGTTAGGGTCCTAGTAGCACTTTTGTTAGGTCGACGTACCAATTTCCTTGACCCCCCAAGCTCCAAAGTTAGACCATCAAGCTTCCATGTTAAATTCTCACACACAACATACCCTCTGCAGATTATCATCCCACTCAAATATGGCAAACCCAACTCTCGTTGTATTACCATCCACAATTATTCCATGACCACCAAATCCGCAACATGCACCCTTACCTAAATACATCATTTCATTTGCTAAAAAACAATTCCTTATACATAGTTGAATAAAACATTCTTTTTATGACTTAACACTGCATGTGATCACAATCTATCTAGAACTCCATGGACAGCATTCCACTATTATCATATGACCACTAAATTTTAGATAATTCAAATTAATAATAAATAATAAATATTAACTTAAAAAATAATTTTTTTTTGAAAAACAAAATTGATGTTATAGCATACATTTTACTAAATAATTCATTTTAAAATTTAATCAGCTTCTTGAATAATTTATCCCATTTTAACAGGTTAGTTGATCACGCGCAACTGAAGCGATTATATTATGAGGGCCGGTGCAATATATATTCGCAACTTGCGACTTTTAGTGGAACGGGTAGCTCATATTAGATTTTGTGGAGATTTTGTAATAATACTCGTACGCACGCGGTAACAAGAAGTTAAGGGTGGAAATATTGATGTTACTCGTACGCACGCGGTAACAAGAAGTTAAGGATGGAAATATTGATGTTACTCGTACGCACGCGGTAACAAGAAGTTAAGGGTGGAAATATTGATGTTGATATCTAAATTATATAAAATGAGAACGATTTAACGTGATCCTTTTTTATGACTGGTTTTAAGATATTTAATTATATTATATATATTAAAAATTATATTATTTTGTATAATTTATTTATAATAACATTTAATTATATTGGTTTTTTTAAATTATTAATAACATACAAATTGATTTATATTTATCTTTTTTTTATATATATAGATATATATATAGATATATATATATATTAATATTATTATTATTTATTCATTAATTATTTTATATTTCTCTATCATGGTTCAGGTGAACAAAGTATCGTATTTTAAAATAAATAGTATAGTGGTTTAGGTATATGGCATCTTATTTTTATCATATTATTATTTATTCATTATTTGTTTTGTATTTCTCTATCATGGTTCAGGTGAATAAAGCATCGTATTTTAAAATAAATAGTATAGTGGTTTAGGTATATGGCATTTTAAAAATAAATAAGAGTAAATTTTTTCTTATTATTAATTTTTTTATTATTATTAATTATTAAAGTATAATTTTATGACCATCAATAAAAATATTTTATTTTATATTTTTTTTATCATGGTTTAACATTTTATGTTATATTTTCTCTATTTACACTTTATTTTAGGTCTGTCATAATTTCATATTTTATTTTATATTTTTCAAATTATTTATTATTTGTGTTGATTAAAAAATGAAATTAAAAAAAAATAAAATTGAGTTATAAAAATTATATATATATATATATATATATATATATATATATATATAAATTTATTATAATTTAATTGTCAAATTAATAATAGTTATTAACTATTATTCACAAACATAAATACAAAGTAATCACAAAATATTAAAAATAATTTAATTTTTTTTATTTCACTGTAGTAAATTAAATTACTTTAATTTCATTGAAAAAATAAATTTAAATGTTTTTAAATTACTTTAATTTCCGACTAGAATCCTACTCAACCTATTATGATTCCAAGGCATTCCACACCCTAATCCCCCTACCCTAAGGTTCTCTCGCCCCCTCCCTTGTGGGATGATTGTTAATATGTTAAGTTTTTATAAAAAAATTAAAATGTATTTATTTTACTAGTTTAAAATAAAATTAATATTAATATACTTTTTAATAAAAAAAAACAATCTCATATATATATATATATTTTGGAAAAAATTATATTTAAATTTATAAAATATTTTCATTTTTATTTTTAATTTATATTTAAATGTTATTTTAATAATGTGAAAGTAGACATTTAATATATCGAAGCACTAAAAAAACTGATATACTAAAAAATGATATTGATAACTATTAATATCTATTAAAATTTATATGGTTCATTTGATTTTAAAAAAGAAAGAAGTTATTCCTAATTTTTTAACTTTTGATTTCTATGGCGGTGTTATATGATATATAAGACAATTTTTTTTTAAGAAAGTTACTCCCAATTACTCGAGGTAAGAACAATTGGCGAAGTAATATTATAATGATATCCTCTTTTATCTCTCAATGATTTAATCCAATTTATTAAATAATTATATATAACTAGAAATATTCTACCATTTTTTTTATATAATATATATTTTTTGAACATCTATTTATTTTTATGGAAATTGGAGATATTATATGAGCAAAATTTGCATCCTTAAGATGTAACAAAAAATACTTAGTTTGAGTGGTTTTTATAAAAATCTTTAAAAAGAATATATATATTTCAACAAGAACTAGCTTCCTAGGCCCAACAAAGGATATCTAATTTGAGATTATTTTATTATTATTATTTTCTTTGTGTAAGCTAAGTTATTTTTTTTGTAAGATAGGCTAAATTTAAAAGGCATGGGATGAGTCTTACTTATGGCTACGAGTGTGTCATTGGAAACCAAAGGAGTAGCATAGGAATGTGGCTTGGACTAGATAATAAGTCCAAATTTGATAACATAGTTATACAAATGGCTATGAGTGTGTCATTGGAAACTAAAGGAGTAGAATAGGAATGTGACTTGGACTAGATAATAAGTCCAAATATGATAACATAGTTATACAAATTGGAGTGTGGTTTTGGACTAGATAATAAGTCCAAATTTGATAACATAGTTAAACAAATTAAAAATTAGGATAGAGAATAACGACATGCGAAGGCTAATGAGTCTACTACTATCATGTGTACCATGTTAACTATTGATCTAAAAGCAAAAAATGGAAAATAAAATCATGAACCTTCAAATGGGGGAGTCCACCTAGATAGGATTAGGGTAGAATGTGTCTTCCCCCAAATTGGAGAACTCCAAATAAATCATTTTATTCATTGTTAGTGAGAATTGAATGTACATTTTCATAAGCTAGAGTTGCAATTCATATAAGTGTGGGAAAATCTTTCGTTGTGCTTCACACCCCTCCACTAACACCTTTCCCATTATTATTTTGATTTGCTAGTATATATCAATAGTTTGGAGGTACCAAGTGCACATAGTGCTAGTGTTACCAATCTCTAAAATCTAATGTTGAATTTCACATTTCACATCTATTTTTAAGATGAAATGATGTTCAACTTAAGCTTCCTATTGAAGAATGTGAATTTCATGTCAAATGGCTTGGAAGGTATTCTCCCAAAAGGATGCTTCAAACCTTTTCACATTTGACTTTGTTCTAGAGTGTGCTAGCTCTCTCCTTCCCTATCATCCTCAATGACTGGAGGAGGATCCAAACCTTAGAATTATGACTTGGAGGAAAGAGGAACTAGGCGAAAGGAAACTAAGGTGTAGGAAGGAGCAGATAATGAACATAGAGCACTTGGAAACAACAAGGGAAGGCTGCAAGTGAAGAGAAGGAAGACAAGATCAAAAGAAGGTTCATAAGGCTTGACAAAAGAAGGCAAAAACTAGGGGAAAGCTAAAGGGAGAAGCCTCACCCAATAAGGAATTATAGTAGCATGGAAAAGGGAAAGACTCATCGCATGTAGGAATAACAAAGGACAAGGTTAATGAGATAGGAAAAAACCAAGAACAAAAGTAGAAACTCGCCAAAGCAAGATTGATAAAGGAACCACCTTGACATCTTTTAATGCCACCAACATTAGGAGGACTATGAAGGCACGGGTTAATAATGGATGTGAGTAGGGTGAAATTCCCTTGATTTTAGCATAAATCGGATAGTAAATGAGTTTGTCTTGAGACTAAAATAGGCGTCCGTATTAATAATCACTATCATTGAGATGGTAGCAATGAGTGGATATCATGGTTGAGGGGGTTGTTAAAGGAAGACACCAATCATGGGGATCACTGATATGAGAATTATAAAGCAGCAAGTACAAGAAAATATGAAATCCTTCAACTAAATTAGTAGGTTACAAGTTGCCTTAAGTGGCAACATTTATATTGAGAATGGCTATAAGAGTTGCATCAATTGATGCCATGTCTTAGTGAGCTAAATGAAGTTATATTGCTAAATGAAATTGAAGGTGAAATGAGGAGTGCAACGCCTCAATTTCTCCCAACAACTAATTAACGCTAAACTTGAGCTAGCTCACACTTATCAGTAGGATCATTCCGAAAGGAATCCAATCGACTCAATGTAATCTTAAAAATGAGAGAATACAAGAAGGAGAATACGGTAGGAGAGAACTCAAGGCAAAGACAAAATATGGCCAAACATTTGGGGGGTTTTAATAACAACACTAGTCATTATTACAACTAGCATAGATCCATCTTAAATATGGATCTAATATGAGCCTAGACATTATTTAAATGTTTTGTATAGTTATTTAAATTTTTAAATGTTTTGGATAGTTAATTTTTTATTTTTTTATTTTTTTGACCAACATGATAAAAATTTCAATTCAATTTTGATGAAGGACAAACAAGTTTACACATCAAACTGGCTGTAGAATGAGCACTCTCGACTCAATAATCCCATATCCCCTATCATATTGATGACGGACAAACAAATTTACACATCACATTGATGACGGACAAACAAGTTTACACATCATACTGGACTGTAGAATGAGCCTCTCCGCTCAAGAATCTTATATCCCCTACTATTATACACTCTATTACACGATTTGTATTCTCCCTTAATGCAGATTATTACCGTTTCATTATTATTGTTATTCCAGAACAGTGGGAATATTTCAAAATCAGTGTCGGTTTATATTAAATTTGAAATTGTCGGGTTAAAGTGAGCTTTCCTAAATCTCGGGTGGCTTTAAATACCATACGGTTCTTCCTTCCAACCAATGTTTCTCTTAGTGTGTTCGATATGGAATTTCATACGTTTACTGCTATTCTGTCTCTCCGTCTGCCCGTAACATTAATGGCAGGCCGCGAGCGTGCTGTCACAGCAGCTATTGTTGGTTTATTTTTCTGTTTGGTCTTCATATGGCTATTGCAGAAGAGAAGAATTAGGGCGAGACTGCCTCCAGGACCCTTTCCATGGCCAATAATCGGAAATCTCCACCAATTGGTACAGCCCGCTCACCGTACTCTTAAAGGCCTTGCTGACAAATATGGCCCCATTTTCTCTCTGCGTTTAGGTTCTGTCCCTACTATCGTCGTTTCTTCTTCTGAGATGGCCAAACTCTTTCTTAAAACCCATGACTTGGTGTTTTCCAGCCGGCCTCTAACATCCTCCGGGAAATATATATTTTTCAACTATCAGGATGTGATCTTCGCTCAGTATGGAGATCACTGGAGGCAAATGAGAAAAATATGCGTATTAGAACTCCTGACTGCCAAAAGAATCGAGTCCTTCAGGCCCGTGCGAGAGGAAGAGGTGTCTGCGGTGATCCGTTCAATCTGGGAGGAGAGTGAGAGCGGAATAAAAGGCGTGGATGTGAGCAAGGCCATCGCTACTCTCAACTCCGACATAATTTGGCGGGTGCTGGCCGGGAGGAAATTTAGTGACGATGATTTGGGTGGCGATTTCGAAAGTTTTAAGGATTTAATAGTAGAGCTGATATCTACAGTAGGAGCTTTTAACATCGGAGACTTTATTCCTTGTCTGGATTGGCTTGATCTGCAAGGTATCAAAGGGCGCATGAAGAAGATGCATAACGCATTCAATGCATTTGCAGAGCAAATATTAGACGACCACGTTGCTCATCACATGGCGTCGTCGACCTCGAATCAGCAGAAAGAGGAAGCGCCCTATGTAAAAGATTTCGTCGATGTGTTGCTCGAGAAAGCTGAGGCCGACTCCAAAATGACGCGGGAAACTGTGAAGGCTGTCGTGCTTGTATATATGTCTCGGCCATTCTATCCTCATTTATGATCCTTGAATCTTTCAATATTTTGCATTGATTAAATTCGTATTTGTGCAGGACATGCTCGCAGCTGGTTTGGAGACGACATCGACTACGTTAGAATGGGCAATGAGTGAGCTGCTCAGACATCCCCATGTGATGAAGAGTTTGCAAGAAGAAATCGAATGTGTGGTTGGCAAAGATCGAAAAGTGAATGAATCTGATGTAGCAAGCATGAAATACCTCCATTGCGTGGTGAAAGAGACGCTAAGATTATACCCACCTGCGGTGCTAGCGATTCCTCATGAATCTGTAGAGGCTGTGACAGTCGGAGGATACCATATCCCTAAGAAAACAATGTTGATTGTGAATGTGTGGGCTATAGGAAGGGATCCCAATGTGTGGGGGGCAGATGCTTGCGAATACAAGCCGGAGAGATTCATGAAGGATGAACATGTCAATTCAACAGATCAATCAGACTTCAGTATGATTCCGTTTAGTGCAGGAAGGAGAGGATGCCCAGGGGCACCCATGGCTATTCCCACCATTGAACTTGCATTGGCTCAGCTGCTGCACATTTTTAACTGGAGAGTTGAAGGTGATCCGTCCCAGCTCGATATGACGGAAGTATGTGGGTCCTCGATTCCAAGGCAAGTTCCGCTGATTGCTTATCCAACATTGAGGGTAAGCTTTCCACTCTAGAACAGTTGTTCTATGAAGCCGAGGAGTGGCAAGGCTGCACCCTGCCGCTTTCTTATTTTCGCGACCAATGCTTTCTTTACATGTTCTAATTTGTACCATTTGTCAAATTTCTAAAGGTGTTACTCATAAGCTTGTAGCGTAAGAAGATATGAGTAATAAGAAAGCAAGTCATATAATCAACTCTGTTTTTTGGGATTCTGTTAAATATCATGCAGACAGAAAAGTAACTTTGTATTTTTCTGTCTAAATATTAATCAGTATCAGCCTATTTTCATCTCTGTTACTAGCTTTGAATTCTCTATTGTAATGATTTTGTGAAATCAATTTATTATCATTAATCTAAATAATTATGGGCGTTGTTTAACTAATATAATTTTTTTAAATATTTTGTGAAATCAATCTATTATTAATCTAAGTAATTATGACACTTGTCTAATTAATATAAATTTTATGGATATTGTAATTTTTTATGGTTTAGAATGTAATATATAAATAAATTCAAAATTTTATAAGCTAAATATATAATTCCTAAAATTATAAAAAAAATCAATTTTTTCCTAAATAAATAAATTAATTAAAAAACATTATTTCCAAATTGAGTTAAGTGAAAAAGTTGTGCTCACTTATAAAATACTATTACTTCTCTCGTCTTGACAATGTTTCTCACCTTTTCACCATCTAGGGTGAAGCTGGAACATTCTCATGTTTTATGTTTCGAATCTAATAACTTTGTAAATTCAGCGGATTCCTTACAAATTCACCAGATTCCCTCAGGTTCGTTGTCTGTTGATTATTTTTTAGTTCATGTTAGTTTTCAAAATAGTGGAAGTGGTTCTATTAACAATATTTTTTATAATATTCAATTGAATAATAATAATTTGTATAATAATAATATTATTTAGTTTAATAATAATAATAAATTAATTTTATTTTCAATTTGGATAAGAATATTAATATTAAGAATAGAAATAATAATTTACTTTTGGATGATGATAATGATAATGATAATGATAATGATAATGATAATAATAATAATAATAATAGTGACTTTTTTTTTTCAATTTTGATAATTGTAATAATATTAGGATTGGTAATAAGGCTCTGGGTTTGGATAATAATGTTTGTCCCAATTTTATTTCCTCTTTTAGTAATAGTGTTGTCAATCTCTTTAGCTTTTCTTTTGATCCTCCCGTCTTTAGTCTTTTGGAGAAAGGTTTAAATTTTTCTCTTGTTCCTAGAAATATCGTGGTCGATGATATCATCTTTGACATTGAATATGTTATTAGAGACTTACCAGATGTCACTAAAGATATCATTCGTCAAGACTGTGCGGTTGTCCTTAGAAAGACGAAGCCCCCCAAGAACAACATCAACAAACCTGAGTTTAACGCTCTCAAATCGTTAAACAATAATAAGAATATTGTTGTTCTCAAAGCTGACAAAGGTGGTGCTGTGGTTATTCTTGATAAAGATGATTACCGTCGGAAGATGTTGGACTACCTCCATAATAGCGGGAGCTACAGGAAACTCAACAAGGATCTCCTAAAGAAGATTTCCAAAAGTGTGGCTCTTGCTATAAGGGCTAGTAGCTCGGTCAACTCATTCAATCATAAGCTTATAGAAAGTTGCCCTCTTACCCCCAGAATCTATGGCCTGCCAAAGATTCATAAGGAAATGGCTCCTCTGAGACCCATTGTCAACACGATAGGAGGGCCAACTTATTTTCTTGCTAAATATTTAGCCCAGAAGCTTAAGCCCCTTATTGACCATACAGAATCCTTCGTTAAGGACTCTGCATCATTTGTCAATGAGTTGAAGAGTTTCAAGCTTGATCTAGATGACAAGCTTTTGAGCTTCGATGTGGTCTCCCTCTACACTAATATCCCTATCAACGGGGTCATCGAAGTCACCAAGCGCATTACGGATCTTGATACAACTAATTTAGTTGGTATTTGTCTTACTTCTACTTTATTTTCATTCGATGGGGAATTCTATGAGCAAACTTGTGGTGTCGCCATGGGTTCCCCCCTCTCCCCTGTGGTAGCTAATCTATTCATGGAGGATTTTGAATCAAAGTCCTTAGTGGCTTCTTCTCATCTTCTGCCTAAGATGTGGAAGAGGTTTGTGGATGACACTTGTGTCCTCTGGTCCCATGGTAAGGAAGAGTTGGAACTATTTTTCCTTCATCTTAACAATCAATCTAGTTTCATAAAGTTCACCATGGAATTTGAAAGTAATGGTAGTCTGCCCTTCCTTGACGTTTTCCTCTCAAGGAATGATGATGGCTCTTTTTCTCATCAGGTATCTCGTAAGAAAACTCATACGGAACAATATCTTCATGCTAATTCTCATAATTTCCCAGCTCAAAAGCTTGGTTTTCTCAACACCTTAGCGACTAGAGCTTTAAGTGTTTCTGATGACAACCATCTCAATGAAGAGAAAGCACATCTCCTAAGTGTTTTCTTTAATAATAGATATAGTAGACACCAATGTACTAAGGCTTTCCTTAGAGCTGAAAAAGGTCCTAGTACTAAGAAAGATATCAAGGATCAATTTTCTAGTGTTCATCTTTCTTTTATCCAAGGGACCAATGACAAGATTGCGAGTATCCTAAGGAAGCATAAGGTGACTTCAACCTTTAGGCCTTTAAATACCATCGGGAGCTCTGTTAGATCTGTAAAAGATCCAATGGACCCTAAGAATATGAAGGGCATTTACATTATCCCATGCTCTTGTGGGAGTCCATAAATTGGTGGGACTAGTCGTTGGCTGTTATTTAAACTGATTTTTTGACTGTATATATGGATTCAGCACCTTGAAATACTCTTAATGCACTTCGATTGTGCAATGGTTACCCATCATAAAAACTTAAAAATAAAAAAAGTATCTTCTGAGCTCCCAACTTAAAAATAAAAATACGCAATAATTATCTTCTGACCTCCCAATGGAGGAGAGCGTGGCATTTTCTGTGTTGAATATTGAAAACACGTGATGGGCCAAGTTCACGATGAGCCCATTAACAGTGAACCAAAAGTCGGTAATGAAAAGTAAGAGGAAGTCGGTGCTCAGGGTGTCTCTCGTTTTGTAATGGATTTTGGACTCTCTTATATTGAACCTACAACTCTTGCGGTTTGGTTTTTCGCAAAGTGATCGACGTAAGGTCATTATCCTCAGTGACGTACAACGCTTGCAGTTTGATTTTTTTTTTTTTTTCAGTGATCGAGATAAGGTCATTATCCTCTATTTATTTGTTTGTCTCTATATATGACTCTGCCACGGGCAGATACAGTGAACAGTGTAAGGGATATATACAGTGAGTTCTGTAAGGCATCTTATTTTTTTAAAGCAAGTTTTGTCTTTCACGTTGGCATAATCTGATTTCTGAAGATTCTAATGGGTTTTCATTTTAGCAATTTTTGGTTTATCAAATTTCGAATCGAAGCAAGATTAATCATCAAAATCACAACTCGGTTTTTAATAATTAAATCGACCTTTAAGAAACTGTAGATTTGTTCAACTAAAAATCAATTAGTGTAAATAACTAAGGAAGAGATGTAATGATGGAGACATTTGACTTTTTAACACAGGTAAATACACTGCTTTGAACTATATTAAAGGTTCTGTAAGGCATCTTATTTTTTTAAAGCAAGTTTTGTCTTTGACGTTGGCATAATTTGATTTCTGAAGATTCTAATAGGTTTTCATATTAGCAATTTTTGGTTTATCAAATTTTGAATCGAAGCAAGATTAATCATCAAAATCACAACTCGGTTTTTAATAATCAAATCGACCTTTAAGAAACTGTAGATTCGTTCAACTAAAAATCAATTAGTGTAAATAACCAAGGAAGAGATGTAATGGTGGAGACATTTGACTTTTTAACACAGGTAAAGACACTACTTTGAACTATATTAAGTCATTTTATAACTTTTGTATAAATAAATTTGAGGGTTTCATTCTTAATAGAATAGATATCACAAGCATACTTGGACTGGGAAAGGAAAATACCCTCCTAGGATTGCACACATACTTGTTTTTCGCCATGATGGGAGAAAAAAGAAGTCTCAACTAATTGTCATTACATTCCAAAGGTGAAAAAGCGCACCAGTCTCATCAACCAAGGAATAGGAGCAAAACGCCTCCACCTGAGAAAACATACCTCCCGGGAACTGATTCACGCAGAGAGGAACTGGTAAAAGGCGGAGGCTAAGAGACCAAAAGTAAAGCGCAGCGAACAACGTCCCCGTAGAAAACCATAGATTAGAGACAAAACAGAGAGGGCTCCCAACGACCCGGGCCTCCTATTCGAAGGAAAACCAGCCCAGGAGCCCTGAAGAAATGGTTCATTAAAGAAGTATAAACAAAGAGAAAAAGAAACGAACTATGTACAGGAAAAATAACAGAAACTGTTAAAACAAAACTTATGCAAAAATGGGTTGTTCGAGCGGACGAATCAACCCATTTTCTTCCTCCAAAACTGTCCAGGACCCTGAATCTTGATCAACACCCACTTTGGAGAGTCGATCAGCTTCATAATTTCTTTCCCTGTAGATATGGCAGAGAGAAATCCCTTAAATGTCATTTCTCAGGCACCATCAAAATAAGCCCACGGCATTGTATATCTGATAAATTCTTGGCGAACAGCTCTGGTAGAAGGAGGATCTAGCGGAACCGGGATACTTTCATAAATAGTAGCTCCTTCTGCGGAAAGACGACCAATCGGGAAAACAGAATCCTTAAAAATAACTTGATTCCTAGCAAGCCAAGTCCCCCAGGTAATGAGAAGTGGAATGGATCTCTCTCTGTCATTTGTGGCTTCATTCCACCACCTCTGCCAAGCTTCCAAGAGCCCCTGCCCTTCCCATCTGAAAGGAATTTTTAGCAGCCTTAACATTTCGGCCCAAAGGCTAGTATTAAAAGGAAAAAGAAGGAACAGGTGCTGAGCTGATTCAACACTATCTTTACAGAGGGGGCACCAGCCAGGACCAATCCTACCTCTTCTTTGAAGAAAATCCCAAGTAGGGACTTTCTGGAGCAGAACACACCAGAAGAACAGTCTCGATTTGGCTCGCCCTTTTAACTTCCAAAGCAATTTAAACCACCAATCCGAATTCTCCCACCCTTTTTGAGACATCAGCCATTTATAAGCCATCTTTGGGGAATAAAGCCCATTCTGGGCAAAGACCCATCTGAGTTCATCCAGAGAGTTAGAGAGCCTAACTGAGGAGTTGAGAAGGTCCCTTCTAAATAGATCCCATTCCTCCAACCATTCTTCATCCAAATGTAAGTCTCTTCCCTGAATCCATCCTTGGCTCCAAATGGAGGAAGCCCGAGGATCAGCCACCTGGTTTAAAGTGTAGAGCCCCTTGTCTTTTAAAGCCGAAACCAACCCCTGAGAAAGAGAGAAAATCTCAGTACAACCTATCCATGGATCTCTACCCAGCCTGATCTGAGTTCCATCCCCCACACTCCAAGCCAAGCCCTTCTCTATAATTTTAACAGAGGCGACCACAGCTTTCCAAACCACCGATGAGTTTTTGGAAGTCTTTTGCGGCAATCTGATCCAATCTAGCATTGTTAGCGGATCAATATATTTTCTTTTAGAAACAGAAGTCCACAAATTCTCAGAAGAAATGAGCCTCCAACTGAGCTTTGCTGCTAAAGATTTGGAGAAGCAATCAAGATTTTTTATACCCCAACCTCCCCACTCTTTAGGGCGAGCCACTTTATCCCAAGCAATCCAAGGGGTGACTTTCTCCGACTTCGACCCCGCCCAAAGGAACCTGCTACATAATTTGTCAATTGAGGATAAGATTCCTTTGGGAACCCAAGTCAGACTAGCCCAGTAGACTGGGATTGCCATCAGAACAGATTTTATTAACACTAACCTTCCTGCCCTGGACAACCACTTGAAACTCCAGTGTTTCAGTTTGGATTCAATTTTTACAAGTATCCATTTCCAATCTTTGATCCTGTAATTATCGGGCTTCAGAAAGAACCCCAGGTATTTAAAGGCATCCTCCAGCGATTTGACTTCAAAATTTAGGACCAGCTCCACTCTGCGCACCAGCTCTCTGGACATACCTGTACATGTGAGAGTGGATTTTCTCTCGTTTATGCAGAGACCTGTAGCCTTCAGGAAAAGGTCCAAAATTTTCTTGAGCATCCTACAGTCCTTGAGACTTCCATTGCTGAACAGGATAATGTCATCCACGAAAAGGAGGTGGGTGACCCAAAAGTTTACCGCTACTTCAATGCCTTTGAGAGTCCCCTGCCTTTTTGCATCCTGAATCATAAGGCTGATGTTGTCTGCTGCCAGCAAAAACAAAAGAGGAGAGAGCGGACAGCCTTGACGTAGGCCACGCTTAGGACTGAAAAAACTAGAGGCCGCTCCATTGATCAGCACAACAATGGAAGAAGAAGAAACACAGCTCATAACCCATCTCACAAAATCATACCTAAAATCCAGATGAGTTAGCAGAAGCCTGAGATACAACCAGCTGATTCTGTCATAAGCCTTTGACAGATCAATTTTCACAACTACTCCTTTTTTTTTCCCAATTTTTAGGCTATGAAGAGTTTCTTGGGCCACTCCGACTGCTTCATGAATTTGTCTGCCGTCTAGAAAGCCAAATTTCTCAGGTGATATATTTCTGGAGAGGACAGGTTTAAGCCTGGAGGCAATAACTTTTGCAATAATTTTGTAAACACAGGTGCACAGTGAAATGGGCCTGAATTCGTCAAAAGAAACTGGGAGATCCGATTTGGGAATGAGGGCTAGAAAAGTGGCATTGAAAGGATGATGGATTGTACCTGTACGCCTGGAATCTTCCACAACTGCCACTAGCTCGTCTCCAATGAATTCAAAAAAGTGTTGAAAAAATTCGACAGTCCAGCCATCCGGGCCTGGACTTTTGTCCTTTTGCATTGACTTGAGGATGTCTTCTACCTCCTCCTTAGTAACAGGCGCCATGATAGAATCATTTCCTTCCTCCTCTATGAACCTTGGGAAGAACTGCGCTACTCTTATAACTTCTGCAATAGAAGCTTCCTCTGTCGCTTTGTAAAGATTCTTGAAGAAATTGACCCCTAATGAGGCCAGATCTTCAAAAGAACGCGCCTGTTCACCATTGGCTTTCTTCATTTCCCAGATTGTATTTGAATTTTTCCTTCCTTTAGCGTAATTGTGAAAAAACTTGGTGTTATCGTCCCCCGCCTGCAACCAGATCGCTCTACTTTTTAATCGCCAGCTTTCCTCTCTTTGTTGAAGGATTCTCCTCCTTTCCCTCTCCAACTCTTGTAGTCTAGCCCGAGCTTCTACTGATCCATAGCCATTACCACCTGGGGTTTCCAGGAGGGAAATCTCAGAGTTAACATTTTCCAGTGTTTCTTCTTCCTTCAGTTTCTTTTGGAGGGCCCATTGTTTAGATGCGACCTTCATCCTTTTTAAATTATCCATAAAATTCTGACTGCGACTCTCATCTTCATTGAAAGCATCTTTCTTCCAAGTTTTATGGAATAGACTAATATAAGTTGCATCCAAGAGCCAAGAGGCATTAAATTTGAAGGGAGTGCCCGGTTTGGTGAAAGCTCCTTTCACTTCCAGGAAGACAGGGAAATGGTCCGATAGACCACCTTCCCCAACCCAATGTCTAAAAGCCTATAAATTTTCTGCCAGCGATACACCGAGCAGAAATCAATCAAGTTTCTTCCCAATCCATTCTTTTGCAATTCTTCGATTCCTCCACGTCGGACACAGCTTGAGCAGAGGGACATCCACCATGAGAGAAGAGGCCAGTTTATTTTGAAAGAAATCAGTAAGGGGATCGGCCCTGGCTCTGACCCCCCAAAATTCAGTCACCCCCAACGAAAAATTAAGATCTCCTCCAATTATAAGATTTGGGTGCGACAGAAAAGACTTTGCAAAGAAAGAGTTCCAGAACCTCTCCCGATCCAAGACAGGACCATAGACATTAAGAATATGTAACGGGATGCAGAGTTTGTTGGAATATAGTTCCACAGCCAAAACATTTTTCGATCCCCGTGAGGAGATCTCTCGAAGGAACTTCGCGTTAAAGCCCGGAGCCACCCCTCCCGAATGACCATTCACATCAATGGCATGGAAGGTACAACCCGGAAAGATATGAGATTGTAGGGGGGTTCAGGGCTCCAAACACTAGAAGGAATAGATAAGACAACATCCGAGGGACTAGAAGTCAGCTTTGGAGAGGATGGAATAGTCATAATAACACTGTCTAAGGAGGCTAGGCCCTTCCTCAGGTCCGACAGATCATCCAAGAGTTGCCTGAAGGGGCCAGACTCATCACAGCATGTTTGAGGTAAAACAATAGAAGAGCATATGGAAAAAGGAGGGGATAGAAGCAGACTAGCCTGGGCCGCCCCTGCCATTTCAGGAACTGCTGAGGTTCCCATGAGAGACATCAGAATTGAGATAGCCTTACTTGCTATACACCCAGGCTGATCCTGTTCAGCTTCCTCCGCTTGTTCCGGACCCAACCCCTGAACTTCTGCCTGAGGATCGCTCTCTTTGATCTGAGCCCCTTCTTTCTGGGTGAACAGCCACTGATTTGCCTCCAGATTTTTTCCTTTTCTCCTTTGTCTTCGGCGGCGACGGTGACCTAGAGGACACTCCCGGGCCAGATGTCCGTATTTGTGACAGCGATGGCATCTGAAAGGGAGGTTTTCGTAGTCCAGGGTCTGTAGGAACTCTAGACCTCGATACTTCAGGTTCATAGCATCCGCTAGACCTTCTCTAGGATTTAAACTTACCAGGATACGGGCGACACTCCAATCATGAGTTCAAAGATATGATCTATCAATGTCAAGAAACTTCCCCAGAGTATTACCCATTGAAGTGAAGGCCGAGTCAGTCCAAAATTACATAGGGAGACCCGGTAATTTGACCCAGACTGGTGACTCCACCATTTTTTCTTTCTGTGCATCAAATAGGGGTGTCCACCTTCTGAATAAGATTGGCCTTTTTCCGAAGCTCCAGTGCTTTTCCAACACCCATTCTACGTGCTCCTTTTGTCCAAACTGAATGCAAAACCAACCTCTGTCCAGATTCTTGATCTCTTCTAGCTGACCCGGAGCTTCTTTCCATTCTGCCTGCGCCCAGTCCTTGATGAAGTCGACCGAGAACTTCCTACCACGAACTCTGCCAACTAAGAAGGTTTCCGAGGCTTCCATTGCCTGATCAATACTAATATCCACTCCAAAAACGCAGCTAGGCCACTCCTCCTTTTTTTTGATAGTTTTTTTCTTCTTTCTCTTCCCTCCCACAGCCTCCATCTGAGTTCCTCCCTCTCCTGGATTATTATTTGCAGGAGCATCGGCTACTTCTGCCTCAAGCATCTTAGAGCGCATTCCAACAGGGTCTCTGTTGTCTTCATCCACCCCCCCAACCGACCTATTTACCCCAAAACCAGAGGCAGTGGCTAGTCTTCGCGCTTGATCCTCTACTCCGGATCCTTTCAGGTCCCCTCCTTCCTCTTCACTGGACGAGGACCACGACAGGCTGGGGAGCTGCCTTTTCAAAATAGGGTTTGATGCAGGGACCCTTTCCTAATCGCCTTTTTTCAAACCACCTCCTTCCACCTCCTCATCAAGAAGAACTGAGTTCGCTGCGCTTTTTGGAAAGAAGAGTTTCAGATTTTTCTCAGATACTTCATGTCCCCAACAAGCAAGAAGATCTTCGAGAGCTGGTTCAATGTCCACTGACTCACATTCATGAACCATCTCCCGCTCTACACGACGACCTGGATCCATTCAAAGCTTTGTGATACAGTAAAACGATCCTCCCGGTAGAACCTTGAACCTTCTGACCTGTAGATTCCTATTCCCGTAAAAACTATCTTCCTTAACGCCGTCAGTCTGGTTTCCATGGCAGAAAAAACCAAATCCCGCCATTTTCAACATTCCAGATCATAGGTTAATCTTACAAGTGTTTAAAAAATATTTTAGTAATAATTCACATTAACTATATCTATATTTGATTAAATATTAATTATATATATTTGATTAAATAAAAATAATGTTCTAGAAGGTGTGACTTTCAAGACATATAGGGGTGGTAGACACTGTCATTATCTCTCTTGATTGAAGAACCGAGGATGTGGCAACACATTCTCATGGAGTTTAATGCATATTGATGGTCTGTGGGACCATATCATTAATAGGACATCATATGGTTGAGTGGAATACAGAAGAGAGGAGGTGGTGGATGTATTGCACATTTCTTGATCTTGAAACTCATGTGGCAGAGGGTGTTAACAAGGCCTCCCTCATGGTGTATTCCATGCACAACATTCTTTCGTGTGGCTTGTCACTTAAATGCCTACAGAGCTCGACATGGAAAGTGAAGGTGAACTTAGATGTGATTTTGATTTGGTGGCGATGTATTTGCACTGGTTCAGGGGGCGACGGCGGAAGGGAGGGAAGTAGACTACCACTATCCCACTTTGCTGAAGAACTGATGGACGTGGCAGCACATCCCCACAAAGTTTAATGCATATTGATGATTCGTAGGACCCTATGATTAATGGGACATCATATGGCTAAGTGAAATATAGAAGAACAAAGATGGTGGATGTATAGCATGTTTCTCAACCCTGAAACTTGTGTGGCAGAGGGTGTTAACTAGGCCTCCCTCATGGTTTATTCCATGAAAAACTTTCTTTCTTGTGGCTTGTCACTTGCCTACCTATCATAGCCTGGTGTGGGCAGTGAATGTGAAAGGAGATGAAATTATGTTTTAGTGGTGGTGCAATTGTGCTAGTTTGGGATATGAGTACATTGAGACAGAGGCAAAACAACCAATTTTCTAGTTTAGTGGGGTGGCCTTTTCTCTTCATAGGGTGCAAAAGCACTAGCTTGTGCGTAATATCCTTTCTTTTCTTAGTTCTAGTTTTGTTATATTTCATTTCTCTTTTTGTAGGGTTGTCAACATCTATAATGCGCAAGGAAGGAAGTTTGTGTTGTTGTGTAAGTTGTTCCGAGGCTTGTGGAGGCCCCGGTATCTAGCCACTCACTTTTTGTTTAATGGTGAAGTCTCAGGCCCCTGAGACTGGTTATATTTTTATGATTACAACACTTAATTGTCTCATGTAGTTTTCAATTTGTTTTTCTTAGCCATTGCCTTGATGGTGAATCTATTATGTTCATTGAAGCTTTATTATAATCCCCCTTTATGGTGTCTTTGGACAATTTGGGGTGAATGATCTTTGGAATTTCTCATTCAATCATTCTTTGTGTTGGCCTATTAGAATTCTTGCTTGATTTATCCCCTGCCTTGTATCAATCATCCATGTGTCTTCAGTGGAAGAGGAATGAAATATGTGTTGAGTCTTATCTGGTCTAGGGTTGTGTGGGGATACCAGAGTCATGTCACATATCCTAGTTTTTTATGATGGAGTTTCAAGACCCAGAGCCTTGATGTATTATTGTGACCATGACTCCCTTTTCTCTCATGTTTGTTTATGTTTCTCACTCATTGGTTCAGTAGTGAAATTTTGACTTTCTTTGGGGTTTTATTATAAGGTTGGTTTATGGTGGTGTTAAATACTTTAGAGGACTAGTAACTCAACCCAAGTTGTTATAGGGCTTCCAGGAACTAGTAACTCAACCCAAGCTAAATTAAACATGAGAACCAACCAGAAAAACAAATAAATGAACCCACAACACCATGGATATGTAGGAAATGGAAAGGCTACAAAAATCCACTGTCAATCTAGGAAATCCTTCATGCCAATAACTTATTATAACCAATAAACCACATGCATATGCCTTGTATGCCAAAACTAGTGAGGAAAACATACATGCAACTTAGTTCCTGCAAGAAAAACCCACTGTAGTTGTTGATCCCGATGTCCACTTGTGCTTTCCTGCTCTTCCTTTTCCTTCTTACTCCAAAAATCCAAGTATCCACACTCCTCCAAGAGTGCTCCAAGAAAACTCTAAGTGTCCAAGAGTATGAGAGAGAGAATAGGGAGAGAGCTCCAAAACTAAACTGACAAAAGTCCGTGAACTGATCCTCATAAGACTTTTTATTAATGAGGCCTCTATTTTCTTCATTTTCCATTATTTTCCTTCTCACATGAAATCTATGACCTTTCACCTCCCTTTTCTCTTAATTTCCATTATTTTCATAAATAAATGAGTCAAAATGCCATTTTGCTTTTCTAAAGCCCTTGCCATTTCCTTTTCCAATTTCCTTAGCCATTAATTAACCACAAGTGATCCTCATCACTATTTGTTTTCCCAACATTAGGCTTCGAATATGTGTCCCATCAACCATGGTTATTATTTTTCCTTTATTAACTTTTTACATGGATTTTTTACCAGGGTTGTTACACTTTTTCATTACTAGGGCATAATCTCGTAGCGATGCACCATTCAAGAACTTTTTCTAGATTCTGTAAGACTTCGTCAAAACCATTTCCATAGGGAGTGAAATCATCCATGTATAGTTCAAGTCCTTCACTGATTAAATCGGAAAAAATACTCAAGATTTCCCTCTGGAAAGTGGTTGGTGCATTGTAGAGCCCAAATGGTAAAACCCTATATCCAAATGTTCCCCATGGACAGGTGAACGTGGTTTTGTCTTGATCTTCGGGAGCAATATGGATTTAATTATATCCACAAAAACCATCCAGGAAAGAGAAAAAGTTATTTCCAACAAGAGTGTCAAGGAATGGAAGAGGAAAGTGATATTTTTGTGTAGCTTTATTCAATTCTTTGTAATCCACACAAATTATCCATTTTCCATTTTTCTTAGGGACCAAAACTAGTGGTGAAACCCACTGGCTGTCAGAGATAGGATATATAAAATTAACATCAAGAATGTTTTACAACTCTTGTTTTACTATATCCCTTAGGTGTGGATTTAGTCTTTGTTGAGGCTGGTGAATGGCATGGGAATCATTTTCTATATAAATTTTATGTGTACACAATTAAGGATCGATGCCTCTCATATCGAAATATTCCCAAGCAAAAGACTGTTTATATTTTTGGAGGATTTAAATTAATTTTTTATGTTGCAGGTTGTCCAGATTAGTATCAATGTTCAAAGTCTTACCAAGTTCAATTTTGATGGGAACACTATTATGAACTGTAGTTGTGGGTATATGATCATTATTCAAAAACTCTAGTGGATCTCCCTGGGCCTCATTATCAAGCATAACTTTTAACATTTGACATGTTGGATTCCCAACAGTAGAAGGTTGGTTAATAAAGCCACTAATTACATCATCCTCAGTTTTCCTTTTAAAAATAAGAGCTTCATCCAAAGTAAGAGGAGAACGCAAATTTTCTTCATGATATTTGGGAGGGAATGATTGATAATTTCCCATTGATAGGTTGGGTCTAGCGGGTGGATATAATATGAGATTTTTAACAACAGTTCATTTTGCAATCGTCATATTCCCTGTTTGGCATCCTATATATGCATCTGCAGTTTCCAGCCATGGTCTCCCTAATATCAGAGAATGTCCATCCAACCTATTTCTAGAATTGATAAATAGAAAGTCCACTGGGTACTCCCAAGAATCTACAGAAACGATAATATCATCGAGAGTGCCTTCTGGTTTTACTACCTGTTATCGCTCCGTAGTTTTCTCTAGGATGAAAGGAGAAAACTCAGAGGTAACCACAGACCTTTTTTGGTTGATAGATTGGTCTTATTCAACCGTACGGGGCTCCCTCACTCGAGAAATATAAAGACTATAAAGAAAAAATTTAGCAGAGACCAGTTCTGACAATGAAATTCTGAAGATATTTGGCTGAAAAATGAGTGGTCGTCTAGGTAATAACACATGATAAATTTGTCTTTTTATTCATTTTCTTATGCAAGTAAACTGACATCTATTACAAGGGCTTTTCAACATTACTTGGGATACAATGACAGGTTGTAGTATAGAAGGGACAAACTGAAACAAAATAGAAAATTTCTTCCTCTGAAAATAAACAATGTTTCTTTTACATGAGAAAGAAAGGATAGATGAAAGAGATAACATACATGAGTATCTACTCTAAATATCACTCATCGGAATGTTGTACCTCACTCCTTGGACTGAAGGATGTATTGAAGGAAGTTTAGGAAGATCCAAAGCCAACATATCTCATGGAACAAGCCAACGTATCTCATGGAACAACGACGGTAGTGCCATACTCTCCCTCTAGGTATGATGTTGTTCCTTCTCTATTTTATTCCAGGCAATATGCTCAGCAATAGATTCCTGAATCAACGTGGTAGGGCAAACAACCTTTTAATACCACTTGGAAATCTCAGCCATACTCTGCACCACCTTGGATAAATCAACCATTCGCTAGACCGTTGTGGCCAAATCAACAGTATCCTACATATTCATGGAAAAACCCATCAAATAACTCATACCCTTCACATTGGGAAAACTCATCTACACAGGGACCAATGTGGTCTCAGAATTGGCAATGTCCCATGACACAGGTTAATCCATCTGTCAAAATGTTTCCTCAGTCACAACCACCATTGCAAGCTCCACTTCAATTCCCCCCAAATGTTCCACCTCGATTGCTTCCTCAATTACCTGCTCAATCGAATCCTAATCTGAATAACGGACCCGTCCAATATTTAGAGATTTTTGAAAACTCAGATTGTGGTTCTACTTCCTTTGAATGTAATGAGTTGTGGCCGAGATCTGGACGGAATATATTTCCTAAAGACAGTAAAGTAAACCGAGAGTAGGCAGGAAATGAAAATATTATTAAAGAGTAGCCTTTAGCAGAACACCCTCCTCCCACCGTAGTTGTCGCCGAAATAGAGGAACCTGACAAGTCAACCAAACAAAAAGAGTCTACTAAAACTACGAATGATGCTCCTCCATTCCCTGAGAGACTTACTGTGATCAAACCATCAATCTATTCTGATTTCGATCTTGTAGGGGAACTAAAAAAATTATGTATTAAAATCCCTCTTCTCCAGGCTATTCAGGATGTCCCGATATATGCTAAAACCATCAAATAAATGCGTGTCAAAAATATTGGGAAAAAACCAAAAGACTCTCCTAGAGTCCATGTTCTGGGGACACTTTCCGATCTTATTTTAGGGAAGAAAATACCTATTAAATATGATGACCTTGGAAACCCAGTAGTTACTATTCAAATTCAGGGTCATAACTTCCCAAATACCTTAGTGGACTTAGGAGCTAAAATAAACATATTGACTGTAGAAACCTGTGGGATATTTGGGATCACAACATTAAAACCAACCTCCATTATGATGGAACTAGATGACAAATCAGTAGTGTTGGAGTAGGTTAATTTATTAGTCGAAGGTCTTCGAACTATCATTTTGTTGTCTTGGAGGGGGTCAAATTCATAAACATTATCATTGTTATAAGTTTGACCTTGTATTGTCTAGAAAGTCATTTTGAGGCTAGTCATCACCTTGATCATTAAAGTCCAACCATGGGAAGGGGTGTCTAAGTATTGAGAGATGTTATGACGACTGTTGAGTCAGAATACTAAGATTTGGTTAAGATGTCTACTTGGTCATGTGTCTACAATCAAAGGAATGATGTTAAAGCAATATAGTCATTAATATCCCAATATTTTTCCTCTATTTTCATCCCCTTATTCCCTCCTCATCCCCTTATTCCCTTGTTATCTTAAATTCCCCTATTCCTTCTAGGTTTTAACCCTGTACATAAATTACCTGCATACGAATTCTAAAAACAGAAAATAAATAATGGCGAGAGAATAAAACATAAAATAGATAGAGATAGAGATTTTCCCCTAGATCTCAAAATTGGGACTACTAGATTGATTTTTCATTATGTTCCTTTCAATGTTACAATACATATATATATATATACATGCTGAAGCATTTATAAACCCCAATCCATTAACCCTGGATTAGAACATAATTGTAGTTCCCATGATCGAATCTACAAAATACCATGGAATGAAAACCATCATGCCCAAAACCATGTGCGAAATCCATGCACAAAACCATAGGTAGGTCCGCCCACCTAATATAGGGTCCAATTTTTTTTTACCGGGGAACTACCCTAGACCTTGTACAAGGGGGCTACTGCACCCCTACATACCCCCCTGTGACCCCGTAGCAGTGCCTGGCACAACGTACACGGGGGTCTCTGGCCCCCCCGTAATCCCCCCACATGTGAGGTAGTCGTGGAAAGAATATAACACAACACAACATTCCTAAACATTCACATCATCCCTATTTTCTGATTTAGGCCTATACCCCCATTTTATCCTAAGTATAAGTTCCTAGACCTAAATTTCCCTTGCCTAAACATCATTTTGAATGATGATTAATCCCTACCCATATCCATTATAAATCAATCATTCATCATACCACATCATTTCCCTAGATTCTGCTATGCCCCCAAACTCCAAATGATTTCTTTTCAAGTGTTGTTATATGGAGTGCTGATTAAACATCAAGTCAAACTATGTTAGCATAATTTTGAATCATTTTCAAAATCATTACAAAAGGCGTTCTATGAAATCAAAAAACAAGGTTAAGTAGGTTTAATTTGAAGAACAACCCAAGAAGCTTGAGATGGAGTCTAGCAGGCCTACTACAAGAGTAATACAGTTGAAATAGGGATGGATATAACAAATGAAGGACTCTATTTTAGTCACCATTTGGTAGAACGGTTTCCAACCCCATGAAAGAGAATTTTGGGAAACTAAGAGTTTTTTCTAAAGGACAAGGAAAATCACAATAACCTCTTCCAGATTTTGCACAGGTGTCATAGATCGAGATCTTCAAATGCATCTTCAAAGCTCATTTTCCACAATTCGTAAATGTAGGAATTTACAGGGTAAGTTCCTCAGAAAGAACACCAAAAGGACACCGCTCACAACCAGATCTCAAATCAATACACCAGTATTTTTGACGTGGTTAAAACCCTCAAAGTGCAAGGAGGGAAACAGTCCACGGCCTGTCCCAACGTGGGTACTACAGGCAATTTATTAATCAAAGAATGAAAATTTACATAAGCTTCTCTCATGCACGGATTACCCGAACAATGACCCTCCATGCGCTTTAAATAGAGCTCATGGACCAATCGGGTGTCAAGCCACGGATCAAGTGTCGGTAATACTGAGGTGAGAGTGAATCGTCGGATCACTACATATCGTGACCATCGGATTGTAAGTTACAAAATGTACAACGGTAAAGAAACACACTTTACCTAACTCTAACCTAACTCTATACTAGACCAAGTTGAACTTAACTATATCCTGTGTGTCGGAATATCCTAACATCCCCCCTTAAGAACAACTTGGGATAGGATTGAAGGATTTACAAATATGACACAATAGGAGAAGGAAGGAGGCACTAGAGCCTATCCCCCCTTAGTGACAACTTCCTGAACTCCAAGCATATATCGAAGTTTAGTGAACTTCGCCTCTGTGAGAGCCTTTGTGAAGATGTCTGCAACCTGATCATCTGTTGGACAATATTGCACTTCAAGAACATGGTCATGAATGAGCTTTCTGATGAAGTGCATGTGTAGTTCAATGTGTTTGCTGCGCTGATGCTGGACTGGATCTTTGCATAGCTGAATGGCACTTTGATTATCACACCAAAGTGTGGTTGGATGCTGCTGCTCAAAGCCAAACTCTGATAGGATCTGACGAAGCCACAAGGCTTCCTTACTAGCTTCCACGGCACCACGATACTCTGCTTCTGTTGACGAAAGAGAAATGGCAGCCTGTTTCTTACAAGCCCATGTAATAGGTCCTGAACCAAGAGTGAAGACATAACCGGCAGTAGACTTCCGATCATCAGGGTCACCAGCCCAATCAGAATCAGTGAAACCAACTAACAGAGGAGCTGCTTTGGCACTGTAATGAATCCCAAACTGTACTGTACCTCGAACATAACGAAGTATTCTTTTAGCTGCTTTCCAATGACTTTCACGAGGGTTTTGCATAAAACGAGCAACAAGGCCAACAACAAAGGAAAGATCAGGACGAGTATGGGTTAAATACAAGAGTTTTCCGACAAGTTGACGGTATAAGGTAGCATCAACTTCAGGAGAAGTACAAGAGACTGAAAGTTTGACTCCAGACTGAAAGGGAGAAGGGGCTGGCTTACAGTCTTCCATGTGAAAATGACGAAGAATATCACAAGCATACTTGGACTGGGAAAGGAAAATACCCTCCTGGGATTGCAAGACTTGAAGACCGAGAAAATAGTGTAAGTGTCCTAAGTCTGTCATTTCAAATTTCTTTTTAAGGCTAGACTTCACATGGTTTATAAGGTTGGGATCACTACCAGTAAGAATAAGATCATCAACATAAAGAACAAGGATGATAAGAGAGTTGCCCACTTTCTTGGTGTAGACAGTATTGTCAGAATGACACCTAGAAAAGCCAGATTCTAAAAGAAAGCTATCCATTTTGGCATACCAAGCCTGAGGAGCTTGCTTGAGGCCATAAAGGGATTTCTTAAGTCAACAAACAAGGCTGGAGTCTGTTTGTATGAAGCCAATGGGTTGTTCCATATAGATTTCTTCTTGCAAGTCCCCATGCAAGAAGGCAGATTTAACATCCATATGATGGACTTCCCATTTTAAAGAGGCAGCAAGGGAAAGAACAAGGCAGATAGAGTTCATTTTTGCAACAGGGGAGAAGGTTTCAGTGTAGTCAATGCCTTCAACCTGTGAAAAGCCCTTAGCAACGAGACGAGCTTTATGTTTATCAACTTTCCCATCTGGTCCATACTTGGTTCTGTAAACCCATTTACATCTAACAAGTTTGTGTCCCTTTGGTAGAGGAACAAGATCCCATGTATCATTTGTCATCAATGAATGATATTCTTCATTCATAGCTGCTTCCCAATGTGGATGGCCTGAAGCTTCTGCAAAAGTGTCAGGATCATGATTTACTGGAGCTTGAGCCAGTAAAGAAGAGGCTCTTTCAAACTGAGAACGTGTACGTCGCTGATCTGTAGGATCACCGGCAAGATCACCTGCTGCATCCCGAGTAGCACGGACCCATTGTGGAAGTTGAGGATCCTGAGAAGGTGGGGGAGGATTATCATCCTCGCTTTCATCATCTGAAGAAGAAATGTTTTCAAAAGTAGAAGAGATAGGAAGAGGTGGCACATCCGCCGGACTAGGCTCGCAGGCCGATTTATTTTCATCAAACTTTACATCTCTTCTAATGATAACATTTTTGGACTTAAATGGAATAAGTCTATAACCTTTAACATCTTCAGAATATCCAACAAAAGTACATTTCTCACTCTTAGGTTCTAAAGCTTTATGCTTTTCATCTGGAATATGGGCCCATGCTTCACTTCCAAACACACGAAAGTGACTTACATCTGGTTTAATGGAACTCCAAGCTTCTTCTGGAGTGATATTCTCTAGAACCTTAGTAGGAGTGCGATTGATTATATAATTTGCACAATTAATTGCTTCGGCCCAAAAACTAAGACTGAGTCCTTTAGATTGCAGCATACAATTAGCCATTTCCTTTAAGGTGCGATTTTTCCTTTCAGCTACACCATTTTGTTGTGGAGTGTATGGAACAGTATGTTGCATTTGAATTCCATTTTCGGTGCAAAAGTTGATGAATGTGTTTTTAACATATTCTCCACCATTATCAGTTCTTAGCTTAAGAATTTGATGTCCAGATTGTTTTTCAACAAAGGCTTTGAAGGCCAAAAAGGTGTTAAATACTTCGCTCTTGAGTTTTAAGAAGTATACCCAAGTGCGTCTGGAGAAATCATCAATGAAAGTTAAGAAGTACTTGCAGCCAGAGAATGAAGCAACAGGAAGAGGACCACATAAATCACTGTGCACAAGCTGTAAAGGGGCTGAGGCGTGCCAAGAGGCACGTTTGTCAAAACTGTCCCGATGATGTTTTCCGAGTACACATCCGGAACAAACACCATCTCTGCAAGATACCATAGGAAGACCTGTCACCATATTTTCTTTACATAGATGCTGAAGGGAGCGATAGTTTAAGTGACCAAATCGCTCATGCCAAAGTTTGCTCACTTCATCATTATGAGCAACAAATACTGAGGGAAGATTTGATGACCCAAAGTTGTGAAACTTATACAACCTTTTGGAATCATCAGCAAGACCAGTAGCTAGAATCTGTTTAGGATCTCTTAGATCCTTGATTACAACATCATGAGGTGAAAATTCAACAATTTTACCTTCACATGAATGAGTTATCTGATAGACAGATAGAAGGTTGCAGGATAAGGTTGGAACACATAATACATCATTAAACTGACCATTGTCTAGATGAACAGTTCCAGTCCCTACAACATTAAGAGATCTATCATCACCAACATATATATTTTTGGTGTTACAATCATTTAAAGAAGAAAACATGGCTTGGTTTTTGGCCATGTGACAAGAGGCTCCAGAATCAATGAGCCACTCATGAGAATGAGAAGAAGAAGAAGATAATATTTAATGCATAACCAGACTGAGATGATTGACAATGACATGCAGAAAGTGCCATTCCGGAAGTTGAAGTTGAAGTAGGCTCCACATGGATGTTATGTTTCTTCATTGCGGCTTCCAAGGCTTCCATCTTCTTAAAGCATTTAGATTCTAAGTGGCCATCTCGATTACAAAAATTACAATGTCTATCAGTCTTCTTCCATTTGTTTTTATTGGTCTTATCATTTTGCTGAAATGATCTTTCATTTTGAGGCTGAGATGGTTTAGGACCATTCTTTTGAGGATATGACTTCTTAGGATTCTTTGAATTTGGTTGCTGTTGTGCGGCTAACGCTTTCGTGGAAGAGTTTCCAAGATTAAGAAGACCAAGGTGTAAGAGTTTTTCTTGTTCTCTTATTAAGGAATCACAAAAGGAGTCAAAGGAAGGGGCCTTGTAGTCTTTTCCTTGACAAATGAAAGCTTCCCTTATAGAATGGAAAGTGGAAACAAATACAGAGTAGGCTGGTCCCAACTTAGTAAGGATGGAATAAATAAGGTTACCATCTTCTTTCTTAACTTTAACACCTTCCAAGAGATATCTAAGGGTCTTGAATTTGGACAAGAAATCTTCAATGCAAGAAAAATTATTAGGATCCAAAGTAAGCAGCTCATTTTCAAGTTGATGGGCTCTAATTTCATTTTTAATCCCAAAAACTTTAGCGAGTTTTTATAATGCTTCATGAGGAGTCTCAAGGTCTGCAATGTGGAATCTAAGATCAGGAGAAATAGACATCCCTATCAAACCACGTGCTTGATCTTGTCTATTTTCCCATTTTGCAACCTTGTCTTCATCTTTTGGTTTCTTCTCTTGGTCTGTGGCTATTCTGAAGAGACCTTTACTTCTAAGTAAATCTTCCATGTAGGCTACCCATTGGAAGTAGTTAGTGCTGTCAAGAATGAATTGGCATGGACTTTCCATTTTTTTAAAAAAACTGAAGCTGAAGATCCTGAAAGTAAGTGTTCCAATGGATAGATCTCGAAAAAATAGGCGGTTTTAAAAAAAAACGGCTCTGAAAAAGGCTTCCGGATGAAGAAGTTATGGCTTTTTTGAAAAAAGAAAATTGTTGACGTTGCTGGCAAAGTGCGCGAATGTGCGGGAATGAAAAAAAATCCACCCCCACAAAATGGAGACTTGAACCCAAGACCTCTACTCTCTTAAAATAGCTTTGAACCAATTGATCTATACAAAAAATTTGAGAGAGAGAGAGAGAGAGAGAGAGAGAGAGAGAGGGGGGGGGGGCCTTGGTTTGCGTGCTTGCCTTGAGAAAGCTCTTTTTCCCTACAAAACACAAAACACAAAACACAAAACCCAACACGAATATGCAAAGAAAAACGAACCTTGCGGCTCGAAGTTAGATTTAGCCAAAAAACTAGAAATTAAAAAAAAAAAATCTCAAAGTTAGCTTTAGCCGAAAAACTAAATATTTTTCTCAATGTTTCTGATTTTCCGAGATCACACTAAGGTGTAGGGAAAAGAGCATACGCATGAGAAAAATCCTTCCTTTCTGTTTCTGATTTGCCCAGATCGAACAGAGTCGCAGCGCAAAGAGCATACGCAGAAATGAAAGGTATAGATCCGGTTAAAAAAAAAGGCTAAATAAACTGAGACCGAAATAAGCAGAGAGAAAATAACAGTAAACTGCAAAAAAACACTGTATGCCTCCCGATCTGAAAAATGACGCAGCTAGGGCTACCGGAAACCTTTTCGCGTGAAACGAAAGGGGTTCCTCACTGGAACGGATGCTCCGAACACAACAGAGCAGTCCTCTCGGCCCGAAAGCAGTCAAAAATAGCAGATATAGGAAACGACAACCGCATGCAGTTCTACCGGCTTCAGATTTGGATCACCAACGGACGCGGCCCTCAAATAGCTCTGATACCATGTAGGAATTTACAGGGTAAGTTCCTCAGAAAGAACACCAAAAGGACACCGCTCACAACCAGATCTCAAATCAATACACCAGTATTTTTGACGTGGTTAAAACCCTCAAAGTGCAAGGAGGGAAACAGTCCACGGCCTGTCCCAACGTGGGTACTACAGGCAATTTATTAATCAAAGAATGAAAATTTACATAAGCTTCTCTCATGCACGGATTACCCGAACAATGACCCTCCATGCGCTTTAAATAGAGCTCATGGACCAATCGGGTGTCAAGCCACGGATCAAGTGTCGGTAATACCGAGGTGAGAGTGAACCGTCGGATCACTACATATCGTGACCGTCGGATTGTAAGTTACAAAATGTACAACGGTAAAGAAACACACTTTACCTAACTCTAACCTAACTATATACTAGACCAAGTTGAACTTAACTATATCCTATGTGTCGGAATATCCTAACAGTAAATTTCCTGTTTTAAGTCATTGTTTTGAAAATCATTTTCTAGGAAGATGGGGAAGAATTTGGAGAAACTAAGAGAGGTGTATCTTGAAAAAAGTATCATCCACAATCAAATCCTTCAGTTTTTACACAAGTATTACTATTTGGGAGATATATTCAAAACATTGTCCCGCTATGCAGATGCTACACAATGTTGCATAGAGGCTACCAGTGTTTGCATAGTGCTGCGCTAAGGGTTATCAGTGTCACACAATATTTTCTGAGTTTACCAGTGTCGCGCAATGTTTTCTAAGTTTACCAGTTTCGTGCAGTGCTTCTCTGAGGTCACCAGTGTCATGCAATTTAATTTCAGTTTGTGGTAGGTGTTCATAAGTGCGACGAAGATGTCAGATGTCAAAGTTTAAATGGGTGAACATGTAGCAGAGGTGGTAGCCAACTTACACCATCAATTTCCAGCCACATGTCAAGTTTGAAAGAAAACGTGCCAACACAGTCGTTGCCCAACTGTTACTTAGTCACTATGCATTTAGTAGCTAGCTATCATTCTTTTTGCTGCTTTGATCCATGAAGATATGCTTCAAAAACAAGAGTGATTTAGTGTTTTTGTTGAGGATATGAATGCTTTATGTTTTTTTATTTTTGATCATTAGAGGAAAATGAATTTAAAACAACAAAAAGATTTCCTCCTTTTACTTTGATTCGATCCTTTGTTGGATCAATGATGTGATGCATATAAACACTTTGGATTTGCTATTTGATGTCTATTTGAACTAGAAAAATAGATTGCAAAGTGTGTTGATGGTTCAACGTTGTGTTGGTTTCATTTTTCTGCAATTTTTGCTTTTGTGATCGATTCATGGTGCAGTGGTTATGTATTGAGGGATATTGATTCCACTATACAAGGATCCTTATGGTATGATGTCTTGGATTATTTTTGTTTATTGCTTAGTTATTCTATTGTCGTTTTGTGTTATATGAATATTATGATTTCAGTGGACTTAGACTTCAGTTAAGCTACTCTTTTCAACTATTTTCACATTTCAATTGCAAATGGAATGTATTATACTCATGTATGTTATCTCTTTCATTTATCCTTTCTTTCTCATGTAAAAGAAACATTGTTTATTTTCAGAGGAAGAAATTGTCTATTTTGTTTCAGTTTGTCCCTTCTATACTACAACCTGTCATTGTATCCCAAGTCATACTGAAAATCCCTTGTAATAGATGTTGGTTTACTTGCATAAGAAAATGAATAAAAAGACAAATTTATCATGTGCTATTACCTAGCCGACCACTCATTTTTCAACCAAACATCTTCAGAATTTCATTGTCAGATATGGTCTCTGCTAAGTTTGTTCTTTAAATTCTTTATATTTCTCGAGTGAGGGATCCCCGTACGATTGAAGAAGACCAATCTATCAATCAAAAGAGGTCTATGATTACCTCTGAGTTTTCTCCTTTCATCCTAGATAAAACTATAGAGCGATAACAGGTAGTAAAACCAGAAGGCACTCTCGATGATATTATCGTTTCTATAGATTCTTGGGAGTACCCAGTGGACTTTCTATTTATCAATTCTAGAAATAGGTTGGAGGGACATAGTTTGATATTAGGGAGACCATGGCTGGAAACTGTAGATGCATATATAGGATGCCAAACAGGGAATATGACGATTGCAAAATGAATTGTTGTTAAAAATCTCATCTTATATCCACCCGCTAGAACCAACCTATCAGTGGGAAATTATCAATCATTCCCTCCCAAATATCATGAAGAAAATTTTCATTCTCCTCTTACTTTGGATGAAGTTCTTATTTTTAAAAGGAAAACTGAGGATGATGTAATTAGTGGATTTATTAACCAACCTTCTACTACTGGGAATCCAACATGTCAAATGTTAAAAGTTATGCTTGATAATGAGGTCCAAGGAGATCCACTAGAGTTTTTGAATAATGGTCGTATACCCACAACTATATTTCATAATAGTGTTCCCATCAAAATTGAACTTGGTAAGACTTTGAACATTAATGCTAATTTGGACGACCTGCAACATAAAAAATTAATTTAAATCCTCCAAAAACGTAAATAGTCTTTTGCCTGGGAATATTCAATTATTGTAGGCATTGATCCTTAGTTGTGTACACATAACATTTATATAGAAAATTATGCCCATGCCATTCGCTAGCCTCAACAAATACTAAATCCACACCTTAGGGATATAGTAAAATAAAAGTTGTAAAAGATTCTTGATGTTAATTTTGTACATCCTATCTCTGACAGCCGGTGGGTTTCACCACTAGTTTTGGTCCCTAAGAAAAATGGAAAATGGAGAAGTGTGGATTACAGAGAATTGAATAAAGCTACACAAAAATATCACTTTCCTCTTCCATTTGTAGATCATGTCCTTGACACTCTTGCTGGAAATAATTTTTTCTCTTTCCTGGATGGTTTTGGTGGATATAATCAAATCCATATTGCTTCTGAAGATCAGGAGAAAACCACATTCACCTATCCATGGGGAACATTTGGATATAGGGTTTTACCATTTGGGCTGTGAAATGCACCAACCACTTTCTAGAGGGAAATCTTGAGTATTTTTTCTGATTTAATTAGTGAAGGAATTGAACTATAGATGGATGATTTCACTCCCTCTGGCAATGAATTTGACCAAGCCTTACAGAATCTAGAAAAAGTTCTTGAATGGCGCATCGCTACGAGATTATGCCCTAGTAATGAAAAAGTGTAACAACCCTGATCAAAAATCCATGTAAAAAGTTAATAAAGGAAAAATAATAACCACAGTTGATGGGACACGTATTCGAAGCTTAATGTTGAGCAAACGAATAGTGATGAGGATCACTTGTGGTTAATTAATGGCTAAGGAAATTGGAAAAGGAAATGGCAAGGGCTTTGGAAAGGCAAAATGGAATTTTGGCACGTTTATTTATGAAAATAATGGAAATTAGGAGAAAAGGGAGGTGAAAGGTCATAGATTTCATGTGAGGAGGAAAATGAAGCAAACTACTGGAAATGAAGAAAATAGAGGTCTGATTAATAAAAAGTCTTATGAGGATCAATTCACGGAATTTTGTCAGTTCAATTTTGGAGCTCTCTCCCTATTCTCTCTCTCTCTCTCATACTCTTGGATACTTAGAGTTTTCTTGGAGCACTCTTGGAGTAGTGTGGATACTTGGATTTTTGGAGTAAGAAGGAAAAGGAATAGCAGGAAAGCACAAGTCATGGTCTATATTTCAATGAGTTCTATTGGTCATATGATGTAATTTATTTCCCCAATATCCTTGGGATGGATGATGTAATAATTGTTGTATTTCTGTCATGTATAAACATTGGTATATCCCCACTTGGTTGGGCAGATGATTCAAATATGGTGTATCCCCACTTGGTTGGGTGATTGATGTATGTATGAGTTTATGGTCATAGGGAGGTCATACTCACTTTGTTGAGTTATAATGTCATGTTATTATATTGAATCATCTATCTGCACACTTGGCATGTACTCAGGGGGAGTATGGATAGCATCATGCAAAGGAGGAGAGTAGAGTGGTCCGCCCTTTGCCCTTGATGTCAAATGGGGAGATTATTTTGGTATTTTGGTGTTGTATGGTATCTATAACAATCTTTATAGCTTGTAGTAGTCAACACTATCATGGTTGCCATCAAGTCCAAAGGGGGAGATTGTTGGCATTATGATACAAGTATTGTCCTTGATGGCAAATCTATAAGTCAACTCAGTTTTGATAAGAGGCTAACAGGAATATTCAGAGGAAATAGGGCAATGGTACATAGGATCAGGAAGATGGAACTAAGTTCTATTGATTAGAATATAGAAGTTGAAGGAAGAAGATGATGTAAGAGTAGTTTAAGAGATACACGCATGTTCACTTAGTTCAAGCAACGTATACACGTAGGCACTTAGAACAGAAATAGCGTATAACATACACACACACTCCCACAAAAGGAAAAGCATGTACATGTTGAAAACCATGGTTTTGGTCTGAGGTATTTGGTCCAAGATATCTTTGGACCATAATATTGACCCTAGGTATTTAGTTCAAGGCATTAGGTTTGTGGTATTTGATCCAAGGTATTGGTCCTAAGTGGATTCGGTCCATGGTATTGAGAAAGGCCAAATACTATATAAAGAAGAGAGGATCATAACGCCACATGTGCAAGTGAATAAGATTCTAAGGAATAGTTCTATCTGAAGTATATTTTATGTTGCAGGGTTATGTTTGGGACTAGATCTGAAATATTTATGTGCACCTTGAGTTCAATATTGGATCAGGATCATGAGACCTGAAATGAATTATTCTTAAATGATCTGATATTGGTTGAGGCTAGATCTGAGGTTTTAAATCTATTTTATTCGTTATCTATAATGATCTGGGTTTGTCTAAAGTCTAGAATTGCAACAAAGTTCTGAGTCAATATTTGCATATATGTACGCAGGTTCGTCTCAGCAAAAGAAAGTATACATGTAGGTTCTGTTCTTTCAAGTAGTGTATACAAAAGAAAGGCTTGATGTTCAGAGATGACTAATCTATCAGATCAATACTGTTGATTTATTGCTACTACTATTTTACTGTTATCTGTAAATGAAGTCTTCTTAGATCTGAATGTAAATATGAATGCATAAGGAGGTTGATATTTGATTTATTGTATAAGTGAGAAGAAGTGTTTTATTTTTCCTGCCTGTGTAAATTTTTGTAAGTTGACAGTAGATGTTCAGTTCATTGCTAGTTGGTATAGTTTGTGATTCAGAGATTTTATGATTCAAAATCTTTAGAGGTATACGCAAGTTGGTCTGAAGGAAGTAGTGTATACACATAGGTTTTCTTCATTGAAGTAGCATATACAGTCTGACAGATGAATTTTTGAGGTTTCAGTTGGTTCTAAATGTTGATATAGGTTTCTGGGTTCAGCACAGTGTTCTGATGACAGTGATCTGATTATTTTATATTAACTACATGTTGGTTGATGAAGTTTGAGTTTCTAAATTTCTGATGGGTTATTGATGAGTCAATGGCATCCAGTCTGAAAATTCATGAAACGTAGTCCCTGGTGGAAGAGTGGAGTTTTCTGTAGGCTGGCACTTACGTACTAGTAAACATATTAGCTAGTACAAGAGATAGGGGGTTGTAGATCCCTTCTAGTAGAAGCTAGAGAAGGAGAGAAGGTTTTAACCTTTTGTAGGTAGAAGCCTACGTACTGGTATGAGTCTGCACTAGCACAAGATTATAAACATATTTTCTTATTATTAAAAGAAGATAGAGATGATAGTAGCAGGTGATTTTCACCCACATTGGGTATTCACCTTAAATCTTGGTGTTCATGTGTGTTGCTTATGTGTAATGGTTTATTATGTTTATATTGCACATGGTTACTATTTAATTATTGATGAAGTACTGATGCACTGATTAAAGGTCAACATATGATGAATTAACTGAATCATAAGTTTACTGCATAAACGCTAGTTGCCTTAAAGACAGTTGCATGTACACACTAGTTCCCCTCTCTGAAGTAGTGTATATAAATCTGATTATGAAAAAGAAAAGTTCTTGATCTGATAATATTGATTCACCCCCCCTCTTAGTATTATTTCTAACAATTGGTATCAGATAAAAGTTCTTCATAAGAAGCTTCATCGCTTGAAGGAAGATCCATCAAGATGAACAATCACGAAAGCATGGGATCCATCAAACCACCAATATTTGATGGGAGAAACTTTGTTTATTGGAAAATAAGAACCACAACCTATCTACAATCTATTGGAACAAATGTCTTGGAAATTGTGGAATGAGGATATAAATTTCCAACAACAATTCCTACAAACATGGCAGGTAAAAAGCAATATGAAACCAATGCGAAAGTTGTCAATACTTTATTGGGAAGTTTGTCACAATTAGAGTTTGTCAAAGTCATGTAGCTCAAATCAACCAAAGAGATATGGGACAAAATCGTTCAGAGCTATGAAGGAGACTCTAAGGTAAAACATGCTAAGCTTCAAAATCTCAGAATTCAGTATGAAACGCTTAAGATGCATAGTGATGAGAATATAGCTAGTTACTTCTTACGTATAGATGAGGTTGTTAATTGTATGAAGAATCTGGGTGAAGAAATAAAGGAAGTTACCTTAGTTGAGAAAATTTTGAGATCCTTGTCTGCTCAATTTGAATCAAGTGTCCGTCATAGAAGAAAAACAGGATCTACAGAATATCACTATGACACAGCTTCATGGAATCCTAACTACTTTTGAGATGAGAAAAGGAGGTACATCAGATATGAGAGAAGCCGCATTTAAAGCTTCAGCAAAAGGAAAAGAAAAGGAAGAACACAATGAATCAAGACACATTTAAGAAGAAGAAGATGAGGTAAATTTTGTCAAGAAGCTTCAACGAGGTTCTAGAAGGTTCAAAGGTAAGCTACCTTTCAAATGCTTTTCTTGTGGTAGAGTCGGTCATTATGCTGCCAGATGTTCCCATAAAGATAAATATGAAAAAGGAAAGGAATATGCAAAAGGGAATAGGAAACAAGTTGTGATTAGAAGGAGTTACTATAATCATGAAGATAGCAATGGTTTATCTAATAGTGATGAAGATGAAACTGGTCAAGATTACAGACTTCTCAGGTCTTATGATAGCTATGATTTTTGGGATAGTTTAGAAGAAGATAGTGATGGTTTATCTAATAGTGATGATTATAGACTTCTCATGGCTTATGACAATGATGATTTTTGGGATGATTTAGAAGAGGAAAACTTTCATGAAGAAATATTTAAACTCAAAATTGTTTAGAAGAAAAGAATATGATCATAGATACCTTGACATACCAACTTTCTGAAAAAAAGAAAAACACAATGAAAAACTAGAATGTGAAATTGTGGGTCTAAGAAAATATCTTGAGAAAACAAAATCTCTCAATCTTAGATTTGCTAAAGGATCATAAAATTTAAATGAAATTATCAAAGTTCAGCGTTCTCCTCTGATAAAGAGAGGTCTTGGATATACTAAAGAAGCATCTCAATCACAGAAGTCGTCAACCTCCACCAAAAGCTATCTTGATGCACCAAAGATCAGTGAATAGTATGACAATCGTCATTAAAGGCATAAAGTTGATCACTACGTAAATCATACTCAATTTTCTCCAAGGATGAATATCAATAGAAGCCACAACGAACATCGGGCAAATCATACTCAATTTTCTCCAAAGATGAATATCAATAGAACAATCAACAGGTAAATAGATTCGCTAGTCGTAGAAACTTCTTTAATGGGAAATGTTTTTCATGTCATAATTTTGGGCACAAAGCTACTTAATGCATTGCTTACAAAACCATCATGACTAGAGAAGCACGAAATCAAAGGAATGTAATAGGGATCAAGATAAGTTCCTATAATAACTTTTCTCCTCTTCAAAATGAAACAGAATGCTCAATTTGTAACAACTTTGGTCATGAAGAATCTGAATGCAGGAGAAAATTTTGGCAAACACCTCAAAAGGAGAAAATGCCATTAAATCCCAAGATATGGAGAAGGAAATAATATCAAACAGAAAGATGTGGTATAGCCTTGTATGCAGAAGGACAAGAAAATCAGTGGTACATCGACAGTGGATGCTCCAAACATATGACAGGTGACAAAGAGAAACTTCACTCATATAATGCCTTAGAAAAGGAAAAGAATGTCTCATTTGGAAATGACACTCCAACTATCATAAAAGGTAAAGGTTCTATTTTCTTGAAAGAAAAGGTTAAAGCTGGAAATGTTATGTATGTAGATGGTTTAAAGCATAACCTGTTGAGTGTCAATCAAATGTGTGATCAAGGAAATGAAGTGGTGTTTCGATCAAACGGATGTGTTTTTCGTGAGCTTGATACATGAGAGACCATGATCAAAGGTACAAGAACTCAAAAAAACTTATAAATACTCAAAGGAGGACAACAACAATGCTATCTAAGAAAAAGTGACGAAAACTGGCTGTGGCATAGAATATTGGGACATCTAAGATTTTCTCAAATAAGAAAAGCATGCAGACTCAAGGTTGTTCATGATCTTCCAGATATCAGCATCCCAGAAAAGACAATATGCAAGCCATGCCAAATCGGTAAGCAAACCAGAGTTTCACTTCATGGAAAAAGAAGGGTTAGCTAGTAAGCCTCTTGAACTTACCCATACTGATTTATGTGGACCAACAAGAAAAAAGTCACCTCGTGGAGAAAAATACTTTATTTTGTTCATTGATGATTTTTCCAGAATGTGTTGGATATGTCTTCTAAAGCATAAAGATGAAGCATTTGAAAATTTCCAAGCCTTCAAAGCTTTGGTTGAAAATGAATCAGATCAAAAAATCAAATGCCTCAAATCTGATCGAGGAGGGGAATTTATATTGGATGAATTATTTGAATTTTGTGAAAAACATGGAATAAAAAGGGAATTCACCACTGTAAGTACACCTCAACAAAATGGTGTAGTAGAAAGGATGAACAAAATAGTTCAACAAATGGCTCGAACCATGCTAGATGAATCTAGAACTCCTGCAACCTTCTAGGGTGAAGTTGTATTCGCTGCCGTGACTATTCTCAACAAAGCAAATGTTCGGGTAAATAGCACTCAAACTCCACATGAACTTTGGTATGGTAAGACTCCTACTATAAAATACTTTAAAGTTTTTCGAAGCAAATGTTTTATCAAAAGGACTGATGAAAAACTTGGTAAGTTTGAACCTAGAGCAGATGAAGGGATTCTTTTTGGTTATTCTTCTAGAAGTAAAGGATATAAATGTTATAATAAAAGAATTGGGAAAATTGTTGAAAGAATTGATGTTGTAGTTGATGAAGCATGCAGAAATCCAAAACAGATAAAATCATCAGAAGATTATGACAATGAGGAAGATGGGGATTACTTTCCCACATCAAATCAAAATTATATTGAAGAAGAAACCAATGAAGCACCAGAAGAAGATATAATGGTAGAAGAAAAGACTTCGTCCAAGTATGTTCAGAAAAATCATCCAGAAACTCAAATTTTAGGAGAAAGGGAGGCTGGTGTACAGATAAGAAGAACTATTATAGGGACCTCAAGCTATCTAGCATTACTATCCTCCACTGAACCTCAAAATGTTAATGAAGCATGCAAAGATGAATTTTGGGCCAAGGCCATGGATGAAGAACTTGAGCAAATTGAAAAGAATGACACTTGGGAATTATTTCCTAGACCTCATGATAAAAATATTATAGGAACTAAATGGATATTCAAGAACAAGCTAAATGAAAATGGAGAAGTCATTAAAAACAAGACTAGACTTGTTTGTAAAGGGTATGCTCACCAAGAAGGTATAGATTTTGAAGAAACTTTTGCACTTGTTGCCAGACTTGAAGCCATAAGAATGTTTCCTACTTTTTCTAGTTTTTGGAAATTCAAAGTATACCAAATGGATGTAATCGGCCTTCCTTAATGGAGATTTAGAAGAAGAATTTTATATTGAATAGCCAGAAGGATTAATTCTTGGAAATGATGCAAAACTTGTATGCAGACTCAAAAAGGCTCTCTATGGTCTGAAACAGGCTCCAAGGGCTTGGTATTACTGCATTGACAAATATCTACACCAACAAGGTTTTAAAAAAGGTTTTGCAGATAGCAATTTATATACAAAGATTGAAAATGATAAATTTCTAATTATTGTTGTTTATGTTGATGATATCATTTTTGGTAGCAATGAAGAATCCATGAGTTAGAATTTTGCTTCAATAATGCAACAAGATTTTGAAATGTCCTTGCTTGGTGAACTTACCTATTTTCTTGGTCTAGGAGTTCAACAAACTAAGGATGGTATTTTTATTTCACGAAACAAATATCTCAAGCAGATCTTGAAAAATTATGGAATAGAAGATTCTAAACATGTATGTACTCCAATGGTAGCAAGATGTAGTCTCACCTCAAATGATGAATCATTAGCAGTACATCAACCAACTTACAAATCCATGATTGGTAGTCTGCTTTATCTAACAGGTACCCGACCTGATATCATGCATGTAGTAGGAATAGTTGGAAGATTCCAAGAAAATCCAAAGGAATCACAACTTCAGGCAGTCAAAAGAATTTTCAAATATATTGAAGGAACTCATGACTTTGGACTATGGTATCCTAAAGATGCAGATCTTACTCTTCATGCATATATAGATGCAAATTGGGTAGGAAGTGTTGATGATAGGAAACACACTAGTGATAGTGCATTCTATATGGGTTCCAAGTTAGTGTCTTGGTTCAATAAGAAACAAAGTTCAATTGATTTATCCACAGCTGAAGCAAAATATGTGGCTGCTGCATCTTGCTGCACACAACTAATTTGGATGATGCAAATTTTGCAAGACATTCAAATCACATGTACTCCACCCATCTCCATTCTATGTGATAATACAAGTGCCATCAATATTTCAAATAATCCAGTCATGCACTCCAATACCAAGCACATACCCATCAAGTACCATTTTCTACGAGAACAAGTGCTTGCACAAAAGGTCAAATTGGAGTATGTCCCCTCCAAAGAACAAGTTGCTGATATATTCACTAAACCCCTGCCCAGAGAAACATTTGAATATCTCAGACAAAAGATTGCGATTTGTTGTTGCATCATCCTGCTGTTAAATCCAGTTTTTCAGAGGATGTTTACTGCACGTTGGTTTCATGTAGTATATACGCGGGTACATGAGCCTTGGCTGAAAGTGTATATGTTTTTCTACGAAAAAAATAGTCGTAGCACAGGTTCAGGGGGAGCGTTCACATTCCACATTGTTGGCATTATGGTTGTTGAACTCAACTATTTCTTAGTTGCATCAGTCATTAGTGTGATATAACTTCCTTTTTCATGGTCTATATTTCAATGAGTTCTATTGGTCATATGAAGTAATTCATTTCCCCAATATCCTTGGGATGGATGATGTAATAATCGTTGTATTTCTGTCATGTATAAACTTTGGTATATCCCCACTTGGTTGGGCAGATGAGTCAAATATGGTGTATCCCCACTTGGTTGGGTAGATGAGTCAAATATGGTGTATCCCCACTTGGTTGGGTGATTGATGTATGTATGAGTTCGTGGTCATAGGGAGGTCATACTCACTTTGTTGAGTTATAGTTTCATGTTATTGTATTGAATCATCTACCTACAGACTCGACATGTACTCAGGGGAGTATGGATAGCATCATGCAAAGGAGGAGAGTAAAGTGGTCCGCCGTTTTCCCTTGATGTCAAAGGGGGAGAATATTTTGGTATTTTGGTCTTGTATGGTATCTCTAACAGTCTTTACAGCTTGCAGAAGTCAACACCATCATGGTTGCCATCAAGTCCAAAGGGGGAGATTATTGGCATTATGATACAAGTATTGTCCTTGATGAAAACTCTATAGGTCAACTTAGTTTTCATAAGAGGCTAATAGGAAAATTCAAAGGAAATAGGGCAGTGGTACAGAGGATCAGGAAGATGGAACTAAGGTCTATTGATCAAAATAAAGAATTTGAAGGAAGAAGATGATGTAAGAGTAGTTTAAGAGATACACGTAGGTTCACTTAGTCCAAGCATCATATACATGTAGGTACTCAGAACAGAAATAGAGTATAATGTACACATGCACTCCCACAGAAGCCAAAGTGCATACATGTTGAAAACCATGGTTTTGGTCCAATGTATTTGGTCCAAGGTATCTTTGGACCATGATATTGACCCTAGGTATTTAGTTCGAGGTATTCATTCTGTGGTATTTGATCCAAGGAATTGGTCCTAAGTGGATTCGTTCCATGGTATTGAGAAAGGCAAAATACTATATAAAGAAGAGAAGATCATAAGGCCAGATGTGCAGGTGAATAAGATTCTAAGGAATACTTATATCTAAAGTATTTTTAATTTTGCAGGGTTATGTTTGGGACTAGATATGAAATATTTATGTGCACCTTGAGCTCAATATTGGATCAGGATCATGAGACCTGAAATGACTTATTCTTGAATGATCTGATATTGGTTGAGGCTATATCTAATGTTTTGCATCTATTTTATTTGTTATCTATCATGATCTGGGTTTGTCTGAAGTCTAGAATTGCAAAAAAGTTTTGAGTCAATATTTGTAGATCTTTATGCAAGTTCATCTCGGCAAAAGAGCGTATACATGTAGGTTCTGTTCTTTCAAGTAGCATGTACAAAGGAAATGCTTGATGTTCAGAGATGACTAATCTATCAGATCAGTATTGCTGATTTATTGCTGCTGCTATTTTACTATTGTCTGTCAATTAAGTCTTCTTAGATCTGAATGTAAAACTGAATGCATAAGGAGGTTGATATTTGATCGATTATATAAGTGAGAAGAAGTGTTTTATGTTGCCTGCCTATGTAAAGTTTTGTAAGTTGATAGTAGACGTTCAGTACACTGCTGGTTGGTATAGTTTTTGATTCATATATTTTATGATTCATAATCTTTAGAGGTACACGCAGGTTGGGTTGAAGGAAGTAGCATATACACGTAAATTTTCTTCATTGAAGTAGTGTATACAGTTTTCCACATGAATTTTTGAGGTTTCAGTTGGTTCTGAATGTTGATGCAGGTTTCTGGGTTCAGCATAGTGTTTAGCTGACAGTGATCTGATTGTTTCAGATTAACTGCATGTTGGTTGATGAAGTTTGAGTTTATAATTTCTGATGGGTTATTGATGAGTCAAGCGAATCCAGTCTGAGAATTCATGAAACATGGTCCTTGGTGGAAGAGTGGAGTTTTTTGTAGGCTGGCACCTATGTACTAGTAAAGATATTGGCTAGTACAAGAGCTAGGGAGTTGTAGCTCCCTTCCAGTAGAAGCTAGAGAACAAGAGAAGGTTGTAACCTTCTGCAGGTAGAAGCTTGCATAATGGTATGAGTTTGCACTAGTACAAGATTGTAAACATATTTTCTTATTATTAAAAGAAGAAAGAGACGACAACAGCAGGTGGTTTTCACCCACATTGGGTTTCCACCTTAAATCTTGGTGTTCATGTGTGTTGCTTATGGGTAATGGTTTATTATGTTTATACTGCACATGGTTACTGCTTAATGATTGATGAAGTACTGATGCACCGATTAAAGATCAACATATGATGAATTAACTGAATCATAAGTTTACTGCATGAACACTGGTTTCCTTAAAGACTGTTGCGTGTACACGATACTTCCCCTCTCTGAAGTAGCATATATAAATCTAATTATGAAAAAGAAAAATTCTTGATCTAATAATATTGATTCACCCCCCTCTCAGTATTATTTCAACAATTGGAATCAGAGCCAAGTTCTTCATAAGAAGCTTCATTGCTTGAAGGAAGATCCATCAAGATGAATAATCACGAAAGCATGGGATCCATCAGACCGCCAATATTCGATGGGAGAAACCTTTTTTATTGGAAAATAAGAACCACATCCTATCTACAATATCTTGGAACAGATTTCTGGGAAATTGTGGAAGGAGGATATAAATTTCCAACAACAATTCCTATAGACACGGCAGGGAAAAAGCAATATGAAAGCAATGCCAAAGTTGTCAATACCTTATTGGGAAGTTTGTCACAATCAGAGTTTTTCAAAGTCATACAACTCAAATCAACTAAAGAGATATGGGACAAAATCATTCAGAGCTATGAAGGAGACTCTCAGATAAAATGTGCTACGCTTCAAACTCTCAGAATTCAGTATGAAACTCTTAAGATGCATAGTGATGAGAATATAGCTAGTTACTTCTTATGTATTGTTAACCTCCTGTTGCGACAGGTGTTCATTTTTCATGATTGACATTTTACATGCCAAATATCTCATACTTTACATACTGCAATGTTCCATATTTCCAGAAGAGACCAAAGAAGAAGCCATGAAGTGTGCTAGTCCAAATGCCACTGCTAAGTTCCAAATTTTGGTGACTTAACCATTTTTAAAAGAATTTTCTATAAAAGGGAAGGCCAAACAGCTTAATCTTAGCCTCCCTAGGTTTCAAGTTAATGATATCTGTCCAAACAGCTTAATCTTGGCAGAACTGTAGATAGGTAGAGAATCAAAGGAGCCCAACTGCTTAATCTGGGCCCTTGGCAGAAATAAGTATAGACTTAGATAGGAGAACAGAAAAAAGAAAAAATTGTAAAGCTCGGTCTGCAAGTCTAAGTGCACCCACCAAAAGAAGAAAAAATGTTAGGAAAGTAGGCTAGGTAGGCAGTTTTCGAGATTGTAGAATGATGATCCATGATCAATTTTGTGTTTCTAAGTGTTATATCTTTTCAGATCACAGTTAGGATGCAGTTTTTCATCTGGAGGAACTCAAACTGGACATAACTAACTCCCCTCTCTTCTTATTCCCCAAATCACTCACTAATTTTCCCAAAGAGGTCAAGATCTGCTTGAGCCTCTTAGTCTCATCATGTTCCATAACATTGGCCTTGGTGAAGATTTGCCTCACTCAAGGATTTCCATTCTTCTTTTACAAAGTTCTATTTCCCCAAAATAGCCTAAGGTTCCTTACTTAGCGCTTTTCTCATCATCTTCATATTAACCACTAACTCTATTATGTAAATCCCTATCTGTTTTTCCCTTCCCCTACTAAATCTATGTAAATAACTCCCCTATGTACATACCCCACCTCATAGCACTATAGCTATGTATTTTTCAGTCTTGGGACACAGTAGTCCACCTGGGACTATTGTGAACCCATCCGTGTCGTGAAACTGGGATTGGTCTAAACCTCTAGTTAGACCAAGAACCTTTACCCACCTCGCTGTCCTCGAAACCCTATAACTTTACCCCTCCGCATTCATTTGCACAAAGATAATGTTTAAAGTGTTATTAAACATTAAATTTTGTTCTCCCCCGCTTGTATAAACCCACAAAACCAAAGTATAAACCCTCCCCACGGCGTTTATGAAGATCTGAATATTCACGCGCCCGTCCATTATTCCCCCATCGATTCACCTGTTCCGTCCACCGTCGGATCGGGCCCTCCCCATCCGATGGCTCTCGGCTATTTCGGAGGCGCCCCGCTGCTCGGCCGTTAGCTTCCAATGGCGAGGTGGTTTCTCCGCCATACTAAAGAAACTTGTCCACTTTCTATTGCATCCGAAGGGCTCTGACAGATACCGCCCTCGTACAGAAAGAGGTCTGATGAAACCGCTTTCCGCCTTCTGTATACGCGCCCCATGTCACTTATCCATTTCCATGTGTCTGCCTCATCACCGCGCCACGTTATCTGCATAGCATCGGCCTCCTGCCGAGTCATCCTACCACGTCATCCACCGTACATGCTGACATCACCCTGTTGACGTCATCCTGCCACATCATCCGCCGTACCATGGTCCCACCCGCTGACGTCATGTTGACGTCATCATCAATTTTGAGGCGAAAGGCGAAAATCGTGCTTAGGAAGCCCAGATTCAAATTCCGAGGCAGTTTTTCATGCGCAATTAGCGCTTAGCACTAATCGCGCATGGCTATGGGAAAAGGGCCGAAGTGGAAAGACCCTCATTGCGCAGCCCCCAGCAAGCCCAAAAGGCATCGGATCACTCGTTTTTCTTCGCGAGGCATGCAGAAAGGATCAAAAGACAGTTCTAAAGGAAACAGAGGGCCGAACAGCGGCCATTAAGTTTTGATTTGACCCACAGCGAAAGAGAGAACCATCCCGATTCATTCGTCAAAGAGTATCAGAGGAAGGATGAAGCGGCAAAGATTATCAGTTAAATTTTTTAATGAAAATCTTCAGTTCCCAAAGCAGGTCAACATTGAATGGCCTCCAACAAAGTCAAATCAGGAGGTGGAAGCCCATCCCAGCTCTCAAATCATAGTTAAAGCACTGAAAGCCACCAAACTACAATGGAGCAGAAGTCCATGCACAGTTATTGCAGAAGCACTGCACCGAGCTACCAAGGACAACACATTAATTCAGTTTTGATACGGCTGCCCTCAGCGCAACCCATAGATATTTTCTTGCGTAGCCCATAGATATTTTCTTGCAGCAGCCCATAGATATTTTCTTGCATTTATTTTTGATAGGTTTAGGTTAAAGTAATCTTTTACTTTCAGACCTATTTAGGTCACAGCTGTGATAAACAATTTTGAAAATTTTTCCCTATATATGCCACCCTCTGTATTGTTTCAGGGGTTGGTCGATTGATAACTTTTCATTAGAGACTCACACTGTATATCTGAGACTTTTTCTTTAATCAAAGATTGCTGAAGAGATTGGAGGAATGACTGTCTGATGGGTTTTTAATGGGCTCTAGAGACTGAATGATGGAATTCTTGTGTTGCAACATGAATCAATAAGTGCTTCTTATCTCTTTTTTCATTTTTCACCATCTAAATAGCAAAAAGAAAGATTAGCTTAGAACTTTTTTAACTGCAATCTAGGCTCAATTTCTACTGTTTCTTTATGTTTTCATCTAAAATGAATTGGACATGAATATGAATTCCCCGTGGCTCATATTTACCCTAATTCACATGTGTTTGATAGTTATCTAGGGATTCTTTACTGCCCTTAGATAGATCTCATCCGCCCTTCTCTGTTAAGCTGACTGAGAGATTCTTAATTGCCTCTCCTTCCTTAGCATTCTTCCATCGTTTAGACTTTGAAATTTACTCCGTGTGTAGCTACCTTGCACCTTATTCCTCCTGTGACCAGGAAAATGCACCAGCAGTCTTACTCCTTGACTCCATGCCCAATGGTTTGAAACTTTCACACTATACCTGCCTCTTTACCTGAAAAACATAAATCTTCCCACCAAAACACAAACAAAAGCCTAGAACTCAATAGCTAGCCTAAAATCATCATCAACAGAGTAAATCAGAAAGAGAGAGCCCTCTCTGATTGCAGGTGGGCTAGAACCTGAAGTCCAAAGTTGGTTTGTGGTTACCTCGGCCGTATGCCTTTACTCCAACCTGAGGGACAACCTGAGTGATAACATAATGGCGACTCCACTGGGGACATCCTCAGTTAAATTCACGTAATAGATTGGAAGGATCCACTGAGAAACCAATTTTCTAATTGTTGTATATTCCTTAAAACAACAGATGAAGCCTGAATGTCAGCCAGGTAGCCTTTGAAACTATTTTTGATTTGCACTGACAGAAGTAGACAAAAGCTGCTTCAGTCAATCTTCATGCTAGTTTTAAGCTATACACAGCCATTCCAAAATTTGATCAGTCCCTTGCCGATTCCAAAAGCATTCCCAGAAAAATACCAAAAAACAAATTCGGAAGTTGGCTCCTAAGAAGAATCCACGATACACAAGGTCAAATCCAGACCCAAATCCCCCAGTTGCTTTGGACAACCCGAACTTAATCCCAAAGATTCTTAGGAAGCAAGAAAGACAAGAAGATTTTGCTGAATTGAGTCCTGAAACAGCTCTCCCAAGTTGTGTTCCAACTCCTGTTAAGGTTTTATTTCGTTCAACCCCTACTTCCCCTTGTTCATCATCCACATCTCAAAGCACTCCATCCACACCTCCATTCACTGCACATACTACAAATACCACAACTGTTGTTCCAGTTACTTCTGTTATCCCTGTTATCCCTGTTGTTTCGATTATCCCCATTGTCCCACTTATCCCTGCCAATATGGCTAATAGATATGCACCCCTGCAACTACCCGCTAATCCTGGGGCTTTACCTCAGGAGTACCAGTCTAAAATTACCTATTTTGACAGTACCAGTCCTTTCACAGCCCTTCAGCATACCAAAAAGATGCAAGACTATTTTGAAAACTACAAAATAGATGATGACAACATGAGAATGAGAATTTTTGTTCAAAGTTTAACAGGTGATGTAAGAACTTGGTTCAGATCACTTGCTGCAAATTCCATAACTACTCCGGATGAGCTTTACCAATCCTTTACCAACAGATGGGAGAAAAATAAAGACCCCTTGCACATACTAGCTGAATATGATACAATTAAAAGAGGTCCTCAGGAGACTATTTTGGAATACTGTGCAAGGTTCAACAATGTCTATAATGCAATACCACAGAACTTAAGACCCCAACCTGACCTTGCCTTGTATAAATTCCCTGATGGATTCGACCCGGATATGGCATACCAGTTAAAAGAAAGAGCTCCTCGGACCCTTGCAGATATGCAAAATGTTGCTGTTAGTGTAGAAGCCAACCTAATTGCCAAAAGAAACAGAGCTAGAGTGGAAAGAAGAACCACCTTTAAGGAAGAACCCTCAACCTTTGATCAAAAGCTCGATGCTATTATCAGTGGCCTACAAAGGCTGGGAGAAAGAGTAGAAAGCGTTGAGAGGAGATCATCATGGGAAGGACAACAGTCCAATACCATAAGGAACCCAACTTTTAGGAAAACACAAAACACAAATGTTGGTAGGTCAAGCCCAGACCATGACATAAGACCCCCTTTTCAAGATAACTATGTTGAAGGATCTACATCCAATGAGAAAATAGAAGACACTCACATGAATCTGATGGATCTAAAGGGTGAGCATCAGACTTTCCTAAGCCAAGAAGACCAAGATGAGCATAACCTAAGTCAATTTCAGACTAAGTCTGGTGAGTCTTTTGATTTTAAACAAAGTTATGATACTGCTGTGTATGAAGTACACAAACAATACAAGCTGAGAACGAGGACCATTGACATTTCTGAACCTAGCAAAACAAAGGATGGCAAACAGCCCAACAAGATTAAGGGCAAGGCTGTCATAATGGAACCACCTGATACAACTATCCCAAACCCGCATCAAGTAACTGTAGAAGACATTACAGAAGCGCAGCCTTCTGTAGATCAGTTTTTGCCACCTTTTTCCTCTGAGAGGAACTCGAACAGCATTCCAAAAAGCCCTCCTGAAGTTGAAAAACCGCAAGCAATTAATTCCCATAATGCTGATAAACAAGAGCAAATAGCAGATAATCCAAATGAAACAGAAAAAAATGCCATTATCAACACCAAGACTCCATTGGAAAAGCCATTTAATTTAGAGGCAGAAATAGCTAAGTTGAATATATCCATCCCCCTCTTAGAACTTGCCAAGCACGATGTATACAGGCAACAAATTCAAAGATCACTTCAAATACCAGAGAATAAGGATGATGTAAATGTTCTGGATGATACCCCTGAACTGTTGTTTGGCCCAGAAGTTAATGGAAAAACAACATATGGACCTATTCCACCCTTTTATGTCAGTTTGCATATACATGACAAAGTTTTGCACAATGCTATGTTTGATTCAGGAGCATCACACAATCTGATGCCCAAAGTAGTTATGGAAAAGCTGAACCTTGATATTACAAGACCCTACAAAGATTTGTACTCATTTGACTCAAGTCAAGTAAAGTATTTAGGCCTCATTAAAGACTTATGTGTGTCCTTAGTCCAATATCCCAATAAGACCATCCTCATGGATGTGGTGGTGGCTGACATCCCACCAAAATATGGTATGCTCCTGTCAAGATCATGGGGAGCAAAGCTCCAAGGATCCCTTCAACTAGACCTCTCCTATGCTACTATTTCAGTCTTTGGGCAACCAAAGAGATTGTACAGAGAAACACTCATGAAATATGTGGTAAGTAGTGAGAGTAAGCCTGGAAATTTTCCCATTTACTCAATCCATGCTGATATGGATTCCTTTATTTTGTTTAATGACAATACAAATTCTCCAACTGATGATGAGCCTTTGGCTCTAGAACAACAAACACAAATCAATGAAGAATCAGTTGCACATACCCATGAGACTGTCACAACAATTAATGCAACCAGCATCCTAGAACAACCTCCCCAAACAGAAATTTCAAATCTGCCCGCTGCAAGAATGACTGAAACTTTCAGTACTAAACACAAGCAAGAAATCAAATGGTATTTAGAGTTTGATGGCTCAGTCAACAAGTTAGGAGCAGGGGCAGGGGTATGGATTCACAATACAGATAACAATCATGCGGAAGGTCATGCCTACAGACTGAATTTCAAATGCACAAATAACATGGCAGAATATGAGGCTCTGCTTTTAGGACTTAAACTGCTCAAAGCTCTAGGAGCTGCAAAAGTGTCTATTTTAGGGGACTCTGACTTAATCATACAGTAGATGAAAGGTAATTTTGTAACCAATGACAATAGAATGAGGGCCTATAGGACTGCTGCCACTAATATACTTAATGCGTTCACAGAATTCAAGTTGGCCAAGATTTCAAGAGAGCATAAAATTCATGCACACAGCCTAGCCACCTTTGCTAGTACATGTAAGCTTCCTTTTGAGCCAAACCATCACTTTACTGCTGAAATAAAACATAGGCCTGCTGTCCCAAATAACGTTAAATACTGGAAAGTTTTTGAAAATGATGCCCAGATCAACAATTTCCTTTCCCTTGAGCAGGAGTTTTCGAATATCAACATTGACATGGATGCTATGAACGATGTCCAACAACAAAAAAATGAAAACCAGCAGACTGTAATAGCTGCAACAGCCAAGCAAATCCTAAACCCAACTGCTTTTGACAAAACAAACATAGAACGGCTGAAACAAATGCATTTGGAAGAAATTGCCAAAACAGAGGCAGAGACCATTGACTTAAAGGACAATTTTCTGCCTGTTGGCCTAACCCCATTAGAATACATGTTTGACGCTAATGATGTTCCCAGAAAGCCAAAATTACAACCATTGAACGCTGCTATAGAAGAACACAATATTGGGACAACAGAGAATCCCAAAATGATCAAATTGTCCAAAAATTTACCACCCGATCGAAAGCCCAAGTACATTGATTTGTTTAAAGAGTTCCAAGATGTATTTTCTTGGAGTTATGAGGACTTGATGTCCTATGACACTTCAATAATTCAACACACCATTCCCTTAAAACCAAACCAGAAACCTTTCAAACAAAAACTTAGAAGAATTAACCCTATGCTTCTTCCCATGATTGAGAAGGAAGTAAAGATGATGTTTGAAGCAGGCATAATAGCACCCATCAGATTTTATGAATGGATATCCAATCTGGTTCCCACAAGAAAGAAGACAGGTGAGATTAGACTCTGTGTAGATCTGAGAAATTTAAACCAAGTCTCCCTAAAAGACCACTATCCTTTGCCCAAGATGGATCACATCCTACAAAGAGTAGTGGGGTCATCTAGAATCTCCTTGCTAGATGGCTTTTCAGGTTTCAATCAAATACTTGTTCACCCGGATGACTAAGACAAGATAGCCTTTACCATACCGTGGGGAACATTTAAGTATGTTAAGATTCCATTCAGACTGAAAAACGCTGGTGCTACCTTTCAAAGAGCAATGGATATTGCTTTTGCCAAAGAAATACATGAATTCCTAGTTGTCTATCTGGATGATCTCACCCCATTTTCCAAATTTGATGAAGAACACCTCAAGCACTTGAGGCAAATATTCATAACATGTAGGAAATATGGCATTTCCTTAAATCCCAAGAAGTCCCTGTTTGGCCTTGAAGAAGGCAAACTACTTGGCCACATCATATCAAAAGATGGGATTAGAATAGATCCTGAAAGAATCCAAGCCATCCTCCAAATCCCATATCCCAGAAACATAAAAGAGCTGCAAGCATTCCTTGGAAAAATCAACTTCTTAAGAAGATTTATCCCAAATCTAGCTGAACTGATACGACTGCTAAACAATATGTTAAAAAGGATGCCAAGGTAAAATGGTCTCTTGAAACCAAGCAAGCATTTGAGAGTATCAAAATGGCCTTAACCCAAACCCCTGTCCTCACCAGCCCACAATTTGACAAAGATTTTATCATTTTTTCTTTTGCATCTGATCATACTATAGCTGCTATCCTTTTGCAAAAGGATGAGTAGGGAGCTGAAAATCCGATTGCATTTTTCAGCCGAGCCTTAAGAGACACCCCTTTGAAGTACCCAGTCATGGAAAAGTAGGCCTATGCGCTCGTTAAGGCCATCAAGGATTTCAGAGTGTACATTTTATATTCACATGTGATTGCCTATGTCCCAAGTGCTGTTGTAAAAGACATACTAACCCAAGAGGGATTAGAAGGCAAAAGAGGCAAGTGGATAGCAAACATCCTTGAGTATGACATAGAAATAAAACCAACCAAGCTGATAAAGGGACAAGGTTTAGCCAAATTGATGTCTGAAACAAACTTTCAAGCCTTAGACATTAACCAACTGGACAATGAACAGGAGCTAGCGACTCCATAGATTAGTGAGACCTTTTTACAATCTCCATGGTATGCTGATATATGTTTTGTACTGTTAAACCTGTTTGCTCCCCCATGATTGTCCAGAACCAAGAAAAGGTTTTTGAAAATGAAAGCTTTAAAGTTTTGTGTCATAGATGGTGCATTATTTTGGGGAAATCATGAAGGTATATTGCTTAATTGTTTAACCATGAGTGAAACTAACAATGTCATGAAAGAATTCCATGCAGGTGACTGTGGAGGACATCTATATTAGAAGTCCATTGCTGATAAAATATTAAGAGCTAGTTTCTATTGGCCCTCTCTTTTTGAAGATGTAAAGAATTTTTCCATGTCATGTCACAAATGCCAAATCTTTGAGGGCAAAAAAAAGTTGTTGCCCCTGCCCCTGAAACCCATCTCAACCAAAAAGCCTTTTCAACAATGGGGTATTCACTTCATTGGAGAAATCCATACCTCTTCTTCTGGCTAGCACAAATGGATCCTAACAGCCACCGACTATTTCACTAAATGGGCTGAAGCCGTCCCCTGCAGGCAAGCCAATGACACCATCATCATCCAATTTCTTGAGTGCAATATCCTTTCTAGATTTGGCTGCCCTAAGAAAATTATCACTGACAACGCTGCTGCCTTCAAATCCAAAAAGATGATTAGTTTTTGCCACAAATTTCATATTACCTTGGGCCACTCTACAGCCTATTACCCTCAAGGCAATGGCTTGGCCGAATCATCTAACAAAAGCCTCATCAACATCATAAAGAAAGTGCTAGAAGAGAACAAGAAGAACTGGCACAAAAAGATGGTAAATGCCCTATGGGCAGACAAACTTTCAAGCAAGAAATCCATTGGAATGAGCCCTTATGAGCTGGTATATGGCATGGAGGCCAGATTTCCATCATCCCTGGGCATTCCTACTATCAGACTGTTACAGGAAATTCAGGCTGAACCAAATGACATTCAAAGAAGGATTAATCAAACCATTCATCTTAAGCAAACCAGAGAAAAAGTTTATGACAGAGCTCAAATTTTGCGAGAAAAACTCAAAAAGATGTTTGATAAGAGAGTTAAAGCTGAGGATTTCTACATTGGTAACAAAGTTCTAAGGTGGGACTCACGAAGAGAAGACAAGGGAAAACATGCCAAGTTTGATTTTTTATGGAAGGGACCATTCGTTATTTCTGCTATTCAGGGAAATAACACTTATTTTCTCAAGTCTGTAGAGGATAGTTCCGCTAAAGAAAGCCATGTCAATGGCCGTATGCTAAAACATTACCATGATCCCTTTTAAGGGATATAGTGCAGCTTTGTATGTATCTTTTGTACAGTCATATTTGTATATATCAACGTTTTGTTTTATTTTTTTGAATGTTTGACGAGTAGCAATAACTCTTGTGAAGACACAGCCAATACAAGTGTTCCCGTTTTAAAAGCTCTATCTCTATACTAATTTCGACAAAACAGCAAGAGTGGCACAATCACATAACAACAATTCATGATAAAGGGGAGTTGTTTACAATCTTCAGTCAAAAATATCAAAACAAAGGAGTATTTTAGTTCATATCAGCACCCTTGGTCAAAGCAAAAGTAAAGCAAACACATCAGTTTTTGATCCATGTTTTGAGAATGTTTCAAAGGAAATTCTCAAGCAACATTCTACATAATAGCAAGCACGCAAAAGAAAGCAGGCAGTGCTATACATTTCACAATATTTCAGTTAAGGAGAAGGAGGTTCATATTACAAAGTTTCAATTATATAACAACCAGCATAAAGAAGCTCCTTCAATCCACAACAACCACAGAAGATCAAGGCAGTCTGACCTGCTGTTCTTGGCTTTTCACAAGGAAAATCCATCCCCAAGTGGAGCAACTGTTAGCCTCCTGTTGCGAAAGGTGTTCATTTTTCATGATTGACATTTTACATGCCAAATATGTCATACTTTGCATACTGCAATGTTCCATATTTCCAGAAGAGACCAAAGAAGAAGCCATGAAGTGTGCTAGTCCAAATGCCACTGCTAAGTTCCAAATTTTGGTGACTTAACCATTTTTAAAAGAATGTTCTATAAAAGGGAAGGCCAAATAGCTTAATCTTGGCCTCCCTAGGTTTCAATTTCTTGTTTTAGAAAATAGAAAATGATATATGTCCAAACAGCTTAATCTTGGCAGATTTGTAGATAGGTAGAGAATCAAAGGAGCCCAACTACTTAATCTGGGCCCTTGGCAGAAATAAGTATAGACTTAGATAGGAGAACAGAAAAAAGAAAAAATTGTAAAGTTGGGTCTGCAAGTCTAAGCACACCCACCAAAAGAAGAAAAAATGTTAGGAAAGTAGGCTGGGTAGGCAGTTTTCGAGGTTGCAGAATGATGATCCATGATCAATTTTGTGTTTCTAAGTGTTATATCTTTTTAGATCACAGTCAGGATGCAGTTTTTCATCTGGAGGAACTCAAACTAGACATAACTAACTCCCCTCTCTTCTTATTCCCCAAATCACTCACTAATTTTCCCAAAGAGGTCAAGATCTGCTTGAGCCTCTTAGTCTCATCATGTTCCATAACATTGGCCTTCGTGAAGATTTGCCTCACTCAAGGATTTCCATTCTTCTTTTACAAAGTTCTATTTCCCCAAAATAGCCTAAGGTTCCTTACCTTAGCGCTTTTCTCATCATCTTCATATTAACCACTAACTCTATTATGTAAATCCCTATCTTTTTTTCCCTTCCCCTACTAAATCTATGTAAATAACTCCCCTATGTACATACCCCACCTCAAAGCACTATAGCTATGTATTTTTCAGCCTTGGGACACAGTAGTCCACCTGGGACTATTGTGAACCCATCCGTGTCGTGAAACTGGGATTGGTCTAAACCTCTAGTTAGACCAAGAACCTTTACCCACCTCGCTGTCCTCGAAACCCTATAACTTTACCCCTCCGCATTCATTTGCACAAAGATAATGTTTAAAGTGTTATTAAACATTAAATTTTGTTCTCCCCCTCTTGTATAAACCCACAAAACCAAAGTATAAACCCTCCCTACGGCGTTTATGAAGATCCGAATATTCGCACGCCCGTCCATTATTCCCCCGCCGATTCACCTGTTCCGTCCACCGTCGGATCGGGCCCTCCCCATCCGACAGCTCTCAGCGATTTCGGAGGTGCCCCGCTGCTCGGCCGTTAGCTTCCGATGGCGAGGTGGTTTCTCCGCCGTACTAAAGACACTTGTCCACTTTCTATTACATCCGAAGGGCTCTGACGGATACCACCCTCGTACAGAAAGCGATCCGATGAAACCGCTTTCCACCTTCTGTATACACGCCCCATGTCACTTATCCAGTTCTACGTGTCTGCCTCGTCACCGCACCACGTTATCTGCACAGCATCGGCCTGCTGCCGAGTCATCCTGCCACGTCATCCACCGTACATGCTGACATCATCCTGCCACTTCATCCGCCGTACCATGGTCCCACCCGCTGATGTCATGCTAACATCATCATCAATTTTGAGGCGAAAGGCGAAAATCGTGCTTAGGAAGCCCTAATTCAAATTCCGAGGCAATTTTTCATATCACGCATGGCTACGGGAAAAGGGCCGAAGTGGAAAGACCCTCATTACGCAGCCCCCAGCAAGCCCAAAAGGCGCCAGATGACTCGTTTTTCTTCGCGAGGCATGCAGAAAGGATCAAAAGACAGTTCTAAAGGAAACAGAGGGTCGAACAGTGGCCATTAAGTTTTGATTTGACCCACAACGAAAGAAAGAACTGACCCGATTCATTCGTCAAAGAGTACCAGAGGAAGGATGAAGCGGTAAAGAGTATCAGTTAAATTTTTTAATGAAAATCTTCAGTTCCCAAAGCAGGTCAACATTGAATGGCCTCGAACAAAGTCAAATTAGGAGGTGGAAGCCCATCCCAGCTCTCAAATCATAGTTAAAGCACTTAAAGCCACCAAACTACAATGGAGCAGAAGTCCATGCACAGTTATTGCAGAAGCATTGCACCAAGCTACCAAGGCCAACGCATTAATTCAGTTTTGATACGACTGCCCTCAGCATAGCCCATAGATATTTTCTTACAACAGCCCATAGATATTTTCTTGCATTTATTTCTGATAGGTTTAGGTTAAAGTAATTTTTTACATTCAAACCTGTTTAGGTCACAACTGTGATAAACAATTTTGGAAAATTTTCCATATATATACCACCCTCTGTATTGTTTCAAGGGTTGGTTGATTGATAACTTTTCATTAGAGACTCGCACTGTATGTCTGAGACTTTTTCTTTAATCAAAGATTGCTGAAGAGATTGGAGGAATGACTGTCTGATGGATTGTTAATGGTCTCTGGAGACTGAATGATGGAATTCTTGTGCTGCAACATGAATCAATAAGTGCTTCTTATCTCTGTTTTCATTTTTCACCATTTAAACAACGAAAACAAAGATTAGCTTAGAACTTGTTTAACTGCACTCTAGGTTCAATTTATGCTTTTTCTTTATGTTTTCATCTAAAATGAATTGGAAATGAATATGAATTCCCCGTGGCTCATATTTACCCTAATTCACATGTGTTTGACAGTTATCTAGGGATTCTTTACTGCCCTTAGATAGAGCTCATCCGCCCTTCTCTGTTAAGCTGACTGAGAGATTCTTAATTGCCTCTCCTTCCTTAGCATTCTTCCATCCTTTAGACTTTGAAATTTATTCCGTGTGTAGCTACCTTGCTCCTTATTCCTCCTATGACTAGGAAAACGCACCAGTAGTCTTACTCCTTGACTCCACGCCCAATGGTTTGAAACTTTCACACTATACCTGCCTCTTTACCTGAAAACATCAATCTTCCCACCAAAACACAAACGAAATCCCAGAACTCAATAGCTAGCCTAAAATCATCATCAACAGAGCTAAATCAGAAAGAGAGAGCCCTCGCTAATTGCAGGTGGGCTAGAACCTGCAGTCCAAAGTTGGTTTGTGGTTACCTCGGCCATATCCCTTTAATCCAACCTGAGGGACAACCTGAGTGATAACATGTATAAATGAGGTTATTAAGTGTATGAAGAATATGGGTGAATAAATAAAGGAAGTTACCTTACTTGAGAAAATTTTGAGATCCTTGTATGCTAAATTTGAATCAAGTGTCTGCCATAGAAGAAAAATAGGATCTACAGAATATCACTATGACACAGCTTCAGGGAATCCTAACTTCTTTTGAGATGAGAAAAGGAGGTCCATCAGATATGAGATAAGCTGCATTTAAAGCTTCAACAAAAGGAGAAGAAAATGAAGAACAAAATGAATCAGGACACATTTAAGAAGAAGAAGATGAGGTAAATTTGTCAAGAAGCTTCAACGGGGTTCTGGAAGGTTCAGAGGTAAGCTACCTTTCAAATTCTTTGCTTGTGGTAGAGTCGGTCATTATGCTGCCAGATGTCCCCATAAAGATAAATATAAAAAAGGAAAGGAATATGCAAAAGGGAATAGGAAACAAGTTGTGAATAGGAGTTACTATACTTATGAAGATAGCAATGGTTTATCTAATAGTGATGAAGATGAAACTAGTCAAGATTACAGACTTCTCATGGCTTATGATAGCGATGATTTTTGGGATATTTTAGAAGAGGATAGTGATGTTTTATCTAATAGTGATGATTATAGACTTCTCATGGCTTATGACAATGATTATTTTTGGGATGTTTTAGAAGAGGAAAACTTTCATGAAGAAATCTCTAAACTCAAAATCTATTTAGAAGAAAAGAATATGATCATAGATACCTTGACATACCAACTTGCTAAAAAAGGAAAACACAATGAAAAACTAGAATGTGAAATTATGGGTCTAAGAAAAGATCTTGAGAAAACAAAATCTCTCAATCTTAGATTGTTAAAGGATCAGAAACTTTAAATGAAATTATCAAATTTTAGTGTTCTCCTCTGATAAAGACAGGTCTTAGATATACTAAATAAGCATCTCAATCACAGAAGTTGTCAACCTCCACGAAAAGCTATCTTGATGTAGAAAAGACCAGTGACCAGTATGACAATTGTCAGAAAACTCATAAAGCTGATCACCAGGTAAATCATAATCAATTTGCTCCAAGGATGAATACTAATAGAAGCCACAACCAACCTCAATCAAATCATAATTAATTTCTCCAAATATGAACATCAATAGAAACTACAATCAACAGGTAAATAGATTCGATAGTCACATAAACTTCTTTAATGGGCAATGTTTTTCATGTCATAATTTTGGGCACAAAGCTGCTCAATGCGTTACTTACAAAACCATCATGACTATAGAAGAACGAAATCAAAGGAATGTAACAGGGATCAAGAGAAGTTCCTATAATAACTTTTCTCCTCTTGAAAATGAAATAGAATGCTCAATTTCTAACAACTTTGGTCATGAAGAATCTGAATGCAAGAGAAAATTTTAGCAAACAACTCAAAAGGAGCAAATGCCATTAAATCCCAAGATATGGAGAAGGAAAGAATCTCAAACAGAAATATGTGGTATAGCCTTGTATGGAAAAGGACAAGAAAATCAGTGGTACATCGACAGTGGATGCTCCAAACATATGACAGGTGTAAAAGAGAAGCTTCACTCATATAATGCCTTAGAAAAGGAAAAGAATGTATCATTTGGAAATGACACTCCAGCTGTCATAAAAGGTAAAGATTCTATTTTCTTGAAAGAAAAGGTTAAAGTTGGAAATTTTATGTATGTAGATGGTTTAAAGCATAACCTATTGAGTGTCAGTCAAATGTGTGATCAAGGAAATGAAGTGGCATTTCGATCAAATGGATGTGTTGTTCGTGAGCTTGATACATGAGAGACAATGATCAAAGGTACAAGAACTCCAAACAACTTATACATACTCAAAGGAGGACAACAACAGTGCTATCTAAGAAAAAGTGAAGAAAACTAGCTATGGCATAGAAGATTGGGACATCTAAGCTTTTCTCAAATAAGAAAAGCATGCAGACCCAAGGCTGTTTGTGATCTTCCAAATATCAGCATCCTAGAAAACAAAATATGAAAACCGTGTCAAATCGGTAAGCAAACCAGAGTTCACTTCACAGAAAAACAAGGGTCAACTCGTAAGCCTCTTGAACTTATCCATACTGATTTATGTGGACCAACAAGGAAAAGGTCACCTCGTGGAGAAGAATACTTTATTTTGTTCATTGATGATTTTTCCAGAATGTGTTGGATAAGTCTTCTAAAGCATAAATATGAAGCATTTGAAAAGTTCCAAGCCTTCAAAGCTTTAGTTGAAAATGAATCAGATCAAAAAATCAAATGCCTTAGATCTTATCGAGGAGGGGAATTTATATCGGATGAATCTTTTGAATTTTGTGAACAACATGGAATAAAAAGGGAATTATCCACTGCAAGAACACCTCAAGAAAATGGTGTAGTAGAAAGGATGAACAAAAAAGTTCAACAAATGGCTTGAGCCATTCTAGATGAATCTAGAACTCCTGCAACCTTTGGGG
>CM062820.1:1300202471-1300467471 GCA_031772625.1 Pinus tabuliformis | reverse complement strand
AACTGATGTTTGGTTACTGGTATTGAGTTCAGATAACAGCATGATTAATGACTTATCTTTATGTACTAGATCTGGTTGATAACTCTCATAATATCATTGTATATGTATGGATCTGGTGATTGGGTGATTCAGAAGGTTGTTTGATTATGAGCTTCAATGTTGTTGTTGGGTCCAGTATGAAAATTGGATGAAAAGTGGCCTTTCAGATTATGTGTTGTGCTTCAGTTTATCCAGTCTGAAAATTGATGAAACGTGGTACCTGGAGGAGAGAAGATTTTAGGCTAGCACCTATGTACTAGTATCTAAGCTAGTACAAAAGCTAAGGGAGATCTTTGGAGCATTGTAGCAGGTAGCAGCATGTGTACTAGTAAATGGATCGGCTAGTACAAGAGCAAAGGGGGTTGTAGCTCCCGTACTGGTATAAGACTGCACCAGTACAAATATTGTAAAAGGATTTTCTTATTAAGAAGAAGATTGAGATGACTTGCAGCAGGTTGTTTTTCTCCCGCATTGGGTTTCCACCTTATATCATGGTGTTCATGTGTGTGATGATCTATTCTCTATTACGGCATTTGTTATCTGATAATATGGTTGATAATGTTCTAATTCACTCATTGAAGATCAATTAACTTAATCATAAGAAGTTGTGGAAGTATCATATATGAATTTGATTATGGAAATGAAAAAGTTTTATTAATGTGATAATACTGATTCACCCCCCCCTCTCAGTATTATTTCCAACAATTGGTATCAAAGCAGGTCCTTTGATAGAAGCTTGATCGCTTGAAGGAGATCCGTGGAACAATGGGAAAGAAGCTTAAGAAGAAAGCACCTAAGAAAAAGAAGTCATCTCAGAAGAACTATGACAGTGAGAGAATCGATTGGGGATTAGGTATAAGAAGCTCTTCAGATTCAGAATCAGATTCAGAATCATTATCAGGTATGAATATATTATCCTCTGATGTTCCAGCTATCTTTCCTTTTGGAAGAGATGAAAGTGATAGCGAAACTGCTGAATTTGCTCTTATGGGTGAACAAGAAAGATATCAAATAGAGGCAGAATTTAAAAGGCTGACAGACAAAATTAGAGATCAACAAGATCTATTTAACAAAAGGGAATGTGATTTCAAAGAAGAAGCTACCAAACTAAAGGCCCAACTAGAAGAAGGAAACAAGGTAAAAAAGCTACTCAAGGACAAGGAAGACCAATGTCAAAAATTGCAGCATGAAGTGACATCATTAAGAAAAGAAGTCAACGAAATAAGCACAACCATCAAGAAACTCAAAGATAGATCTAGCTACTATGAAAATCTTGAAGCTACAATCCTCTCACTAAAAGGAGATCTTGAAGAATCAAAGAAGCAGAATACAGATCTACTCCAAGCTATTGCAAAACAAGAAAACGAAGTCACCAGCTTAAAATCTCAACTAGAATGTGCCTTCCGAGTTTGTCAAATGCAGCAGGATCTGAATGAAGAACAAGAAAAGGAGATTCTCAAACTAAGGGAACAAATGGAAGAAGGAAGGAAAGCTGAAGAAGATTTGAAAAAGCAATCTCTTGAAAAGGAAGAACAACTTCAGGTTGAGGTAAATATCTTGAAAGGTAAACTAGAAGAAAAGGATAAGCTTTTACGATTTCAAGATAGTTCTAAAGTCTTGGATGATATTCTTAGTAGTCAAAGGTCTCCTGCTATAAAGACTGGTCTTGGTTTCCATGAATCTGTTGAAGGTGAATCTAGTTCACAAGGTGAGGCAAGGAACTCTAAAGAGAAATCTAAAGTGATCAACGAAGAAATGAAAGATCAATCTCATCATCAACCAAGAAAAGAGATTCCTCAAAGAAAATCCTTTACTCCTCCTATGAATAATGTTGAATGTTATGTATGTCATAATCTAGGACATGTTGCAGCTAGATGTAGAAGAAGAAGGGTTCAAGACCATTATGCAGAAAGATCATCACATTCAAGGTACTTTTATGGATATTGCTTTGCTTGCAATATGTTTGGTCACAAAGCTGCTGATTGTTACAGGAGAAATATGAAACATGTAAGATGTTATGCATGTAACAAGCTTGGACATATAGCTAAGGAATGCAGGAACAAAGTGTGGGCACCATATCAAAAGGAGAAAATGTCATCATCACGCTTGAAGATATGGAGGAAAAAGGAAGTACAGTCAGAAAAAGGCGGCACTGCACAACGTACAAACATACCAGAATCAGAGGGAGCTGAAAGTACAAAACTTCAGTGTCCTGAATCTCATATGCAAACTTCATAAAGGAAAGTTGCATATATACGCAAGTTAGTTACTGCACAGTCGCGTATATGATTGTTTGAAGAAAGGCAGTAGGGACAGATTCAAGAGAAGGATCAGTTTTTCTCTAGTTAATAGTAATGATGTGTGGATATGATGGTTAGAAGTGTTTTGGTTCTAACTTGATATTGATGATGTCTTGATACTTCTTATTGATATGCATGATCAAACAGATGGCACAGGTTTAGAGGGAGCATATGGACTTAATGCATTATTGGCATTATGGTTAATAGTCCTTTGTGATGATACTTATATGGATAAATGATTCATCTTGCTATGGTTATGAGTTGTTCACATGGTTCTTGGATCAGATTTATGGTTGATTCTCTAATGATGCTTGCATGGGAAGCACTTAGCTTGAATTCACATCTTCTTGATGTTGAGTCACTCATATGCTGCTGTCGTCATATGCATAAAGATCATATATTACAGTTATGATTCCTTTCATTCTTTGCACAAATGGATGAGGATTGTTGGCTGGATACAGGGATGATTATTCAAGGTTGCATTGTTGGAGACATGATGATAATGAGCTCTTATCTATATGATGATAGGATTGTTTCATACATATGTTGATTAATGCAGATATTCCCAATTGCTGATACTTGATTCATGTAGATCTGGATGGCTATGATGTTTCTCACATAGAATGTGAAATTCTGTTGATGCGGACATACCTTGATGATTCATGCACTAATACAAGTTGCTCGTCTAGTTGCTGTTGACAGATATTATGGAGCAGATCATAAAGTGTTGTTGCTGATGTTCATCTTATTTAGGTGATGTCATATCAAGACTCATGATGTAATAGTGTCATCTCTTCAGGTCATGTAACGACCTATGTTGGTTTCCCCACTATGCCTGGGATGAAGATGTAATGTATTTGGTTTTCATTTTTCTGATATATCCCCACTTGGTTGGGTGATGGATGTATGTATTGAATCTTTTAGGAAGGTCATTTGTGATGTAGAACATCCTTTTGCAGACCTTGCTTACAGTCAGGGGGAGCCTGAGCATGAACAACACTATATAGCAGAGCAGACATTTCAGATTGTTCTTAGAAAGAGCATGATCAGATTGGTGCACCATGACATATACAAAGGGGGAGCTCATTCAGAGATTTCAACAGGTACTCAGGGGGAGCTTATAATGCATGTCATGCGGAAAGAGTCGATAGTGCGGACACAACCGACCTCCCTAGAAGCAAAAGCTTTCTAGTGACAAACAAGACAAATAAACACTACCTTTCTCTAAACATGCATTGAGAATACAAGTAATCAGGGGATCTTAACATACCTTTAGTCCAACGCTTTGTAGTAGTCCAGCCTTGCCGATCCGGATGAGCTCCTCCTTCTTTTCAAAACCTGCATTCACTAACAAGCCAAAAGATTAAATAGCACCTGATAAACTCATAAAACAATACATATCCATCATACAGACCAAGGAGTATATGAAACAAATCATGAATAACAATCTGTTGAGAAAAATGAGTTCATTTGTATTAAGAGGAAACAAAAGGAACCATTACAACCTGAGTCTTGGTGTTGTGCAAGTCCCTCCTAGGGTCCAGCAAGAGTTTTCCTTTACTTTGATCAGCTCACCCACTCTCAAATAAGGCTAGGAAAGGATGGGAATCTCTCCTCTCAAGCTTTACAAGGGAGTCCTAATTCCAGCAGCATCTACCCTTAGGAATGTTCAGCTTTCAAACTCCCTCCCTTTGGCCCAATGCCTGTATTTATAGTGCTCTAGAGGAAGTTATTCAGGTCCACCATCAATGGGATAAGCCCCTCTTTGGATGGGATAGCTCCCCTCTTGATGGGATAAGTTCCTCTTTGGTAGGGATACACGAACCATCTGGAGGCGCTTCATACCCGTCAAACAAGCTTCTAGAATGCTCTAGAAATGACCACAAGTAACTTTTTGGGAGTGAAACTTGTGCCTTTTGACCTTTACAGGAGTACGCACCCATTGCTTTATAGACAGAGCGTACAAGTACGCAGGTATTGTGAACTTGGGGTGCGTACACGCAGGTAAGGCTAAGAGAAACTGCGTACCAAGAGATATATAGATTTTTAATGACTTTCTCTCTTTCTTGGAGTTTGACATGGAGAGCAGAGGTATGAGGCTTGCCAAGGAGGATAGTATGACAGTTGATGAAGCCATACTAACTGCAAATAGTCATGGTGACAAATTTTAGTGTAACAGATTGCCCCCTAAAGTGCGAAGCCTGTAGTAGATTAGGGTTTCATATCATCTAGGAAGGGTGAAGTAATTTATCATTTCAAGGATTATCTTGTGGAGAGCCCAGTCAAAACCTGCAAATTATCAACACAAAATAAATATATATGATCATATCATCGCTGAGGTAGGCATTCCCATACTTAGATTGAAAACTTTAACTAATTGACTATCTACTGCTCTGATACAGGAATGATTCTGCAGTACATCATAATCATAGACTTTTGTAGACACAGTATGGACGCAGCCATCTGTTTATAGTTAGTCTACTGTATAATGAATACAAAACTCCTCGCAGCCTGGATGGTGGAAACTAGATCCAGGGTCTTCATTTCTACTTCCCGAACAGGTACGATTCTATCCATGCGAATAAATGAGTTGATGTTGAACATGGTAGAAACCACTTGATTACCAGTCAATGATGTAAACTGTTAACAAGCGTGAGAGAGACCACCAGTGATGTCAATGGTTCTCAAAGTACCCAGTACAATCCCTGAGATGTGAATGAATGAGTTGATGTCGAACATTTCACGGAATCCTTCGATCGAAAGTCAATGATGTAAACTGTCGTCAAAGGCGAGAAACCTGCCATTGATGCATGCAGACTTCAAGGTACTGACGATTCCTAGGTCATCTTTCTAGATAATGTGCTGATGTCGATAGAAAGCGACCCGTTGCAGGCAAGCCCACAACACGAAATCATAGATCAAGTTGAAGAAATGTAGCTGTAAGGACTGACTCAGGGATGGTCAAAATGGATGACGAATATTTCGCAGATGAATGTTTATTACAGAGACCTCTTGAACACATAACGACATGACAGATGACTTGGTGACATTTGACCCAAATTTAATACCTGGCTAAAGACTTTCAATGTGGTTTGATCAACTGTGAGGCAAAGGATTTCCCAACCCAGGTGAATGAAAAGTGTCGTGTCCAAGAGTGGTAATAAGGCTTCTTCTGAGACAAAGGATAACAAATGGGCTCATTTTTCTCTCTTTTCCCCCACCATTTCTGGCAAGTACCTCTTTATTTTTTACAAGCTTGAGGAGGATAACATATGCTTGATTATAAGCTCATCCTTCGGATGAGTCCAAATTAGTTTTGATTCGAACCCTAAGGAGTGGTCCATTCCTGTTTGTAATCAAACAGGTCCTTTACTGTGAAATTTTAACGAGTCCAGTATAGGAGAAACTCGGCATTTTTCATTTTTAGAGAGTCTGAAAAAACTTAAGAAGACTCCAGGTTGACCTTTTTCGTAAAGTTGTGTCTCCCAAGCCCGAAAAAGTATAAAATAATACTTGAGAGAACCGCTTGATGTTGCGACCAAGGAGTACTTTCATAATTAGTGCCTCTGACCTGAAAAGTAAAAAGCGATCAAGGACACGTCATTTTATTTCCAGTATCGAGTTTGAAACGACAAAAACCCGACAATCTTTTCCTGTTTTTACGGTCAGAAAAGAGCTATAAGGGGACCGTCTTTTAATTCTGTTTTAACGAGTGTAAAAGAAATGCTCGGTAATCTTTTCATGTTTTAGGAGTCAGAAAAGGGCTTAAAAGATGACTCTGATGTTTTGGTTTGTGAAAAATGATAATTTTCCCTGAAATTCCTTTTGTCTTGCACAAAAACGACACATTACTCATACCTGTTTAAGATAAGCAAAAATACATTGAGAAATATCCTTCCATGGTGAAAAATAAACAAACTTAGCATTCATTTATCCAAAAAACCTATAAAAAGACCTTTTATCATGTCATTTTTACCATTTTACTGTTGAGGGAGAGAAAAGGGCTTTTGGCAAGAAACTTCCTGTGGACTTTGCGGAGAATCCGACCGTCGGAATCGAGTGTCATCTCTTTCAAGTATTTCACAACATCCTCCTCTTTGTTTTCATCCGTTTAGAATTTCATTTTAAGCCCTAGTTTGATTTTTAGGGGGCTTTGGGGTTTTAGGATCCGCTTTTCGGGGTACGCAGGTGCCCCATGGGCGACCTGCGTACCCCGACATTTTCGTTAATGGGAAAATGGCAGGAGTACGCAGCCTGCCTTTAGAACAGCTGCGTACTCACGCTTTGTTTTCTGAACGCGGGGTGCGTACTCCGCGCAAAGTGAATTTAAAACCCCAAATCTCAAAACTAAACCATTAATTTTTGATTTAATGAATTCTAATGAATGTTTTCTGGTGTGTAGATTGCCCACCATGCTTGATTGGCACGAAAGAGAACACGAAGATGTTGATTTGGCCGCAATAGATCATCAAACCTCCATTGATGCTTTGAAGGCATGCGGTCTCTAAAAATACTGGGCCATACCTGGCATGAGGGCCCAGGTGCGATTCTTAAATGGCTGGTTGAAAGGTGGAACGTTCAGGATCAATGTTTTTACGTCGGAGGGCACCAGCTTGAGATAGAGCCCTCAGACATATATTTTCTCACTAGTTTGCCTAATAGGGGTGAGCAACTGACTCTGTCCGGGACTAGGCCGGGTGGCCAATCCCTTGCTAGCCTCCGGCTAGAGTGGTGCAATAATCAGCACCAGAAGAAGGGGATAGAAATCAAATACATATCCCTGCCTGAACTTATGGTAATTGCCTTTACAGTTACCAGACTTTGCGGCGCAGCCGCTTTGCATATTGCCACCAGGTCCCAAATGCGGATGGCGATAGACTGCTACCGAGGCACCATTTTCAACTGGTGTGACGCTGTGTTGGCCAATATGAAGGGCCAACTGACTAGGGCAAAGAACGGGCAATTAAAGACCTTTGGGTATGGGCCTCTAGTTGTGAGCTTTGCCCTAGAGAGGGTTCCGATGCTGATCCCACAACATCTCACTGTTGCAGCTGGGCCTCCTCGAGAGCCAAAGTTGATGCGATGGGTTGCGGTGATGGCCCGACATCCTGATGAGGGAGCGGGAGTTGTCCGATTTCCTATGGATTACTTTCACTGGTTGGAGGACCAGGTCTTTGCGATACAGGATTTTCCTTATGCCGGAGTAGATTTTCGCGGTGATCCAGACATGGTTCTTCCACAGGGAGAACAATGGGACGACAGAGGTACTTCATTTTTCACAAATTTTTAAATTATTTACTTTTTTGTTTTTTTTTTATATCGTCTCAAAACTGACAGTGACAATTTTCAAAATGCAGATGTAGGTCCACAGCGTCCGGCCAATCTCCGGCCATTCGAGAGAAGAGTACCAATTGCACCAGCACCGGCCCCACAGGATGCGGCCGCAGAGACCTTAGCCAAGCTGGAACAGGACCTAGAGCGTCTCACGGCGACATACCAGAGACGACTATAGATGATATTCCTATCTGACTTCAGCGCTATGTGGTCGCAGTCCCAGGACCTTTCAGGAGGTTCCTGTGTAGGGTAGCGCGGGCAGTGGTGTCGTATAGAGAGCACTACCAGTGATTGGCTAGTCACTTTTTGTAGACACATGTGACATTTTTGGTTTTTTTGTACTTATCATTTTTGCCGATCATAAGGTGTTTTTCAACCTATGATCGAAGACGATGTATATTTTTTGACACACTCCTATCTATATATATATCATTATTACCGGCTTATCTTGTTAAACTTGTATGATGAAATGTTTTTAAATTTACATTTATGATTATCGCAAATGTCTTTATAACATTCGAGAAGCAATTGCATCTGCTAATGTATTTAATGACCTTGGAATATGCTGATATTCAATGTAATCAAATTCACGTTCCAAGAGGTGCACTCTCAAAAATAACATTAATAACACTGGATTTCTAATGGCATATACTCTATTAAGCTGTAATACAATGAGTTCAGAATCTAACCTCACTATCAAACTCCGAATCCCAAATGAAATAGATTCAGATAATAACTCAATCACTGCACTGTATTCTGCAATGTTGTTTGTTGTTTAACCAAGGCTCACCCCATGCATAGAAACTAACTCGTCAGAGGGCGAATAGATAACCCAAGCTGCGGAAGAGATATTCCGTGTACTACAACAAGCACCATCAGCAAATCCAATGTACGTTTGGAGAGGCGTCAACATCTGCAATATCAAGAGTAAAACCAAGATAAGCCAGAATAACGACGAAAAACACACTCTCTAAGCTAAGCACACTATCTATACTAACAAACACACCAGCTAGAAAGAAAAACTAACCTAACTAAATCTCCATACCCATCATTTAAGCATAATACCTCTTTAGGTAAAGTCCATTTCTGGGCTTACCCAAAGAGTCCCCATCAAAATCTACCAGCTCATAGGTCCCTTTTGCTAGCTTTCGCTTGATAATGTAGGGTCCATGCCACATAGGAACGAATTTGCCAGCACCTAATTTATCGTTAGCTTGATCATATAATAGCACTAGGTCTCCTTCCGAAAAATTACGAGGGGTCACGTTGCGATTATACTGAGCTTTCATCCTTTTTGCGTGAGTCTCGATTGCCAATGCAACGTCACGTCGAGTCTCATCTAATTTAGCTAAGTATAATAGACGCTTCTCCTCTTCGGAAGTAGCTGGAAGTAATTCGACAACCATTTGAAGTGATGGGATTTCGCATTCAATGGGCAACACTGCTTCCAAACCATAAACTAGTTGGAAAGGAGTGAACCCTGTTGATGTTTTCACTGAGGTTCGGTACGCCCAAAGCGCTGAAAATAACATGTTGTGCCAATTCGACCGATGAATACCAATGATTCGTCGGATCATGATAACTAGAACTTTGTTGATGGACTCAACCAAACCGTTTGGTTGGGGATAATAAGGAGTAGAACTATCATGACGTAAACCAAGCTGGCCTGTAAGTTCTGTCATCATAATGTTTCGAAAATGGCGCCCATGGTCAGTGATTATCGCTTGTGGGACACCAAACCTAGCAATAATATGATTGAATATGAAAATCGCAGCTGTCTTGCCATCTGCCTCGAATGTAGGCATCGCCTTGGCCCACTTAGTAAAATAATCCCGCAAGGATGATATACGCATGCCCCCCGGCCGAGTGAGGGTTACATGTAATAAAATCGATACCCCATTTAGAAAAAGGACCAACGGCAATTATAGGGTGGAGAGGAGCAGGTGGTGCGCACATCTTGCGATCAAACACTTGATAGTTGTGGCATTTTCGGACCGCAATGATACAATCTTTAAACATGGACGGCCAGAAGTAGCCAGCACGCAACACCTTCTAGGCTGTGGCATACCCAGACATATGACCGCCACACGCTCCAGAATGATAGTCATTCATAACCCTTTCTGCCTCTTCATGAGTTAAGCAGCAACGAAAAACCAAATCTGCCCCGCGACGATAAAGAGTATCTCCAATAATTTTGTACTGTTGGGACTGGAATCGAATTTCCTAACGTTCCGACTTTGAAGCTTCGGGCCGAAAGGATTGGGTTTGGAGATAGACGATTATATCACCATACCACGGATCTAAAGTGCTGATGAGAAACAGAGATTCGTCCGCAATGGGTTCCTCTGCCACAGTTTCCGTGTCAGCACGCGGGAAGTCACACATCAACTCTGCAAAAACTAAAGATTTCTTAGACTTAGATTTTTCAAACTCCAAGTCAAACTCTTGCAAGATAACAATCCATTTAGAGTACTTGCCCCCTAGCAATTGTTTAGTCAAAATGTAAATCATAGGGTTGCAATCCGAAATGACTGTAGTTTTACGGAGAAGAATGTAATGACGAAAACGTTGGACAACCTGAACAGCTGCCAGGGCCAATTTCTCCACATGTGAATATTTTAGCTCAGTGGGATTTAACGTCCTACTAAGATAATAGATCACATGTTCCATTTTGAATTCATCTTCCTGTACTAAGACCATTCCAATGGTGGAATGAGCGGCGGTGAGGTACAAAAAGTAATCCTGGTTGTAGTTGGGAGGATGCAGAAACGGTGCATGGGTCAACGCGTGCTTTAGCGCATCAAAAGATTTCTGAGCTATCTCATCCCAAGAGAATTGAGCATTTTGTTTCAACAACCGGGTAAAACCCTTGGTAATCTCGGTGTAGTTAGGAATGAATCGGCGTAAAAAGTTTGCTTTCCCTTGCAAACTTTGGAGTTGGCGCAGACTCGAAGGAGGAGGCAATTTGATGATAGCTTCGACCTTCGAGGGATCAACGCGAATGCCGGCTTTTGAAACTACAAATACCAGCAATCATCCCACTTCGATGCAGAAGACACATTTGTGTGGGTTCAACCGTATACGATAATGCCTACACCTCATAAAAATTGCTCGTAAATGGACAAGGTGATCAGCTCGATGTAAGGAGTGAGCGGGAAAATCATCGAGATACGGTTGCACAATGTGCTTGATGTCATGAAATGCATAAGACATTGCCCTTTGAAAAGTGGCTCCGGCATTCTTAAGCCCAAAAGGTAATTTGCAATAAGAAAATGTCCCCCATGGACAAATGAAAGCCGTTTTTGGTTGATCAGCAGGTAGAATATTGATTTGGTTGTAACCGGAAAAACCGTCCATAAAGGAAAATATTTCACTGCCGGCACAATCATCAATTATTTGATCGATATAGGGCACTGAATAGTTTTCCTTGGGACAAGCACGATTGATATCCCTATAGTCGATACATATTCTTATTTTTCCCTGCTTTTTATTAACCGGAACAATATTCGATACCCAGTCCGTTAACGGGATCAGATAAATGAAACCTGCTTTCAACATCTTCTCAACTTCTGCTTTAATTGCAGCCGCTTTCCAAGGGTGTATTTGACGCAGACGTTGCCAAACGGGTTTAGCGTCCAGGTAAGTCTTGATCTCATGAACAACAATGGAGGGATCAATTCCTGGCATTTCCTCATAGGACCAGGCAAACACGTCGCGGAATTCTTGAAATAGGGACTTGTATGTTTGAATTTCGTCATCTGAACACGAGGCACCTATATGAATGTGTTCAACAATTCCGGGCTTCACTGAAATGTCAATGGGAATAGTGCGAGAAACGTTTCCCAAATTCAGCTCTGAATCAGGATGTTTTATTGGACTCTGAGCATCTTTGACATATTCAGCTGTAAAGATTGATGAGAAATCATTTTCAAAACGATCATCCTTAGGTAAAAACGAAGATCTATGATGGAGATCTTCCCATGGTAAATCGTCTACACACAGGACTTCACAAAGTTGTTCGTCAGATGACACAACTTCGGGAAACGTTATTAACTCCGAGGTTGACGCAAAAAGGGATTCCTCACGGACCACATTCATTTGGTCGATTTTGGTTGAACTTGGGTCAGAAAAAGACTGCACGGCTTCATAGGCAATTTCATATGGACTCAAAGGCATTGCATCACCGAATGAGTCTATCTCAGATTCAGATGGGACAATCCAAGGATCATCGTAAATAATAGTATCTGATGTAATCATATGAATAAATGCGAATGAAGGGTCTGTGTTGATTGGAGGAAAAGGAAAAGTTCCCAGTAAACCGAAATCTTTAACTAATCCTATGCCAACATCCTTATAAGGGATAGTCGTTTTACCGACATGCTGGATACTCTCTGAAGAGGCTGGGTCGGATGAAAAATAAGCCAGCTGGTCTATGGTTACGATCTTGCCATTGTGTGGAAACTTTATTACTCTGAAGACTGATGAAACGACCGCTGTCATAGCATAAGACCAACTTCGACCCAAGAGAAGGTTGTAGTCTAGAGGGGCATAAACCACCTCCACATCCAGTCTAACGGTTTTTCCTTCAACCCCTATAGGCAAATCCTGTAAAACGCCAAATGGATGGAACCCACGGCCATCAAAGGCCTTAAGAATTGTCAGGGATTGGTTCAGCGAAGGAGAACCAAGCGATCTCCAACACTGAATTGACATAATGCACGTGGAAGCTCCCTCATAAATTATAGTCCGATGAATAGGCCTGTTTTTGACTATCACTGGAATCTGGAAAGCCATTTGATGTGGGAGACGCGGTGTACTATTTTCTAGATCAAAGATTATTAGGTTCGGGTCCTGAACATCAACAGCTCCTATATCCGAAAAAGTAATTTTCGTTGTGCTGGGCATGATTGCAGCACTTCTAAAGCCGACATTGCTGAGGCTGAAACAGCTAAATCCTCAACAATGTTGTAATTCTGAGCCGCTCTCGCATGTGGATTGAAAGCAGACCTTCGAAGTACACCCTTGGCGGGCGGTTTTATTACTAAGTCAGGGTTAGGTTTCTCGATCTGTAGTGGATCGGAACCGGGAGCTGAGGTTGATGGATTTGAATGAGAAGATTCTGCTTCTTTCGATCCATCAACAGGACTTTTACTACCATAATCGTGTGATCGAGTCGCAATCCTTACATGAGACATCATCAATATGGATTCTTCAGTGGCACTCGAGGAAGAACCTATCATCTTACTCTCCTGCTTTGGAAATGGATCTTTCAAAACAGCAGGAGTTGAGGAACCTTTGACGATTTTCACAACCTCGGCCCGATGGGGGCAATCTCTTGTAAAATGATCCTCTTCACAAATTAGACAAGGATATTGATGTTTGCGCTTTTCGTCATTGGTTTCCGACTTTTCTGTTTTCTCCTTTGGAGTCTTGTCTGCTTTACCCTTCTTCTTACCCTTCTTCTTCCCACCGTTTTTTGATTTAGCCGTAGATGACTCTACAGCGTGAATATCGGCGGAAATTTCAGGAGAAGACTCTCCTGTCGGGGAATCTGGTAAGGTTATAATGGGCGAAGAATTCTTTGAATATTTCTTCTTGCTTTTAGTATTTACCGTACCAATCATGCCATCAGCAGCATGAGATCCCGAAGGAGCAGCAGCGATTTGATTTGACTTTGGAAGATCTGGGATCTTTTCATGTAACGTACCTAACTGAGTGTAAACTAAGTCAAGGTACTGCGCTTGAGAAATTACTTTCTCCTCAGTAACTACTCCGGCCTTAGCTACGTCTTCAGTAATCTTCGGTAATAATGATTTAACAAACCATTCAGCTAAGATTTGGTCTGGGATAAAAACTTTCACTAATCGCCGTCGACGTCTCCATTCATGTATATGATCGGAAATATAAGTGGACGTCGACTATTTTAATGAAGTTAGTAGCTTCGTGCAATTATCATATCTGACCGAAAACTGAAAATGAGTTAGGAATGAGGTAGCTAACTGACTAAAATTGTAAAAAGAGGCCCGTGGTAACTCAATGTACCACTTGGCCACGAGACCAATGAGTGTACGCTGGAAAAGACGTAAGCAGATCGAATCATCCGAGATGGAATTTGAAGCACACCAGAGGTGGTAAGTCATCACGTGATTGGACGGATCCTCTCCAGACTTACCTTCGAACTTGGGTATATCACTGGGCAACTTATTTGGCATTGGCGGCCAGAACGAAAGATAATTTATTGGATCGTTCGTTAGGCGCGACAAGTCTGGTAAATCCAAAGTTGCGATAAACTGTAATTGCCGATTAGGATCCCTAAACCTCTAGGTCACAAGACCAGTCCCAGGAGGAGGATATCCTGGATAACTTGGAATAGGTATCGCATTCGAGATATTGTATCCTCCTGGAAAACCAGGATTAACCGGACCGTACTGGGGTTGCTGAGGTTGTTGATAAGTGTACCCAGGATACGGTTGATACTGGTAAACCGGCTGTTGGACAGCAGGCCCGTATTGGTACTGTCCCTGGTACGGTTGATAAGTGAATTGTGGTTGACTAGTGACAACCGTACTTAAACCAGGTTGTCCTACAGGCATCTGAACCGTAGTTTGAATCGTAGATCCAGACAATGGTAAAGATGTCTGAGGAGTAGTTGCAGAGACAGTAGAAACCGGAGCTGTCGATACTCCAGAAGCAAGTGTGGTGGAAGGAGCAGATGTTGCGGTAGTTGCAGCAGCCATTTGAGATGGAGTACTAGGTGCAATTGGCGGCTGAGTAACTACCGAAGGTACAGAATTTTGAACATTAGACTGGACCGGTTGCTGGGATGGACCAGCAACTAAGGGTTGTCCAGCTTGAGATGACAACTGTACACTTGGCTGCAATACCTGTTGAACTTGCGATGGATCCCACACTATGTTCATTCCGGGGTATTGACCCATGACAGGTTGAGGATATTGAGATCCATAACCAGATTGAGGATAGGATTGATAACTGAAAGGAATAGTTCCCGTACCTTGAACATATGATTGACCTTGAGGTGGTTGATAACATTGACTCGAGTATTGACCTTGAGGTTGATAACCTTGAGGTAAATACTGATACTGGGGTTGACCTTGACCTTGAGGTTGATACCCTTGAGGTAAATACTGATACTGAGGTTGACCCTGGGGTACATATTGAGGCTGGGGTTGACCTTGAGGAATGTATTGTACTATGGGTACATACTGTCCTTGAGGTTGCCCCCCAGACACAATTTGTGTACCTTGAGGTTGCCCCCAGGCGTTAATTGAGGCTGCCCCCCAGGCGGTAATTGGCCACCTTGAGGTTGAGAACCGGGAACTGAACCTGACATCATGTAAATGTCCCCTACACCCAACGGTTTATTACCATTGTTTCCAGCTAATAACCCATGTTCAATGGGTTGAGGAGATGCTCCCGCAAAAGTACCAGAAAGTGACTGATACCCGGAGGGAACAGAAGGACCGCCGTACAAGAAAGATTCAGGAGATTGAGTGAACACGGATGACTGACCAGACATATTTACAGGAGTATAAATACCTCCAGGTGGAAAAGGAGTACGAGGTGGAGAAAAACTTATCCCTGAGTTGTCTAAATAATTGGTTAACGAAAGGTACCAAGTAGTACTTCTAGGAGGACTGTAAAAGATAGATTCACGCTCCCTTAGATCAATAGTAGGTTGATCTTCAAGGATAGATACGCAAAATTCTTCCTCTGGAGCAAGTTCTTCAATAGCTATCAAACCAGCAGGAAGATTTTCGGTGATGACTCTTTCTACCCTAGGTGAATCAGGTGCACTAGAAGTTGTAGTAATAGGTTCAGATATTTCAGGTTCTTCGCCTATATCACTAGTAGATGAAAAACTACCAGCAAGCTCGGAAACTGCAACAGCTTCAGGATTATAACCTGTTTCTAGACCTTGGTAATCTGGATGGACTACCAATGACGATTCTCCTTCTTCAGGTGAACCTACTTTACTGCCACTAGGAGTTACAAGGACCTTCAAACCTTCGTAATGACTCGGGACCTCTTCAGGAGGCTCGCCCCACAATCTACGGGACTTCCTCAACAAATCGGCCACGGTAACAATCTCAAGAGACTTGCCCCGAAGTCTACGGGACTGTCTCGGTAATTCAACCACAGTTAAAAACTTTTAACTACTGCACACGCAAACAAAGTAAAATCTCAAAGCAAACCACCTAAAGTCTCTAAAGAACCAAACAAATTTGAATCACACGCCTAAAGAATCTAGGGCATCAAACCATACACAAACAGTAGCCTTCTGGACCGAAAACACTAGTTGGAGATGAAACCCAACATCGCCAAATTCAGTACAAAAGTGGTGGGCGGAACAGTTACCCCGACAACCTGCTTAATGAATAGACCGGCACAAGTTCCTCCACTTTAACCGTCTCGAGTGAAGTGAACCCCCCGGAAAATCCAAGTGAGTCTAGCCGATGTCTGCTCCAGGTACAGTGTGATCTTCCCTCCACCGTCACCTCGGTAGAATCCTAAAGATAATGGTCACTAAGGTTACCAACAACAACAAATGCACCTGGGGGAACAGTCTACGACCCGATAGCATGCAAGGGCAGAGTAACAAGCTCAATCCCCTTGCCGGCTCCTTGACAATAATCCAAGGTTTACTGACAAGTGACCCCAGGCTCCTTGACAATAATCTGAGGTTTACCGTTTGTAGTACGTGCGTATCTGGCGTCTTTCCCAAAGAAGGAGGATTGATCCCCTCACTGGTTCGGACATGGTCTCGTGCTTCTCCTTTAAGAGGAGCTTTCCCAAAGTACAAATGAAACAGTTGGATTTATCCTACCACAAGATGAGCTACTTGTTTGGTTTTGCTGTCTTGGAGAGTTAATTACTCTCCTACTCCAAGACACTAGCCTGATCTATATTGGTGTTTCAGAGCCCTAGTAAATAAAAGTTACTAAGTTGATTTTACTTTAAGCGTTAATTTTTATGGATTTCTTTAAGACAAAAGGTAGTGGAGATGAAACTGGTGGTGTGTAGACTCGACCGAAATCCACTAAAAAAATTCACTTAGGATGATTTATACTAATTTTTCCTTTTTCAATGAATTCCCTAGCTAAGAGAGTTGGAGAATGCAAACTTGATATAAAGACAACTTTCTTGGCAATGAAAAACAAAGAAACAAACTCTTTATCTTTTCAAAACATACGACACATGACCACTAATCACTTCACGAAAGTTCCTTTTTCTTTCAAAGACTCAAATGCTACCAAAGAAAACCTTCCTTCAAAAGATATTTTTGTATTTTTTCCTAATTAATAAAGCATGTAAAACTTACTTTAACAAAAATCAAAGTTAAAAAAGCTATGGCAATCAAATCAACTCAATTTCACTCAAAAGCAAATCTAAGAGAAAAGCACCTAAAAGTAAATCTAACGAGTCAAAAGCTTACTAAAGATGATTCCTGGATGTTTTACTCAGTCAAAATGTAACTAAGGACTAGTTAATGCAGAACCAAAAACCAGTCAAAAACAAAAATCAAAATCTTTTGTTCTTTTCTCAAGAATAAAATTCAAAGTTCAAACAACAAAATTTTTCGAGATTCGCAAAGAGAAACGCAAAGGTAGGTCTCTCACAAGGGTGAATTCTATGACAGGCCCGACTCCTAAGAGGACTAAACAAAACCAAGGAGATCCAAAGTTTGACAACCTCTAACGCCAAAGTCACTATAGGACCAGTTAAAAATCAAACCCTAAGGCAAAACCTCTATGAATTTCACTAAAACTCTCGACACTGACGAAACAAGCTTAGGTGAAGATTTATGGCAGAAAACCAGTGGATCTGGGCAGAAAAAACAAATTAAAAACAAAATATAAAAGGCAAAAAGAAGAAAATTGAAATTTTCTTAATTTTGACAGGGTACGCAGGCGACCTGTTTGCGTAGGTGCGGGTACGCTCTGTGCACAAAGCGACAGTGCGTACAAGTACGCACTGTGCTCAACTCATAAGATGCGTACTTCTACCAAAACAAAGAAAAACTAAAATCTAACTTAACCCTAAGCTAGCCCACCCAAATACACAGTCAGACAGCCAAAAACCAGAAAACAAATGACTTTTCTCAGATCAAAATTTGGTACAAAGGAAAAAACATTCACATCAATGGATTCCCCAGAGGAGTCGCCATTTTGTCATGCGGAAAGAGTCGATAGTGCGGACACAACCGACCTCCCTAGAAGCAAAAGCTTTCTAGTGACAAACAAGACAAATAAACACTACCTTTCTCTAAACATGCATTGAGAATACAAGTAATCAGGGGATCTTAACATACCTTTAGTCCAACATTTTGTAGTAGTCCAGCCTTGTCGATCCGGATGAGCTCCTCCTTCTCTTGGAAACCTGTATTCACTAACAAGCCAAAAGATTAAATAACACCTGATAAACTCATAAAACAATACATATCCATCATACAGACCAAGGAGTATATGAAACAAATCATGAATAACAATCTGTTGAGAAAAATGAGTTCATTTGTATTAAGAGGAAACAAAAGGAACCATTACAACCTGAGCCTTGGTGTTGTGCAAGTCCCTCCTAGGGTCCAGCAAGAGTTTTCCTTTACTTTGATCAGCTCACCCACTCTCAAATAAGGCTAGGAAAGGATGGGAATCTCTCCTCTCAAGCTTTACAAGGGAGTCCTAATTCCAGCAGCATCTACCCTTAGGAATGTTCAGCTTTCAACCTCCCTCCCTTTGGCCCAATGCCTCTATTTATAGTGCTCTAGAGGAAGTTATTCAGGTCCACCATCAATGGGATAAGCTCCTCTTTGGATGGGATAGCTCCCCTCTTGATGGGATAAGTTCCTCTTTGGTAGGGATATATGAACGATCTGGAGGTGCTTCATACCCGTCAAACAAGCTTCTAGAATGCTCTAGAAATGACCACAAGTAACTTTTTGGGAGTGAAACTTGCGCCTTCTGACCTTTACAGGAGTACGCACCCATTGCTTTATAGATAGAGCGTACAAGTACGTAGGTATTGTGAACTTGGGGTGCGTACACGCAGGTAAGCCTAAGAGAAACTGCGTACCCAGAGATATATAGATTTTTAATGACTTTCTCTCTTTCTTGGAGTTTGACATGGAGAGCAGAGGTATGAGGTTTGCTAAGGAGGATAGTATGACAGTTGATGAAGCCATACTAACTGCAAATAGTCATGGTGACAAATTTTAGTGTAAATGAAACATAATCCACCAAACACCATAAATGACCATGAAAGAGATAGATTGCAACAATAATCAGACCAGCATCCAAGATCTCCTTCTTACGTCCTCCATAATGCCAACAATGCATTATAAGCTCCCCCTGAGTACCTGTTGAAATCTCTGAATGAGCTCCCCCTTTGTATATGTCATGGTGCACCAATCTGATCATGCTCTTTCTGAGAACAAGCTGAAATGTCTTCTCTGCTATATAGTGTTGTTCATGCAGATGACAGTGACAATTTTCAAAATGCAGATGTAGGTCCACAGCGTCCGGCCAATCTCCGGCCATTCGAGAGAAGAGTACCAGTTGCACCAACAACGGCCCCACAGGATGCGGCCGCAGAGACCTTAGCCGAGCTGGAACAGGACCTAGAGCGTCTCACAACAGACATACCAGAGACGACTATAGACGATATTCCTATCTGACTTCAGCGCTATGTGGTCGCAGTCCTAGGACCTTTCAGGAGGTTCCTGTGTAGGGTAGCGCGGGCAGTGGTGTCGTATAGAGAGCACCACCAGTGATTGGCTAGTCACTTTTTGTAGACACATGTGACATTTTTGGTTTTTTTGTACTTATCATTTTTGCCGATCATAAGGTGTTTTTCAACCTATGATCGAAGACGATGTATATTTTTTGACACACTCCTATCTATATATATCAATATTACCGGCTTATCTTGTTAAATTTGTATGATGAAATGTTTTTAAATTTACATTTATGATTATCGCAAATGTTTGTCTAACATTCGAGAAGCAATTGCATCTGCTAATGTATTTAATGACCTTGGAATATGCTGATATTCAATGTAATCAAATTCACGTTCCAAGAGGCGCACTCTCAAAAATAACGTTAATAACACTGGATTTCTAATGGCATATACTCTATTAAGCTGTAATACAACGAGTTTAGAATCTAACCTCACTATCAAAGTCCGAATCCCAAATGAAATAGATTCAGATAATAACTCAATCACTGCACTGTATTCTGCAATGTTGTTTGTTGTTTGACCGAGGCTCACCCCATGCATAGAAACTAACTCGCCAGAGGGCGAATAGATAACCCAAGCTGCGGAAGAGATATTCCGTGTACTACGACAAGCACCATCAGCAAATCTAATGTACGTTTGGAGAGGCGTCGACATCTGCAATATCAAGAGTAAAACCAAGATAAGCCAGAATAACGACGAAAAACACACTCTCTAAGCTAAGCACACTGTCTATACTAACAAACACACCAGCTAGAAAGAAAAACTAACGTAACTAAATCTCCATATGATGGGTATGGAGATTTAGTTAGGTTAGTTTTTCTTTCTAGCTGGTGTGTTTGTTAGTATAAACAATGTGCTTAGCTTAGAGAGTGTGTTTTTCGTCGTTATTCTGGCTTATCTTGGTTTTACTCTTGATATTGCAGATGTCGACGCCTCTCCAAACGTACATTGGATTTGCTGATGGTGCTTGTCGTAGTACACGGAATATCTCTTCCGCAGCTTGGGTTATCTATTCGCCCTCTGACGAGTTAGTTTCTATGCATGGGGTGAGTGTTAGGATATTCCGACACATAGGAAATAGTTAAGTTCAAGTTGGTCTAGTATAGAGTTAGGTATAGAGTTAGGTAAAGTGTGTTTCTTTACCGTTGTACATTTTGTAACTTACAATCCGACGGTCACGATATGTAGTGATCCGACGGTTCACTCTCTCCTCGGTATTACCAACACTTGATCCGTGGCTTGACACCCGATTGGTCCATGAGTTCTATTTAAAGCGCATGGAGGGTCATTGTTCGGGTAATCCGTCGATGAGAGAAAGATTATGTAAATTTTCATTCTTTGATTAATAAATTGGCTGAAGTGGCCACGTTGGCTCAGGCCGTGGACTGTTTCCCTCTTTGAGGGTTTTAACCACGTCAAAAATACTGGTGTATTGATTTGATATCTGGTTGTGAGCGGTGTCCTTTTGGTGTTCTTTCCGAGGAACTTACCCTGTAAATTCCTACATGGTATCAGAGCTATTTGAGGGCCGCGTCCGTTGGTGATCCAAATCTGAAGCCGGTAGAACTGCATGTGGCTGTCGTTTCCTAGATCTACTATTTCTGACTGCTTTCGGCCTGAGAGGACTACTCTGTTGTGTTCGGAGCATCTATTCCAGTAAGGAACCCCTTTCGTTTCACGCGAAAAGGTTTCCGGTAGCCCTATTTGCGTCATTTTTAAGATCTGGAGGTATACAGTGTTTATCTGCAGTTTACTGTTATTTTCTCTCTGGTTATTTCAGTTTCTGTTTATTTAGCTTTTTTTATTACCGGATCTATACCTTTCATTTCTGCGTATGCTCTTTGCCCTGCGACTCTGTGCGATCTGGGCAAATCAGAAACAGAAAGGAAGTTTTTTTTCTCATGCGTATGCTCTTTTCCCTGCACCCTAGTGTGATCTTGGAAAATCAGAAACATTGAGAAAAATATTTAGTTTCCAGCTAAAGCTAACTTCGAGCCATAAGGTTCATTTTTCTATGCATATTTGTGTTGGGTTTTGTGTTTTTGTTTTGTAGGAAAAAAAGAGCTTTCTCAAGGCAAGCACGCAACCCAAGGCCCCCCCCCCCCTCTCTCTCTCTCTCTCTCTCTCAAATTTTTTGTATAGCTCAATTGGTTCAAAGCTATTTTAAGAGAGTAGAGGTCTTGGGTTCAAATCTCCATTTTGTGGGGGCTTTTTTTTTCATTCCCGCACATTCGCGCACTTTTCCGGCAACTTCAACAATTTTTTTTTCAAAAAGCCATAACTTCTTCATCCGGAAGCCTTTTTCAGAGCCGTTTTTTTTAAAACAGCCTAAGTTTTCGAAATCTATCCATTGGAACACTTACTTTCAACATCTTCAGCTTCAGTTTTTAAAAAAAAATGGAAGGTCCATGCCAAGTCATTCTTGACAGCACTAACTACTTCCAATGGATATCCTACATGGAAGATTTTCTTAGAAGTAAAGGTCTCTACAGAATAGCCACAGGCCAAGAGAAGAAACCAAAAGATGAAGACAAGGCTGCAAAATGGGAAAATAGACAAGATCAAGCACGTGGTTTGATAGGGATGTCTATTTCTCCTGATCTTAGATTCCATATTGCAGAACTTGATACTCCTCATGAAGCATTGGAACAAATCACTAAAGTTTTTGGGATTAAAAATGAAATTAGAGCCCATCAACTTGAAAATGAGTTGCTTACATTGGATCCTAATAATTTTTCTTGCATTGAAGATTTCTTGTCCAAATTCAAGACCCTTAGATATCTCTTGGAAGGTGTTAAGGTTAAGAAAGAAGATAGTAACCTTATTTATTCCATCCTTACTAAGTTGGGACCAGCTTACTCTGTATTTGTTTCCACCTTCCATTCTACAAGGGAAGCTTTCATTTGTCAAGGAAAAGACTACAAGGCCCCTTCCTTTGAATCTTTTTGTGATTCTTTAATAAGAGAACAAGAAAAACTCTTACACCTTGGTCTTCTTAATCTTGGAAACTCTTCCAAGAAAGCGTTAGCCGCCTAGCAGCAACCAAATTCAAAGAATCCTAAGAAGTCATATCTTAAAAAGAATGGTCCTAAACCAAACAAGGGTCCTAAGCAAACTCAGCCTCAAAATGAAAGATCATTTCAGCAAAATGATAAGACCAATAAAAACAAATGGAAGAAGACTGATAGACATTGTAACTTTTGTAATCGAGATGGCCACTTAGAATCTAAATGCTTTAAGAAGATGGAAGCCTTGGAAGCCGCAATGAAGAAACATAACATCCATGTGGAGCATTCTTCAACTTCAACTTCAACTTCATCTTCAGTAATGGCACTTTCTGCATGTCGTTGTCAATCATCTCAGTCTGGTTATGCATTAAATGTATCTTCTTCTTCTCATTCTCATGAGTGGCTCATTGATTCTAGAGCCTCTTATCACATGGCAAAAAACAAAGCCATGTTTTCTTCTTTAAATGATTGTAACACCAAAAATATATATGTTGGTGATGATAGATCTCTTAATGTTGTAGGGACTGGAACTGTTCATCTAGACAATGGTCAGTTTAATGATGTATTATGTGTTCCAACCTTATCCTGCAACCTTCTATCTGTATATCAGATAACTCATTCAGGTGAAGGTAAAATTGTTGAATTTTCACCTCATGATGTTGTAATCAAGGATCTAAGAGATCCTAAACAGATTCTAGCTACTGGTATTGCTGATGATTCCACAAGGTTGTATAAGTTTCACAACTTTGGGTCATCAAATCTTCCCTCAGTATTTGTTGCTCATAATGATGAAGTGAGCAAACTTTGGCATGAGCGATTTGGTCACTTAAACTATCGCTCCCTTCAGCATATATGTAAAGAAAATATGGTGACAGGTCTTCCTATGGTATCTTGCAGAGATGGTGTTTGTTCCGGATGTGTACTCGGAAAACATCATCGGGACAGTTTTGAAAAACGTGCCTCTTGGCACGCCTCAGCCCCTTTACAGCTTGTGCACAGTGATTTATGTGGTCCACTTCCTGTTGCTTCATTCTCTGGCTGCAAGTATTTCTTAACTTTTATTGATGATTTCTCCAGACGCACTTGGGTATACTTCTTAAAACTCAAGAGCGAAGTATTTAACACATTTTTGGCCTTCAAAGCCTTTGTTGAAAAACAATCTGGACATCAAATTCTTAAGCTAAGAACTGATAATGGTGGAGAATATGTTAAAAACACATTCATCAACTTTTGCACCGAAAATGGAATTCAAATGCAACATACTATTCCATACACTCCACAACAAAATGGTGTAGCTGAAAGGAAAAATCGCACCTTAAAGGAAATGGCTAATTGTATGCTGCAATCTAAAGGACTCAGTCTTAGTTTTTGGGCCGAAGCAATTAATTGTGCAAATTATATAATAAATCACACTCCTACTAAGGTTCTAAAGAATATCACTCCAGAAGAAGCTTGGAGTTCCATTAAACCAGATGTAAGTCACTTTCGTGTTTTTCGAAGTGAAGCATGGGCCCATATTCCAGATGAAAAGCATAAAGCTTTAGAACCTAAGAGTGAGAAATGTACTTTTGTTGGATATTCTGAAGATGTAAAAGGTTATAGACTTATTCCATTTAAGTCCAAAAATGTTATCATTAGAAGAGATGTAAAATTTGATGAAAATAAATCGGCCTGCGAGCCTAGTCCGGCGGATGTGCCACCTCTTCCTATCTCTTCTACTTTTGAAAACATTTCTTCTTCAGATGATGAAAGTGAGGATGAAAATCCTCCCCCACCTTCTCAGGATCCTCAACTTCCAAGATGGGTCCGTGCTACTCGGGATGCAGCAGGTGATCTTGCCGGTGATCCTACAGATCAACGATGTACACGTTCTCAGTTTGAAAGAGCCTCTTCTTTACTGGCTCAAGCTCCAGTAAATCATGATCCTAACACTTTTGCAGAAGCTTCAGGCCATCCACATTGGGAAGCAGCTATGAATGAAGAATATCATTCATTGTTAGCGAATAATACATGGGATCTTGTTCCTCTACCAAAGGGACGCAAACTTGTTAGATGTAAATGGGTTTACAGAACCAAGTATGGACCAGATGGGAAAGTTGATAAACATAAAGCTCGTCTTGTTGCTAAGGGCTTTTCACAGGTTGAAGGCATTGACTACACTGAAACCTTCTCCCCTGTTGCCAAAATGAACTCTATCCGCCTTGTTCTTTCCCTTGCTGCCTCTTTAAAATGGGAAGTCCATCAGATGGATGTTAAATCTGCCTTCTTGCATGGGGACTTGCATGAAGAAATCTATATGGAACAACCCATTGGCTTCATCCAAACAGACTCCAGCCTTGTATGTCGACTTAAGAAATCTCTTTATGGTCTCAAGCAAGCTCCTTTGGCTTGGTATGCCAAAATGGATAGCTTTCTTTTAGAATCTGGCTTTTCTAGTTGTTATTCTGACAATACTATCTACACCAAGAAAGTGGGCAACTCTCTTATCATCCTTGTTCTTTATGTTGATGATCTTATTCTTACTGGTAGTGATCCCAACCTTATAAACCATGTGAAGTCCAGCCTTAAAAAGAAATTTGAAATGACAGACTTAGGACACTTACACTATTTTCTCGGTCTTCAAGTCTTGCAATCCAAGGAGGGTATTTCCCTTTCCCAGTCCAAGTATGCTTGTGATATTCTTCGTCATTTTCACATGGAAGACTGTAAGCCAACCCCTTCTCCCTTTCAGTCCGGAGTCAAACTTTCAGTCTCTTGTACTTCTCCTGAAGTTGATGCTACCTTATACCGTCAACTTGTGGGAAAACTCTTGTATTTAACCCATAATCGTCCTGACCTTTCCTTTGCTGTTGGCCTTGTTGCTCGTTTTATGCAAAACCCCTGTGAAAGTCATTGGAAAGCAGCTAAAAGAATACTTCGTTATGTTCGAGGTACAGTACAGTTCGGGATTCATTACAGTGCCAAAGCAGCTCCTCTATTAGTCGGTTTCACTGATTCTGATTGGGCTGGTGACCCTAATGATCGGAAGTCTACTGCCGGTTATGTCTTCACTCTTGGTTCAGGACCTATTACATGGGCTTGTAAGAAACAGGCTACCATTTCTCTTTCGTCAGCAGAAGCAGAGTATCGTGGTGCCGTGGAAGCTAGGAAGGAAGCCTTGTGGCTTCGTCAGATCCTGTCAGAGTTTGGCTTTGAGCAGCAGCATCCAACCACACTTTGGTGTGATAATCAAAGTGCCATTCAGCTATGCAAAGATCCAGTCCAGCATCAGCGCAGCAAACACATTGAACTACACATGCACTTCATCAGAAAGCTCATTCATGACCATGTTCTTGAAGTGAAATATTGTTCAACAGATGATCAGGTTGCAGACATCTTCACAAAGGCTCTCACAGAGGCGAAGTTCACTAAAATTCGATATATGCTTGGAGTTCAGGAAGTTGTCACTAAGGGGGGATAGGCTCTAGTGCCTCCTTCCTTCTCATATTGTGTCATATTTGTAAATCCTTCAATCCTATCCCAAGTTGTTCTTAAGGGGGGATGTTAGGATATTCCGACACATAGGAAATAGTTAAGTTCAACTTGTTCTAGTATAGAGTTAGGTAAAGTGTGTTTCTTTACCGTTGTACATTTTGTAACTTACAATCTGACGGTCACGATATGTAGTGATCCGACGGTTCACTCTCTCCTCGGTATTATCGACACTTGATCCGTGGCTTGACACCCGATTGGTCCATGAGTTCTATTTAAAGCGCATGGAGGGTCATTGTTCGGGTAATCTGTCGATGAGAGAAATCTTATGTAAATTTTCATTCTTTGATTAATAAATTGCCTGAAGTGGCCACGTTGGCTCAGGCCGTGGACTGTTTCCCTTTTTGAGGGTTTTAACCACGTCAAAAATACTGGTTTATTGATTTGAGATCTGGTTGTGAGCGATGTCCTTTTGGTGTTCTTTCCGAGGAACTTACCCTGTAAATTCCTACAGTGAGCCTCGGTCAAACAACAAACAACATTGCAGAATATAGTGCAGTGAATGAGTTATTATCTGAATCTATTTCATTTGGGATTCAGAGTTTGATAGTGAGGTTAGATTCTGAACTCGTTGTATTACAGCTTAATAGAGTATATGCCATTAGAAATCCAGTGTTATTAAGGTTATTTTTGAGAGTGCGCCTCTTGGAACGTGAATTTGATTACATTGAATATCAACATATTCCAAGGTCATTAAATACATTAGCAGATGCAATTGCTTCTCGAATGTTAGACAGACATTTGCGATAATCATAAATGTAAATTTAGAAACATTTCATCATACAAGTTTAACAAGATAAGCCGGTAATAATGATATATATATAGATAGTAGTGTGTCAAAAAATATACATCGTCTTCGATCATAGGTTGAAAAACACCTTATGATCGGCAAAAATGATAAGTAAAAAAAAACCAAAAATGTCACATGTGTCTACAAAAAGTGACTAGCCAATCACTGGTGGTGCTCTCTATACGACACCACTGCCCGTGCTACCCTACACAGGAACCTCCTGAAAGGTCCTGGGACTGTGACCACATAGCGCTGAAGTCGGATAGGAAAATCAACTATAGTCGTCTCTGGTATGTCCGCTGTGAGACGCTCTAGGTCCTGTTCCAGCTCGGCTAAGGTCTCTGCGGCCGCATCCTGTGGGGTCGGTGCTGGTGCAACTGGTACTCTTCTCTCGAATGGCCGGAGATTGGCCGGACGCTATGGACCTACATCTGCATTTTGAAAATTATCACTGTCATCTGCATGAACAACACTATATAGCAGAGCAGACATTTCAGCTTGTTCTCAGAAAGAGCATGATCAGATTGGTGCACCATGACATATACAAAGGGGGAGCTCATTCAGAGATTTCAACAGGTACTCAGGGGGAGCTTATAATGCATTGTTGGCATTATGGAGGACGTACAGAAGGAGATCTTGGAAGCTGGTCTGATTATTGTTGCAATCTATCTCTTTCATGGTCATTTATGGTGTTTGGTGGATTATGTTTCTTCTTTACAGATCTGGTTCATATTCAGGGGGAGCATGCTCTTAGGGGGAGCATAACCCTTTGCCCTTGATGTCAAAGGGGGAGAATGAGCTGAAGATTTTGAGGTTGCCATCAAGTCCAAAGGGGGAGATTGTTGGCATTATGATTCTGGTATGGCTTTATGATACATATGTTGCACTTGATGGCAACCCACTCATCTCAGATAATAAATTATAGTGTAGAGAAAAGTTCACGTACTTATATGCAGAGAAAAGTTTATTTCATGTAGAGAAAAGTTCACGCACTTTTATGCAGAGAAACTTTTATTTCATGTAGAGAATCGTTCACGCACTTTTATGCAAAGAAAAGTTTATTTCATGAAGAGAAAAAGTTCATGCACTTTCATGCAAGGAAAAGCGCGTATATGTTGGAGAACTTACCTTTGGTCCATGGTAGTTAGTCCTTGGTATTTGAACCTATGAGGAAAAGCGCGTATATGTTGGAGAACTTACCTTTGGTCCATGGTAGTTAGTCCTTGGTATTTGAACCTATGAGGAAAAACGCGTATATGTTGGAGAACTTACCTTTGGTCCATGGTAGTTAGTCCTTGGTATTTGAACCTATGGTTTTGGACCATGGTACGCACTTTCATGCAAGGAAAAGTGCGTATATGTTGGAGAAATTACCTTTGGTCCATGGTGGTTAGTCCTTGGTATTATTGAGCCCCATGTTTTTGGGCCCCTTGTATTGGTTATCTATGGTATTGATCCATGATTTTAGGAAGAAGCTTTCCTATATAAAGCAAATGAGATCACTTGGCTAAATCATCCTTGCAATTGAATATCTTAAGGTCTGAAATATTGGGTTATTGTTTTGAAAGTTTGATCTATGAAAGTGAAGTTGAAAGCGAATCTATGAAGGGTGATCTCTCGAGCACTGCAGCTGCGGAAGTGCGGAGGCGCCATAGAAGGCGCAGGGCGGAGGTGCCAAAGAAGGTGCAGTGCGGAGACGCCACAGAAGGCGCAGTGCGGAGACGCCACAGAAGGCGCAGTGCGGAGGCGCCACAAAAGGCGCAGTGCGGAGGCGCCACAGAAGGAGCAGTGCGGAGACGCCACAGAGGCGCCACAGAAGGCGCAGTGCGGAGGTGCCACAGAAGGCGCAGTGCGGAGGCGCCACAGAAGGCGCCGTGCAGAGGCGCCACAGAAGGCGCCGTGCAGAGGCGCCACAGAAGGCACAGTGCAGAGGCGCCATAGAAGGTGCAGTGCCGAGGCGCCACAGAAGGCGCAGTGCGGAGGCGCCACAGAAGGCGCAGTGCAGAGGCACCACGGAAGGCGCAGTGCGGAGACGCCATAGGGGCACCACAGAAGGCGCAGTGTGGAGGCGCCACAGAAGGCGTAGTGCGGAGGTGCCACAGAAGGCGCAGTGCGGAGATGCCACAGAGGCGCCATAGAAGGCGCAGTGCGGACGCGCAACAGAAGGCGCAGGTGCGGTGGTCGCGGCGCCAGAAAAGGCACAGGTGCGGAGATATTACAGATATCCGCATATCTATACCAGTGAAGTTGCGATCCCTGCTTAAAATTTGTTTTAACTGCCTTTGACTATTCTGCAGGGTTTTGGGTGCATAACTGATGTTTGGTTACTGGTATTGAGTTCAGATAACAGCATGATTAATGACTTACCTTTATGTACTAGATCTGGTTGATAACTCTCATAATATCATTGTATATGTATGGATCTGGTGATTGGGTGATTCAGAAGGTTGTTTGATTATGAGCTTCAATGTTGTTGTTGGGTCCAGTATGAAAATTGGATGAAAAGTGGCCTTTCAGATTATGTGTTGTGCTTCAGTGTATCCAGTCTTAAAATTGATGAAACGTGGTACCTGGAGGAGAGAAGATTGTAGGCCAGCGCCTATGTACTAGTATCTAAGCTAGTACAAAAGCTAAGGGAGATCTTTGGAGCATTGTAGCAGGTAGCAGCCTGTGTACTAGTAAATGGATTGGCTAGTACAAGAGCAAAGGGGGTTGTAGCTCCCGTATTGGTATAAGACTGCACCAGTACAAATATTGTAAAAGGATTTTCTTATTAAGAAGAAGATTGAGATGGATTGCAGCAGGTGGTTTTTCTCCCGCATTGGGTTTCCACCTTATATCATGGTGTTCATGTGTGTGCCTTATGTGTGATGATCTATTCTCTATTATGGCCTCTGTTATTTGATAATATGGTTGATAATGTTCTAATGCACTCATTGAAGATCAAGTAACTTAATCATAAGAAGTTGTGGAAGTAGCATATATGAATCTGATTATGGAAATGAAAAAGTTTTATTAATGTGATAATACTGATTCACCCCCCCCCCTCAGTATTATTTCCAACACTCCCCTCTCCCTCCCCTTGTGTGCCCTCCCCTCGCCCTCTCTCTCTCTCTCTCTCTCTCTCTCTCTAGTCTGAATATGAATCTACTTGTAAATGCTTAGCAAGGTATTCAATTCAGTAAATATACATATTTAAATGATGTACATGTCTTGCAGTTAAAAACAAATGAGTTTTTCAGTTGCTTATGACCCTTTTATGTGTAGTAGAATTAATTCATTTCTTTGTTTAACATCCTAAAATAGATTTGTTCTGAAAGAAAACTCAACCACATATGCAATAGCATATGATGAAGCAGTTCATCCCTCCTGGGCTACATCTGCTGGGTCCAAGGCTCCTAAACAGGCATGTCCTTGATTTGCTTAAAAGCTCAAAATGATTTTACAACTGAATACAAACCTTAACAAGCAAAATGGACTGTAAAAATGGATTCAGAACACTCAAATAAGTCAGGAATGACTACTATTTCTCATCCAATGGGTACCTGCAACCCTATACAGCTCCCACAATACTAGGCCCTGGTGGTTCCTAGAACTTCCACGGAGCAAAAACACCTACAAACGGCCTCTAATTTCTCTCTAACCTATGCCAATGGCTTTGGAATCATTTGATTAGTGAAAACAAATAAAAAATTTGTCCAAAAAAGACTTCCCTAGCCAAAGTTATGGCTCATTTACTGGACTGCCTCTCTGTCCCTGATTTAACTCTAGTTAACTAAAAGTGGAGGCCTAGTTAGGGCCCCCAAATCTAGGGCGGCTGCCAAAATTGGCACCACCGCCAAATCTCCGCCAACCTTAACTGTAATGGTTGGCTAACTGTTAGTTGTATTAAAGTCACATGTGAACGTTTTACCGATGGTTGGGCTATTCTTGGATTACGCGTTGGACGGTTAGTTAACAACGAGTTGAATTGTGTTTTCCCCTGACATATGACCACGTTGGTGACTGTTGCCGTGCGGTTAGGGGATGGCCCATGGTCTTGGGGCCATAGTCCGGTGGAGCGGGGGCTGGCCCCTGCCCGAAATACCTTTAAACTTCATATAACTTTTTTGCCACTACCCTTCCAACAATCGCTCATGCAGCGTATTGGTAAGTTGTTGTAATATCCTTAAGGAGGTTGTGGGTTTGATCTTCCGTGCCTTCATCCAAAATTTTCTTATGCCATAGGACCGTCACCTTGGGGCCACGTGGCATCCTCTAGGCTTGCCACTTGGCGCCCTACCATTGGTCGCTGAAATGGAATATTCTAAGGATATTCTAAGGAATATTCTCATAATATTCTATTTTAAATTTTTTTGAAAAAAAATTAAAAATTTCAGTTTTATTGGGCAATTTTCTTTTTGGCATAACTTCTGGATACGAAGACCATTTTTCGAAATTTCATGGCACCAGAATCAGGAGGATGAGCTCTATCCGGTCATTTAGGTTCGAACCAGTTCTGAGAACTTTCATTTTTGAGCATTTTACAACACTTGGGACATGAGCCCCTGATCACTCACACACACTCTCTCTCTCTCCTGCTTCTCTTCATCTCTCCTTATTTGTCTCTCTATATATATGACCCCCAAACATAGATACTCTATGATCTCCATCTATCCCTTGTGACTGCCTCTCTCTCTTTCACCAATTTTCTCTCTCTGTGTCTTTCTTTTTCCCTCCCTCTCTCCTCCTCTCTCTCATCCTAGGTCAAGATCAACCTAGAGATCCATATTATCCAAAATTTTATCTCTCTCTCTCTCCTGCTTCTCTTCATCTCTCCTTATTTGTCTCTCTATATAGATGACCCCCAAACATAGATACTCTATGATATCCATCTCTCCCTTGTCACTGCCTCTCTCTCTTTCACCAATTTTCTCTCTCTGTGTCTTTCTTCTTCCCTCCCTCTCTCCCCCTCCAAATCTATCTCTTTTTCCCTCCCTCTCTCCTCCTCTCTCTCATCCTAGGTCAAGATCAACCTAGAGATCCATATTATCCAAAATTTTCTCTCTCTCTCTCTTGCTTCTCTTCATCTCTCCTTATTTGTCTCTCTATATATATGACCCCCAAACATAGATACTCTATGATCTCCATCTCTCCCTTGTCACTACCTCTCTCTCTTTCATCAATTTTCTCTCTCTATGTCTTTCCTCTTCCCCTCCAAATCTATCTCTTTTTCCCTCCCTCTCTCCCCATCCAAATCTATCTCTTTTTCCCTCCCTCTCTCCTCCTCTCTCTCATCCTAGGTCAAGATCAACCTAGAGATCCATATTATCCAAAATTTTATCTCTCTCTCTCTCCTGCTTCTCTTCATCTCTCCTTATTTGTCTTTCTATATATACGACCCCCAAACATAGATACTCTATGATCTCCATCTCTTCCTTGTCACCGCCTCTCTCTCTTTCACCAATTTTCTCTCTCTGTCTTTCTTCTTCCCTCCCTCTCTCCCCCTCCAAATCTATCTCTTTTTCCCTCCCTCTCTCCCCATCCAAATCTATCTCTTTTTCCCTCCCTCTCTCCTCCTCTCTCTCATCCTAGGTCAAGATCAACCTAGAGATCCATATTATCCAAAATTTTACATGATTTCAGTAAATATTCATCTCCAAACTTGAAAATACTAGTACAATATGCTTCTTGGCTTATTTTCGACCAAATTGTAAGCCATCCAACTTCCAATGAGTGTTCCCTTAATGATTCCACACCTTTGTATCAACTTTGCACATTGCATACCAAAGCCGCCTTTATGGCATACCATGGTACAACCCTCGTGCAAGGGTGGCTCATAATTCTAAAATCCTTGATGATATATCCTAATCCTCTGTAGCTATGTCAATGTCGAAGGTTTTATGGACCCATCCTTCATAAAGGAATGATTACTATTAGAGTTTGGGGAATTCAACCCTTAAAGTTCAAAAATCATTACATTTAATTTGAATAATATAGAGCCTCAACTCCATTAATTGGTAACTTTCAAAATACCTCACTTGCATGTCCAAATATATGTGGAAGAAGTTGGTCTCCCCTGAGCTTACCCCATCCACCATTAACCCTTTGAGATTATCATGTCCACCCATCTATACCCAAGTATTTATCAAAACATCCCCACAGAGCTAGCAAGAAGAAAGATATTAATAAATATTGAGGTCATAGATGCACCCTTAGACTACAATATACTAATTGGATTTAGATATATGTATGCTATGGTAGTAATCTCTTCATCAATATTTCATATGATGATGATTCCTTACAATAGGAAGGTCAATACCATCAACGATCATGCACTATGGAACCTAACCAATGTCTAACCTAGACAACATACTTCACCTCATGGGGAGAAGTCAAGATTTTTTTCATACGTTCAAATTGGATCTAAGAGCTTCAAATATTCTATGTTACTTGGCACATATCAGGGTGAACCACCTTTGGTTTAGCAAATAGTTTCAACTCAAGCGTGTATGTTAATGTCATTTGGGGTGATACCATCTATCACCTTATCTATGTCAAAATCATCCTTTGTGTGTACCAAACAACATTCTACTAAGCAGAAGAGCCCACCTCCTACCTTAGGTGAATAAATGCATCCTTGGAAAGATATTCCATTTCCTATCTTGGCCAAATCTCTAGATAATCTTCAATAATAAATTCTCTAGGATCCTCTTGGAGCCCATGATACACACTATTGTGAACACATTTATTACATTTCTACATCTACTAGGTTTATTTCACATAGTAGCCACTCCCCCTCAGGTATCAACACCTACCTTCCATCCTTTGGTAAGGATGAAATTTCCTCTTAGCTAAAGTCTCCTTTGTTTCCATTCCCTCAAAATCTATAGGCACCTTACAAACTATTAGTGTGTCACACATATGTGATATTTATGGGACCCAAAATCCAATCAAACCAACTCATGCCTCTGAGAAGCCCATGACCCCTTCTTCCCACATCCTTCACTTAAGCAAGAACATTCTAGAGGTAACAATGACACTTGACTACCCATGGGATTTAATTCATCATCAATCTGTCTTCCTCCCCTAGGATGCATTTAAACTTTCCCCATCCTAAGAAATTTGTGTAATTGAAACAAAAGACTTCATTCTCCATGGATATGTTGATTGTCTTAAGAACTTGATCCCTACCAAATATACTTTTGAAGTGGGATATATGACAAGTATTGCTCCCACTATTAAATTGGTAATTAACCCTAGACATCATGAAAAGCATTCTCCTTGAAGCAACATGTTCCATTAAGTAAGTGAATGCATTTCAAATCCCTCTTTTAAGAGTTTCTAGTTGTACACCAAAATTCCTAGATGTGTTCCATCCATTTTCAAACAACAAATCAAACCATGGATAGGTACATAAATTTTATGGAAAAAACATAGGCTTCTTCAACCCTGCAGATTATGGCCATCAATGTTGAGTTCGACAAGTTTTATAAATATAGTTTTATCCATCCCATCATAGGAATATCATCAATCTCCAACATCATTCTTGTGAAAAAAAATAAAGCCACTATCCACATTTGTATTTCTTTTTAGGATTTGAACCAATCTTGTCCCAAAGACAATTCCCTAACACCATTCATTGATCAATTTATTTACAAATGCACTGAGCATGAGGTACTTTATTTTATGGATGGATTCTCTAGGTATAATGAAATCTAGATTCACCATATGAAATCAATATAAATTACTTCCACCAAACCATGGTGCATTTTCACCTATTGTGTTATGCTCTTTGGCCTCCAAAATTTGGAGAAACCTTCTAACACACCATGACATTTATCTTTCATGACATTGTTCCTCTAATCTTGGCCTATCTTAATTACCTCACTCCTCATTCTCAAAATTAGTCCCAACATCTATAAGACCTTTCCATAATATTTCAATGATGTCAAAAATACAAAATTTTCTTGGAAACCCTCAATTAAAAACACTATAAAATGAAGAAAACAAAAAAAAACAAATAAATAAATAAAAATCTTGAAAAAAAACAATGAAACACAACCATAAATATAGCATAAAAATTAAAAAAATCCAAATTGACCCTGTTAACCTTTCGGGTGATCCCTTTTACTAGCTCGAGCTTGCCTCCACTCAACTTTGAGCTACAAGAGGAAATCCTTCACCATCACCCTAGCACAAAACCACCTCTGCACACCTCTAAGTTGCAATAGGAATTTGAGCCTCCACCATCGCCCCTCACCTGCCTTATCCCACCTCAGAGCTTCAAGAGGAAGAGCCTCCACCCACCTCTGATTTGTAAGAGGAAGAGCCTTCGCCATCATGACAAATCCTAAGGGAAATCCATCTTGAGAGTCTAAGGAAGAGCAGAGTAAGAGGATAGAGACCCTGCATTTGTCATTGAAATGTGTTGGAAATAATACTGAGAGGGGGGGGGGGGGGGGGGTGAATCAGTATTATCAAGTCAAATATTCCTTTTTCAAAATCAAATGATATACGCTACTTCAGGTAATTAAACCCGCGTATATATGCAACTATGCAGAAGGAAACCCGTGTATACAATACAAACTTTTAAATGACTTTATCTTCCTGATGTTGATTACTAATCTGTGTTTGAGAATCAAATAACCAGTAACCAGAAACAATAAAATAGAGCAGAAAGACAATCACACACAAGAACACAAGATATAAGGTGGAAACCCGATGTGGGTGAAAACCACCTCCTGCAATTCGTCTCTATCTTCTCTTTAATTAGAAACTTCTTTTTACAATTGTACTGGTGCAGTCCTTTACCGGTACGCAGGCTGCAACCTCCAGAGAGCTACAACCCTCTCTTGTTTGCTAGTTTCTTCTGGAAGGGAGCTACAACCCTCTCAGCTCTTGCACTAGCCAAGATACTAGTACGTAGGTGCTGGCCTACAGAAGGCTACAACCTTCTCTTTCTTTTAGGGACCACGTTTCATGAATTTTTAGATTGGATCCACAAATAGCATCAATCAAACATCAATAATTTCTGCAACAACCAATCACCTTTTCACCAATCAAAACTGAATCAAAATAACCACTTTTCTGACGACTGTACCCAGATCAGAGTAACAGTAACCACACACCAAATATGAACCCAGAACACTGCAGCAATAAACAAAAGCAGCAAAATCACAACTCAAAATATATACGCTACTTTAATAGCCTAAAACATGTGTGCATACGTTGTTTTACTTCACTGAGCCGGCGTGTATACGTGCCTTCACTTCACTGAACCTGTGTATAGATATATAAAGGATAATTCCCTCTTTTAGATATTCAAACACTAATTCACCTAGATCATCAGTTTTATAGATCAAGAAAGCGCCACATATAACAGATCAAAATCATAAAAAAATACAATCATTCAAGCTTAAGGATTATCATCCATCAATAGAATTTATCCATCTCTTTGCGCTAAGGTTCCTCCTTCATTCAGATCCAGATCAACACCATAACCCAATTACCAGTATTCCAGATCTATCACTTTATCAGATATTCAATAACAATTCAGATCATTATTTGCCACATGATCTCCTTCCCCTTTTATAGTTTTAGGCCTTCCACAATACCACGGACCCAATACTTGGGATCAACATGTCTGACGAGGTACCATGGTCCAAAACCATAGGTTCAAATACCAAGGACTAACTACCACAGACCAAAGGTAAGTTCTCCAACATATATGCTCTTTTCCTTGCATGAAAGTGCGTGTATACACACACGTGCCTTTGAAACGTCTAACCTGCGTGTATACGTGTATTCGTCTAGATGAACCTGCATATATGTCTTTTCCTTCATTCTGAAAACTTGAATTGAGATCTGTTACCAAAGAGAGTTGCCATCAAGGACAACACCTGTGCCATAGATCCAAATCTGTGCTATAATGCCAACAATCTCCCCCTTTGGACTTGATGGCAACGCAACATCCTCAAAGTCATTCTCCCCCTTTGTCATCAAGGGCAAAGGGTTGTGCTCCCCCTGAGTACATGCTGAAATTTCTACCCTGCTGTGTTGACCATGCTCCCCCTGACTGTAGGCAAGATCTGTAAAAGATGTTCTTCAAAAAGAACCATGACTTATACATCATAAAAGACCTTCCTATCACCAAATGACTCAACATGTACATCCATCACCCAACAAGTGGGGATCATCCACCCAACCAAGTGGGGATACATGAGAAATTTACACATGAAAACCAAGTTCATTACATATTCATCCCAGGCATAGTGGGGAAACTAAAATAGGTCGTTACATGACCTTGACACCATAAAAGAGATATCACAAAAGAGATACATGACATAGAGACAAAATATCTAGAACAAGACTTATAAAAGTCACCAATAACTGATAGCAGCAGCATCTGTCAATCATCATTCAGATCAGCAACCAAGATTTCCTTCTGTTCTTCCTCTGCCATTGTTCCACCAACAACAGTTGTGAACTGGGACCAAAAGCTTCTAAGATAATGCCAACAATGCATTATTAGAAGATTATCTGCTCCCCCTGAACCTGTGCCGGAATGGTCTCTATCAGACCCATATCAGAATATCTTCAACCAGAGCCTGTCCCTACTGATATCCATCAAACCTCCATATACGCGACTGTCTCTGCACAAACCGGCGTATGTACATGGATCCTCCTCAGGAAACTCATGTACATCCATTTTTCTCTGAAACAGACAAGTTTTAACCGCAAGATGATGCATCAACTCCTCCCAACTTCTGTCAGAGGTATTCAAATGTCTCCCTGGGCAGTGGTTTGGTGAGAATATCAGCAACTTGTTCCTTAGAAGGAACATACTCCAATTTGACCTTTTGTTCCAACACTTGTTCCCGGAGAAAGTGATACGTGATCGGTATGTGCTTGGTCTTTGAATGCATGACTGGGTTCTTTGAAATGCTTATTGCACTTGTATTATCACATAAGATGGAGATAGGTGGTGTACAAGTGATTTGAAAGTCTTGCAAGGTTTGCATCATCCAAAGAAGTTGAGTGCAACAAGATGCAGCAGCCACATATTCCGCTTCAACTATAGATAAAGCAATCGAACTTTGTTTCTTGCTGAACCAAGATACTAATCTAGAACCCATAAAGAATGCACCACCACTTGTGGTCTTCCTGTCATCCACGCTTCCAGCCCAATCTGCATCTGTATAAGCATGAAGAGTGAGATCTGTATCTCTAGGATACCATAAGCCATATTTTTGAGTTCCTTGAAGATACTTGAAAATTCTCTTCACTGTCTGAGGATGAGTTTCCTTTGGATTTGCCTGAAATATTCCAACTATTCCCACTACATGCATGATGTCTGGTTGGGTAACTGTCAAATAAAGTAGACTTCCAATCATAGATCTATAGTTTGGTTGATGTACTGCTGCTGATTCATCATTTGCACTGAGACTACATCCTGTAACCATAGGGGTACATAATGGTTTTGAATCTTCCATGCCATACTTCTTCAGAATCTACTTGAGGTACTTGGTTTGAGACAGGAAGATACCGCCTTCATTTTGTTGGATTTGCAATCCAAGAAAGTATGTCAGTTCTCCAAGCAAGGACATCTCGAATTCTTTCTGCATCACCAAGGCAAATCTTTGACTCATAGCTTCTTCATTGCTTCCAAAGATAATATCATCTACATAAACAACAAGTATTAGCAATTTGTCATTTTCAATTTTTATATAGAGATTTTTATCTGCTGATCCTTTTGAAAAACCTTGTTGATGAAGATATTTGTCCAAATGGTAGTACCAAGCCCTTGGAGCTTGTTTAAGACCATAGAGAGCCTTTTTTAGTCTGCATACAAGATTTGGATCATTCCCAAGAATGAAACCATCCGGTTGCTCAATGTACACTTCTTCTTCTAAGTCTCCATTTAGAAAGGCTGATTTCACGTCCATTTGAAATACTTTGAACTTCTAAAAGCTTGAGAGAGCAAGGAACATTTGGATGGCCTCAAGTCTAGCAATGGGAGCAAAAGTTTCTTCAAAGTCTATTCCTTCTTGTTGAGAATACCCTCTACACACAAGTCTGGCCTTGTTTCTGATCACTTCTCCATTTTCATTCAACTTATTTTTAAAGATCCATTTTGTCCCTATGACATTCTTATCTTTTGGTCTAGGAACCAACTCCCAAGTGTTGTTTTTTTCGATCTGCTCAAGTTCATCATCCATTGCCTTGACCCAGCATTCATCTTTGCATGCCTCTTTTACATTTTGTGGCTCAGTGGAGGAGAGCAATGCCAAATAGCTTGAGGCTTCTGCAATTGTTCTTCTTGTTTGTACACCTGCCTCTTTCTGCCCCAAAATTTGAGATTCTGGATGATTCTTTTGAACAAACCTGGACGGAGTCTTCTCTTCTATCCTTATCTATTCCTCTGGTGCCTCTTAAGGTTCTTCTTCATTATCAGTCTGATTTGGAGAGTAGTCTTCATCCTTTTTGATATTTTCATAATTTACTTGCCTAGGAATGTATCCTTTTTCATCAACCACTACATCAATGTTGTCAACAATTCTTCCAAGTATTTTATTGTAACACTTATATGCTTTGCTGTGGGGAGAATAACCAAGGAGAATGCCTTCATCTGCTCTAGGTTCAAGTTTGCCAAGCTGTTCATCATTATTCTTAATGTAGCATTTGCTTCCAAAAATTTTGAAATGCTTTACCGAAGGAGTCTCACCATACCAGAGCTCATGAGGAGTTTGAGTGTTGTTCACTTAGACATTTGTTTTGTTGAGAATAACAACCGTAGAAAATGCAGCTTCACCCCAGAAGGTTGCGGGAGTTCCAGACTCATCAAGCATAGCACGAGCCATTTGTTGAACCATTCTGTTCATCCTTTCCACCACTCCATTTTGCTGAGGAGTCCTAGCTGTAGAGAATTCCCTTCTTATTCCATGTTCTTCACAAAAATCAAAAAATTCATTTGAGGTAAACTCCCCACCTCTGTCGGACCTGAGGCACTTAATTTTGTGATCTGATTCGTTTTCAGCCAAGGCTTTGAAAGATTTGAATTTTTCGAATGCTTCGTCCTTGTGTTTCATAAGTCCCAACCAAACCATCCTGGAGAAGTCGTCAATGAATAATATAAAATATTCTTCTCCTCGAGGTGACCTTGTCCTAAATGGACCACATACATCTGTATGGACTAGTTCAAGAGGCCTGCTAGCTGATCCTTCCTTCTCAGGGAAGTTAGTTCTAGTTTGCTTTCCAAACTGACATGATTTGCATATGGTGTTGTCTGGAATTTTGATATCTGGAAGACCACGAACTGCCTGGTATTTGCATGCTTTCCTTATTTATGAAAAGATTAGATGCCCCAAGCTTCAGTACCATAACCAGTGTTCATCATCCTTGCTCAAATAGCATTGTTGTTGTCCTTCTTCAAATATGTATAGATTATTTGGAGTTCTTCTGCCTTTGATCACTGTTTTTCCTGTATCATGATCACGAACACTACATCCATTTGATCGAAATATTAACTCGGTTCCTTGATCGCACATCTGACTGACACTCAGTATATTATGCTTCAAGCCATCAACATACAAAACATTTCTAGCTTTGACCTTTTCTTTCAACTGAGCAGTGCCTTTTCCTTTTATGGCTGCAGGGGTATCATTTCCAAAAGAAACCTTCTTTCCCTTTTCTAAAGCAGTATATGATTCAAGTTTTTCTTTATCACCTGTCATATGCTTCGAACATCCACTGTCGATGTACCATAGATTTTCTTGTCCTTCTGCATAAAAAGCTATCCCACATCTTTCTGGTTGTGGTTCCTTTATTCTCCATGTTCTGGTGCTTGAGGCTTGTTCCTTTGTCTGTCGAAACCTGCTCCTGCATTCAGAATCTTCATGACCGAATTTATTACAAATAGAACATTCAATTTCATTTTCAAGTGCTGAAAAGTTGTTATAGTTCCTTTTCGTAATCCCAGTCATACTTCTTTGTTTTTGAGCTTCTCTAGTCATGATTGTCTTATAGGCAACACATTGAGCTGCTTTGTGACCAAAGTTATGGCAAGAGAAACATTGGCCATTGAAGAAACTTCTGCGATTATCAAATCTACCAGCCAAATGATTGTAATTTCTATTGTCATCCATTCTTGAAGCAAATTGAGAAGTTTTTACCTGTGGCTAGTTGTATCTGTTGTTTACCCTTAAGATGGATTGCCCCTGGTTTACCTGGTAGTCTTTGTTTGTTCTTGATGTAATTCGTCCCTGCTTTACCTGGTGATGTCCATTGGGCTTTTTCTCATTCCTCCTTGTTGCATCAAGATAACTCTTTGAGGTGGATGCTTGAGATGTTTCTCCATTATAACCCAGACCTGTCTTGATTAGTAGAGAACGTTGTACATTGATAATCTCATCCAGAGTTTCAGATCCTTTAACAAATTTCTTTTCTAAGGCCAACAATTTCACATTCTAACTTCTCAAGAAATTTTTCCTTTTCATCAAGTTGGAATTGCAGAGTATCAATGATCATATTCTTTTCTTCTAAACATGTTTTGAGTCTAGAAATCTCTTCATAAAAACCATCTACATCCATAGCATCCATGTAATCATCATCTTCAAAAGCCATTAAAAGTTTATAATCATTACCTTGTTCATCTTCATCACTATTTGATAGGCCATCACTGTCTTCATGAGTGTAATAAATTTTCTTAGTTGCATTTTGTTTCTTGTTCCATCTAACAGGTTCCTTCCCTTTTTCAACCTTATCCTTATGAGGACATTTGGTAGCATAGTGACCAACTCTTCCACAAGCAAAGCATTTGAAAGGTAACTTACCTCGTAACCGTCCAGTACCCCGTTGAAGATTTCTGACAAAATTTGATTCTTCTTCTTCTTCTGACACGTGTCCTGACTCATAGTACTCTCCTTTGCCTGAAGCCTTGAAGGTAGCTTCTCTCTTGTCTGATGGACCTCCTTTCCTCATTTCATAAGCAGTTAGAATTCCGTGCAGCTGTGACATTTTAAGGTTTTGTAGATTCTCTTTTTCTTCTATTGCAGAAACTTTATATTCAAACCTAGGGGACAAGGATCTTAGAACTTTTTCAACCACAACAGCCTCTTTTATTTCTTCACCCAAATTTTTCATACAATTAACAATCTCATCTACATGAAGAAAATAGTTAGCCACACTTTCATCATTATACATCCTGAGATTTTCATACTGAATCCTGAGGGTTTGAAGTTTTGCTCGTTTTACCTAATCATCTCCTTCATAGCTCAGAACAATCTTGTCCCATATCTTTTTTGCGGATTTAAACTGCATTACCTTGACAAATTCTGATTGAGATAGGCATCCTAATAGAGTATTGACCGCCTTTGCATTTGTTTCATATTTCTTCTTCTCAGCCGGATCTGTAGGAGTTGCTGATGGAAAAGTATACCCTGTTTCTATGATATCCCAGACTTCTGTACCAAGAGATTGAAGATAGGCAGTAACTCTTACCTTCCAATAAATGAAGTTTGTCCCATCAAAAATTGGTGGCCTGATTGATGCTTCCCTCTCGTAGTTGCTCATGATGAAAGATCTTTCTTCAAGCGATCAAGCTTCTTCTGAAGAACCTGGCTCCGATACCAATTGTTGGAAATAATACGGGGGGGGGGGGTGAATCAGTATTATCAAGTCAAATATTCATTTTTCAAAATCAAATGATATACGCTACTTCAATTAATTAAACCCGCATATATACGCAACTATGCAGAAGGAAACCCGCGTATACAATGCAAACTTTTAAATGACTTTATCTTCCTGATGTTGATTATTAATCTATGTTTGAGAATCAAATAACCAGTAACCAAAAACAGTAAAACAGAGCAGAAAGACAATCGCACACAAGAACACAAGATATAAGGTGGAAACCCAATGTGGGTGAAAACCACCTGCTGCAATTCGTCTCTATCTTCTCTTTAATTAGAAACTTCTTTTTACAATTGTACTGGTGCAGTCCTTTACCAGTACGCAGGCTGCAACCTGCAGAGAGCTACAACCCTCTCTCGTTTGCCAGTTTCTTCTGGAAGGGAGCTACAACCCCTCAACTCTTGCACTAGCCAAGATACTAGTACGTAGGTGTTGGCCTACAGAAGGCTACAACCTTCTCTTTCTTTCAGGGACCACGTTTCATGAATTTTCAGACTGGATCCACAAATAGCATCAATCAAACATCAAGAATTTCTGCATCAACCAATCAAAACTGAATCAAAATAACCACTTTTCTGACGACTGTACCCAGATCACAGTAACAGTAACCACACACCAAATCTGAACCCAGAACACTGCAGCAATAAACAGAAGCAGCAAAATCACAACTCAAAATATATACGCTACTTTAATAGCCTGAAACCTGCGTGCATACGCTTCTGCGTATGGAACAACCTGCATATACGTTGTTTTACTTCACTGAGCCAGCGTGTATACGCGCCTTCACTTCACTGAACCTGCGTACAGATCTATAAAGGATAATTCGCTCTTTCAGATATTCAAACACTAATTCACCCAGATCATCAGTTTTATAGATCAAGCAAGCGCCACATATAACAGATCAAAATCATACAAAAATACTATCATTCAAGCTTAAGGATTATCATCCATCAATAGAACTTATCCATCTCTTTGTGCTAAGGTTCCTCCTTCATTCAGATCCAGATCAGCACCATAACCCAATTACCAGTATTCCAGATCTAGCACTTTATCAGATATTCAATAACAATTCAGATCATTATTTGCCACATGATCTCCTTCCCCTTTTATAGTTTTAGGCCTTCCACAATACCACGGTCCAAAACCATAATAAACCAATACCACAGACCCAATACTTGGGATCAACACGTCTGACGAGGTACCATGGTCCAAAACCATAGGTTCAAATACCAAGGACTAACTACCATAGACCAAAGGTAAGTTCTCCAACATATACGCGCTTTTCCTTGCATGAAAGTGCGTGTATACGCACACACGCCTTTGAAATGTCTAACCCACGTGTATACGCGTATTCGTCTAGATGAACTTGCGTATATGTCTTTTCCTTCATTCTGAAAACCTGAACTGAGATCTGTTACCAAAGAGAGTTGCCATCAAGGACAACACCTGTGCCATAGCTCCAAACCTGTGCCATAATGCCAACAAAATGTCTTTTGTAAGTGTCAGCTACTCCAACCCTATGATTATTATGTTTTTCGTTATTTCATATGTTTTTTTTACATTCTACCCTAGTATAAAATTGAAGCTTTTTACTTATTGCAAACACAAAATATATAAAGTTGGATATATAGCATTAATAAAATTGGGAATGAATGAATAGGGCCTAGTTCACATAGGTAGGTATTGAACTAGAAGAGGTAGGTAAATAGCCTATTCTTCCCTCTCCCAATGGTAGCTTCCAATTTATCGAGTCATTCTTTCTCTATTTAGAAAAGATAAGGCTTCCCTGCACTCAAGGTACAAAGCTACGATACACTCAAGGTATATATGATATAACAACAACCTTGTTAAACTTTACATAACCCTAACTGAAACCCATGAAAAACACCTCTTTCACCTCGACGAAAGAACTATGATCTTTATTGTGCTATAATAGATAGTACCATGAGGAGGAGCAGAGTTTTTTGGAAAAGAAAATTTGGTAGAGTCCCACCTATAGACATCAAGTCCTATCACACATTTTATTTTCTTCTAAGGTCTTTGAAACACTAGAGATTCCATGAGGTCAGTTTTATAATCAAATGCTACATATTTCACCTTCGTCTTAGTATCCTTTGAGTCCAAGAGAGAATTGAAGGAATTAGTTACAGGAGACAAGTTCAAGCAATAACCAAAAGAGTCGCTTGTCATGGATGCTTTTGGTGGCCTAACTTCCCTACCATAGATATGTACTATACCTCTGTCATTTGAAACCCTTGCAAAACTTGGTAGAGGATTGTACTAGGACTAGCATGTCATGCTTACTTGAACAACTAGTTGTACATAGGCATCACTTGTATCATAAGGCGGGGGGAATTTTGGAGTTTCTGTTGTATATTTGTATAGTTCTGTAACATTCAGCCAGGATACACATCATACTTCCAATGGCAGTCGATAGTTACATTATACACTATTACTAGTGGTAGTATTGCATTGACCTAAGGCTTTCTTTATAGTGAAAAGGATATTTTAAGCTTTGCAATAGGATTACATGAAGGAAACATCTTGATCTAACAATATTATGCTTTTTAATTGTGGTATGATAGAAAATTTGGTTTTGCATTAGATTAAATTTTGACATACATCAGCTCGTGTAAATATGATAATTTTGGTCAACACAGATGTTAAGAATTGGATCTTGATTTCAACTTGCTCACTACATATTTGTTTGTCTTGAGAGGATTGTTTCTCTTTCTAATGAAAATTTTCTTGGAATTTAGAAATTGTTAGTTTTTTGAGAGCCACTAAAATAAAGTTCCAATTGTTGAAAATTTATGTGGAGTTTAAAAATTGTAAGTTATAATGTGTTTTGAGAACCATTGAAATAAATAGGCTTCTTGAGGGATAAATTGGGCTTCTTCTATGTTGACTTGTCCTTTTGGTAGTTTCTAGACCAATATTTTTACATAAAATATATTTCCTTTCTTTAATACATAAGCCCTTCAAGGGAATTTACATCATGACCTTGAATTTGACTCTTATTCACAACCCTAGAGCACTCAATGGGTGCTTTGACCTAGGACAAATAAATAATGGGAAGGAAACCCATTTCATAATAAAATAATTTTCTTTTTACAAATAAATATTTTATTTTCTTTCTTCTGACAAGTAGAATGATTACATCTAATCATGACATCATTATAATTATGAATAATGACACTAGTTACTTCTTCAACAAAGCTTACTACAAACCCTAATAATGTTCTTTGCCCATAACCTTGAAAAATTCCTCAAAATTTTAATTCAGCCAAATTATAAAAAAAATTACAATGACAACGATGTTCTTTAATAGAGCAGATGGGGAGGTTAAAGGGAGGAGTATCCGAAGTGTACTTGTCTCTGATCAATGCTATTTCAATGAAATCTACTTTTTTGGATGAATTATTTTCAATATTTCGTATACGAATATTAGTTGTGCTATCTTCCAATGATCTAAATAATTATTTTCCCCTTGTGTTAAGTAAGTTTTGATGGTTCATACAAAGAAATACTAGCTATAGTTCTCTTTATGTCTTTGACCAAGTCATATTCTAGGGTTTCAATCTAAACATTTTTGTTTGAGGTAGAAGTTACATGTTATGAGATGGTTATAATAATTAATGGGTTACACTTGAATATCATATTATGCTTTGTCAGGTTGCACATAAACAACAGGTTAATTTTACAATGCCCGAATATTTGAATAAGGAACATTTAATTCCACCAAAACAAAATTTCATTCCAACAAAACAAAATTCAATAATGCTTGAATTTATATACCAAGTAGCCATAAAAATAATGCCAACAAATAATACATACAAAGACTTCCCAAGACCAAGCCAATCACCAAACAATATTCCTTGAACAAAAATAAGCTCTCCAATGAGTCAACAAGGATGACCTTACCAAGAATGTAACTTCTCTAAATTTTGGCTTCATCAATCAGTTCTGCAACTTCGACTTTCAAAACTTTGAACCTACAATAACCCAAGAATCACATAAACTCGCAAGAGTGGGCCAATAATAGTAGAAGAGCATACTACTTTCTTTTGTTGAGATTATTCTTTTCTTCGCTAAGGTGATTTCTTGTCTTCTAGCCTCATCACGCTACCTTTTTACTGCAAATCAAATGCCAAGATGTGTGTCACTAGAGGAGGTTGAAGTCCTCTTATTTATAGTCTTCACAAGGGCTAGAGTGGGCCTCTCTAGGCTGACTTTATCATGGATGGATGACTTGGTCATGGGTTCTTTCTAAAATTTTCTAAACATCAAAATAATATGTTATTTCTTAATACAAGAGCCCAATCAGGTCTATTACATCATCAAAAAAACATTGACTCAAGACAAAAACCCTAGAGCACTCAATGGGTTCTTAGACCTAGGAACCAAAAACTTTGAACATGAAACACATACTTTAGTAAATAAATTTTCTTTTACAATAATTTTATTTTTCTTTTAATAAGTATATAAAAGATATATCATGTCGTGAGCCAAATACAATTATGAAGACCAATACTAGTTACAAATTTCAATAAGAAGTTTGAGTGTTATAGACCTTCAATGTCTTCTAGGGTAGATTTCTCCTAAACTAAACTCATGTCTCCTTCTTTTGTACTTCACATTTCTTCTTATCTACAGACTTTCTCTGAAATGAAGTGCATGTGTGGTGTCTCTCAAAGGAGGTCAAATGTCTACTTTATATAGCCTTCCAAGGCCTCTTTAAGGCCAATGGAAGGCCAACTTCAGCTAGCTATCTACCATGTCCTTGGGAGCACTATAAACATTTTTCCAAAATACAAAATGAGTTTGTTTCCTTTATACAAGTGACCAAATGGGTCTTTGCATAATCACAATGACCTTTTGACTGAAGACAATCCAATAGGCATGCAATGGATGCTTGGCATATTAATGAAAGACTCAAGAATGAAACCCATGCTTTATAAAAGATTCTTTTTACAAATTTCTTTCTTCTGTTGGGTTGTGTTATATTCTTTCCATGACTAGCCCACGTATTTAACTGGGGGGTTAGAAGGGGGGCGGAGCCCCCCCTTCATTGCACTGATTGCATAGTAGGGGGAGTCATAAGGGTTTGAGGGGTGCAGGTAACCCCACTCTATGGGGTCTGGGGCAGAGCCCTGGAAAATTTTGTTTTTGGACCCTATATTAGGTTGGGCAGACCTACCTATGGTTTTGTGCATGATTTTTCGCACATGGTTTTGGATGCGATGGTTTTTCGTCCATGGTTCTGGACGCGATGGTTTTCGGTCCATGGTATTGGATGCTTCGGAATGTATAAATATGTATTGTAACATTGAAAGGAACATAATCATAAATCAAGTTGGTAGTCTCATTTTTGGGATCCAGGGGAAAATCTCTATGTATATGTGTTTTATGTGTTATGTTCTTGCATTGTTTATTTCCTATGTTTTAGAATTCGTATGCAGGTAATTTCTGTATGGGGTTAAAAACTACATTTGGTATCAGAGTTGTTTTGGCTTCAAGGGGATGCCTTTGTTGCTGAGGGGTTTCGCTCGGGCCTGTGGTAGACCCTGTTAAGTGGGAAATCTATGGATCGATTCTGGTTGTGAAAGTAGATGGCGAGTAGTGGAAAGATAAAGATCAAGAAATTTAATGGCCAGAGTTTTAAGATCAGTGGATCGCAGTAGATCCGAGTACCAAACCAATGGGAGTGTCCAATGAAGAATGGAAGAAGTTGGATCGGAAGGCTAAGAGCACAATATGATTGTGTGTCTCAGATTCCATATTGCTTAATGTATCAGGGGAAGCTACGGCAAAGGCTTTGTGGGACAAGTTAGGCACTTTGTACCAATCTATGTCTCTGGTGAATAAACTGTTCCTACGAAAAAAGCTATATAACCTGAGGATGAAAGATGGAGACTAGGTGACAGAACATCTAAATGCATTTAATACTGTGGTAAGTCAGTTATTATCTGTTGATATTAAAATTTCAGATGAAGATAAGTGCATCAGTTTGTTGTGTTCTTTACTATATTTGTGGGATAGTCTGGTTATTGCAATAGGTAGCAATGCAACTGCCTTGCAATTTGATGAAAGAGTCTCATCCTTGCTGACGGAGGAGATGAGACGGAAAAATATGGAGAGCCAGAATGGTGATGCCTTGTCTGTACAAGGACGGTCCTAGAATAGAAACAAAAATAAGTTATCAAGTGGGAGATCTAAATCTAGAGGTAGACCTAAATCTCCAGGAAAACCTGTAAAGGTGGTGTGCTGGAAATGTGGAATGGAAGGGCACTACAAAAGGGACAATAAATAAATATGGAAGAAGGTATGAGTAATAGCTCTCTCGATTTTGATTTCTGTGAAAATTGTGTATATGGGAAGCAGAATTGGGTGAGTTTCCCCTCTGGTGGTAAGAGGGTGAAACAGATATTAGAGCTTGTGCACAGTGATGTGTTTGGACCTTTTAAGGTTCCATCACTGGGTAAGTCTTTGTACTATGTATCATTTATAAATGAATTCTCAAGGAATACATGGATATATTTCCTTAAGAATAAATCTAAAGTGTTTGACAGGTTTAAAGAATTTAAGGCTCTGGTGGAAAACCAGACAGAGAAGAAGATAAAGGTGTTGAGGATAGATAACGGTGGAGAGTTTTTCAAAAAGGAATTTGAAGAATTCTGTAAGAAGTGTGGTATAGCACAACAAAAGACTACTCCATAGACACCTTAGAAAAATGGAGTTGCAGAAAGAATGAACAAGACATTGATGCAAAGGGCAAGAAGCATGCTAAGTGGTGTCAGGTTAGGACAAGAATTCTAGGCAGAGGCAATGGAGACAACATGTTACCTGGTCAATAGATGACCTTCATCATCGTTGGAGGGTAAGACTCCATAAGAGGTATGGAATGGTAAGAAACCCTCCCTTTCACATCTGAGGGTATTTGGATGTGATGCATATGTACATGTTCCAAAAGAGAAACGAACCAAGTTTGATAGTAAATCTGAAAAGTGCATCTTTATTAGGTATAAGGATTGTTTAAAGGGTTATAAGATTTAGAACCCTGTAACAAGGAAGGTTGTGTACAACTGATATGTGGTGTTCAGAGAGGTGAAAGATTTTCTTAAACATGAAGTCCAACCAAAGGAAACTGAGAAGATAGAGTTTGAGCTAAAGGAGGAAGAATCAGACTCTACAGCAGAGGAGGAATCAGAAGATGAAGAGCCACAAACTCTGGGTGTGAGAAGATTAGTTCGAGAAAGAAGGTAGCGAGAAAGGTATAGTCCATCTGCTTTCTATTCAAATTTTACTTTATCTATTACAGATGATGATACCCGAACTATGAAGGAAGCAATATATTCAGAGGATGGAAAACTATGGAAAGAGGCCATGGTTGATGAAATGGCATCTTTACACAAAAATGAGGCTTGGGATCTGGTGGAGTTGTCGGTTGGAAGGAAACACATTAGCAGAAAATGGGTGTTCAAGAAGAAGACAAATGCAGAAGGAAAGGTGGAGAAATACAAAGCTCGGTTGGTAGCAAAAGGTTATTCCCAGGTGTCGGGAATTGATTTTGGTGATATTTTTCTCCTGTTTCCAAGGTAACTTCTATTAGATTACTTTTATATGTTGCTGATGCTTTTGATTTTGAGGTAGAATAGATGGATGTGAAGACAAAATTTCTTCATGGGGATCTGGAAGAGGAGATCTACGTGAAGCAACCTGAAGGCTTTGCAGTGAAGGGTAAGAATGAACTAGTATGAAAGTTAAAGAAGTCTCTGTATGGGTTAAAACAGTCACCAATGATGTGGTATCAGAAATTTGATACATTTATATGGGGACTTGGCTTCACCAGAAGCAAAGCAGATCACTGTGTGTATTTTAAATTAGTTGGTGGCTGTGTTATTTATCTGGTCTTGTATGTGGATGATATGTTGCTGGTTGGAAATGACAAAGAAATTATCCAGGATTTGAAGACCAATTTGTCCATTTGGGCATGGAAATTAAAAGACATCGAACAAAGAGGAAGCTCTGGTTAAACCAGAGAAAGTATGTCGAGACAATATTGCAGAGGTTTAATATGCAGGATAGTAAACAAGTGAAGTTTCCTATTCCTTTACGTGTAAATTTATCTACTAAACAATGTCCCACGACACAAGAAGACGAAGAGGACATGTCCCATGTTCCATATGCAAGTGTAGTCAGTAGCCTGATGTATGCGATGGTCTGTAATAGACCAGACATTGCACATGTAGTGAGAGTATTGAGCAGGTTTATATCAAAACTAGGGAAGGAGCTATGGAAATCAATGAAGAAGGTTTTCTGGTATTTGCGTGGCACTAGTGATTATGGTTTTTGCTACCAAGGAAGACCAAGATTGGACAGAGTGTTACATATTTGTGGCTTTGTTGATGTAGATTGGGCTAGAGATCTAGATCAAAGAAGACCTACAAGTGGGTATGTGTTTAACCTATTTGGAGGTGCAGTTAGTTGGATGAGTAAGAAACAATTTGTAGTGGCACAATCAACTACAGAGGCAGAATACATGGCAAACACTCATGCAAGAAAGGAATCAGTTTGGTTGCAGAGATTGTGTTCAAGTATGGGGTTAGTACAGGGAGCTATAAGGATAGTTTGTGACAACCAAAGTGCAATTTTCTTGGCAAGGAACCCTGCATATCATTCAAAGACAAAGCACATTGATGTTCAGTATCATTTTGTGAGGGATATGCTAGAAGACAAAAAGGTGTTGTTGGTAAAGGTGGACACTTTGAAGAATACTGCAGATGCATTGACAAAATCTGTGACCTCTGAGAAGTTCTCTTGGTGTAGAGAAACAATGGGTGTTGTAGGGCTAGATAAATGACTAAGCTCTCTTATGGCCCCCTATGGAAAGAAAACAACAAGTGGTAGAATGTTGGGTTGTGTTATATGCTTTCCACGACTAGCCCACGTACTTAACCAGGGGGTTAGAAGGGAGGTGGAGCCCCTCCTTCGTTCCACCGATTGCGTAGTGGGGGGAGTCACAGGGGGTTTGAGGGGTGTAGGTAACCCCACTCTATGGGGTCCAGGGTGGACCTACGTATGGTTTTGGGCGGAGCTACCTATGGTTAGGTGACCTACCTATGGTTTTGTGCATGATTTTTTGCACATGGTTTTGGATGCTATGGTTTTCGGTCCATGGTTTTCAACGTGATGGTTTTCAGTCCATGGTATTGGATGCTTTGGAATGTATAAATATGTATTGTAACATTGAAAGGAACATAATGATAAATCAAGTTGGTAGTCCCGGTTTTGGGATCCAGGGGAAAATCTCTATGTATATGTGTTTTATGTGTTATGCTCTCACATTGTTTATTTTTTTGTTTTAGAATTCGTATGCAGGTAATTTCTGTATGGGGTTAAAACCTACATCTTCTTTTGATCAATATGTAATACCTACATCATGAAATGACACAAATGACAACCATGAAGACTGAAACTAGTTACATTTCCTAACAGAAAGGAGCATGTTGATTCAACTAAGCCACAGGGGCAACACCAATTATATTTCCATTTTGAGTTTCTTGCTCAATTTGGGACAAAGTTTCATTTGATACAAAATGATAGCAAGAGAACTATTGTTCATGATATATGTTTCATAATGAGATTTTCCAATCCTCTGAGTGCACTGAAACAAGATCTCTTCAAGATGATGTCTCTTCTAGCCTTTTGTGGTCAACAAGGCAACCTGCAACACCTCCTACAATTTTGGACCTGAGGACACCCTAGAAACCCTAAGGTATACAGATGTGTGAACATTAGAAGACAAATTACAAACTTTAAAAATCTTGATGTGTCCCTCAATATGTTAAAGATTCATCTTTATATATTCTTTCCAAGAGGCTCCATCGGCCCTCTTTAGGCCGACTTTTCTTTAGCTAGCAAACTTGGCCTTGGGAGCCTTCTAGACATTTCTAATTTCAAAATATTTTTTCTTTCCTTGATACAAATCCCCGAAAGGGTCTTTTACAATATGACAAGGACTCTTGACTCATAAAAAACCCTAGGGGAATTCAATGGATTCTTGACCTATTGACAAAGTGACTTGAGCATGAAACCCATGCTTTAAAAAAATCATTTTATTTCTTCTTTTGACAGATACATAAGAATTACATCTTTCCATGAGTCAAATGACAATTATTAAGACCAAAACTAGTTGCATTCATCAACATATTGAAGTATGTAGGTAATTTTTTGTAATGGAAGATTAAATGCTATCAGATTATGTTGAGTTCTCAAGTTATGAAGTGATTTCATTGGTTAGGATGAATAGGTTCTCAAGGTCTCAAGTTTTAAAATATTACTTGATTATTTTAAACACAAATAACTTCCTTATAACTCAATTGCACTAATATAATGTTTTTGTGGCTTCATGAAGTTGTTTCTCAACATACCTTATAATACTCACTAATAGTTTCTCTCATTTAATGGAGTGTTATAGGATGTTCAACCAAGTTGGTATTTTTCATATCTATCTTAGTAGAGTGAGGAAAGTCCAGGTAGGATAGAAGAAATTGACCAAACATTTGCTACATCATCTAACAGGGGAAGTTAAACTAGAGGTGAAAAGATTAGAAGAAAATTCAATAGATGCATAGAAATTTTTCTCGATAAATGGAGCTCATGTTCTTATGATAATGAGAGCATAGATGACATTGAGGTACCCTTGATGTACAAACATCTAGTGAAACAATGGGCACCCAAGGATCTTCCTGAAATAAACATTGATTTTTCTGTCAGTGAAAGGATATATCACATTACCCCATCTTCATTACATGGTTTGGGGCTATTTTCCATGGGTGGCATAAAGGTATGTTATAGAGTATTAACTGACTTGATGTGATAAGTCAGACCATGTTATGACTACAATGATTGGGTGTGGCTAGTCCAATATAACAAAAATATGCAAAGATATGGAGTGGCTGAAAATTATATACAACTAAAAGACAATGATGAAAATAAAGGCGTAACTATGTATATTGATGGAAGACCAAAATCAATAAGGAATATTACAAATTTTATAAATAATACATGAACCGTCACCACAAATAAGCAACCTAATTGCATATTCAAGGGATGTGAAGGAAACTGTGTATTCATATGTGCCATTAAATCAATAGTTGTAGGGGAAGAGTTTTGAATAGAATAAATACAAATATTGTTATTATGGGGGAAATATATATTCAATTTTACCCAACTTGTAAGAAATGTTTATTGTATGTTATGTTTGTCATTTAGTACAATATATATTATACATCTTGTAAGTTGTGGAAACATTTTAATATGTCATGGTTAAAATATTGTGTTAGGTTGACCAAGGTAAATAGGCACGAACCTCACAGCAGGTAAACATGAATTTAGTTGTACGTAAAATACTATAACCATGAGATATATATACAAGTAGCATTTTATCCATTATAGAGTAAGTCAAATTCATATTTTTAGGCATCATATAACTAAATGAAAGATTTACTATGCATATGACCAACTTGAGCAAATGCATTCTTTCATCCTTTTCAAACTATTGTTTCTATACAATATGCAATATATATTGATCTTGCCATAATGCCTCTTTCAAGAGCCTTCCAAGATAATGAATTTTTTATAAATTTAGAACCTTTTGTATTGGCCATGATATGTCGGGAAGTTTCTATGTAAATTTAGACATTTGTCAGTAATGGTTTTCTTATTAATATAATGATGATTAAATGTGGAAGAATTGAAAATTACTCTTATTTGATAAACATGGTGATAAGGGGAAGGCACCAGCCTTAGAGCATTCCACAGATGCTCATGAGAAAAAGGTTAATGAAGAAGCAATTTTTATGTTTGTTGATCCAATCCAAGTAATAATGAAGCTTTGAATGAAAAAAAAACTAGAAAAATAATTCTTTAGTTCTGATTGAGCCTCAAACTGATGAGATAAAAGGAAAAATCAGAACCTTGATGCAACAAGTTTGTCAGTATGTGGTGAGAAACTCATTCAATTATCTCATTTATTTGTTTAAAATTTAGTTATCTCATCCTTTATTAAAAAACTCTTTATTGTACAGGCATTTTTGGAGGAGCATGATCCTCATGCTATGACAATGGGGGTCAATATTGGTAGCAACGCCAATGCTCCACCTGTAAGTGAGTCACTGGTCATTGAGATCGGTATACCAACTCAACCACCCAAAGCAAGATATGCACACCTTGAACAACATACGTCAGGATCTACACACGATGTTGTGGATGCAGAGCATGATCTGATTGCACAATTTGAAGTGAGCTTTCCTGGATCCCGTGTTACTAGCATCAGATCACTACCCATCATGTTTTTGGTAGATGATGAGAATGTCCCTATGAAAATAGAGAAACTTCCAGGTATTTAAGAAGTTTTTTAAATATTAAGTACAACCTAAATGAAATTAACGTATAGTCTATGGTTATTTTAAACTAATGATCATTAGGGGAATTTTGAGATCTAAAATGGGCTTCCTAAGAAAAATGTACAACCAAAATAAAATTTATAAGAACCAATAGGATTCAAGATGATGATGTCAATCATGGGGGATGATTCACCATTTTTGGAGTAAAAATGTAAAAATATTAAAAAATAATAAAATAATAAAACTATTTTTTCAACTCGTATTTTCAACTTATCTCCCTAAGGTTTGACTCAAATTTCAAGCGAGAGTACTCATTAGATGAAAAATTTAATTCCTCATCCAAGGAGTACCCATTTTGCATGCTTTCGATGGATGTTGCTACACGAAAAATGAGAAATACATGAAAAACATTATTGCAATCGCGTTTTTCATGTATTTCTCATTTTTCGTGTAGTGGGGTCCACCGAAAGTATGCAACATGAGCACTCCTTGGATGAGGAATCAAAATTTTCATCCAACAAGTGTTGTCACTCGAAATTTGAGTAAACCCATAGGGAGATAATTCAAAATATGAGTTGAAAAAATAGTTTTTTCTTTTTTCCCTATAAACTTTGATGATGTAATCTAATCTTATTTTATTATTTCCACTATTATTTTATTATTTCCTTAGAAGACCCATTTTAGACCTCAAAACTCCCCTAATGAGTATCGTTTTGTAGGAAATGATGTATTTTATAGGCATTTGTATTACATAACCTTAGAATTATTTGGGTCGACCATTCACTCAAAATGGAAATCCCAAAGTTCCAAGTTAAAAGACGAACTTATTAATAGGATGGTTCACCTATTCGATGAATGCACCTTCAACAAATTTGGAGTTACCTCAAATGCAGGCCTACATTTAAAATATTTGTAGGACTGGTATAGGTCTCAATTGGAAAGAGTCAGGTGACATGAGCGTGCTCCATCGATTCCAGAGATGGAGTGGAGGGTGCACGTGGCAGACACACATGAGAAGGCACTTCGAAAAGTAGGGAAGAATCCACTCAGACTAGGAAGGTATGAGGCACTTTTATAAAGTAATTGTGATGTTTTATCATCATTGCGACATCTAATTAAGTTTTCCAATGTTTTAAATATAGGATCCCAGTACTTCCAAATCCACACAGGCTAGAATAACCAAACATGGGTAGCATCATCTTGGCCTTGGTGGTTACTCGAAACTGGACACAAAAATTTTAAGTATATAAGAAAATAATTTGCATCCAAATTATAAATTGTTAACAATTTTAATTTAATATCACGGAAGAAGAAAAAATCATGTTTTGATGCAAAATTGCAAGGGACATAATTCAAAGAGGCTCCCGCATAGGAAGACCTAAAGATTGCTTTCAAGTATGACTCTCAAATTGTGGTTGAATGGAGGACAAGCTTGGCATCTTCACAGTCTTCCACCACCCAACATAACACTTAGGAAAATAAAAGAAATGAATAAAATTTACAAATCATTACTTGTACAATTTATTGGTTATTATTTTTAGCCATAAAGTAATGTACTTGATTGTAAAAGGCAAGCAAGCAATGTCGATACAACACATGATCCTACTCATGGTGGAGTGCTTGAACTTGAGATTGATGTTCAACTTGGTACTCGAGGTATTTTGTGTGTTGTAAAAAAAAAAATAGTATGGAATACAATTAAAAATATTTAAATGCAAATGGTGTATTAATTGTAACCTTTCTTGTTTCTACACCAGAGCATGTACAAGATGTGGCCAAAGAAAAGGAGGAACATATGGCCACATCTAAAATTATTTCGCTTCCCTCCATTACCGAATCAGGTAACGAACACTTTACTACTCTTTCTATTAATAAAAATTTGTAATAATAATAATTATAATATGAATTTCACTTTTATTTCTTGGTGCAGCTGATGCCCAGCCCCACTTGCAACAACATAGTCATAGGACTAGGCCAACAGTAATAAATATTAAACTGGAGATCACAACAACTAAAGGGTGCTAAGATCAAGACTTCCTCACTAACTTCATATTAAAAAAGAGAAATAAACATGATAAAAAATTATTGCACTTGTTTATTTAGAGCTTGTTTTTTGAACGCCACATTTCTTACTAAGAGATTGAATGAATCATGGCATGCACACATGTAACTTTAGACTATCTTAATAAAAATTTGTGATTTTTCCGTTGCAAAAAATTAGAACAATTTTGTTTCATATTATGTAAACATATTTTTTGTGATACAAGGAGGGTGTAGAATACCATATATTTGATAAATTCTTGGTATAAGTCAATTAACTTTGTTATGAACATGAAGAGCCTATAATAATATTCCCATGTTAAACTAATACTTTACATAGTCTATTCCCATGATAAGTCAACCATCTAATAACTGGTATATCTATCTCACTCCACCATACACTACCACACTCCTAATTTAGCTGCTAGCTACTCCTGCTTCAATGCCTAATCACAACAATTTTGTGATTATGATGACAATTTAAGTACATATGTGTGTAATGTCCATGATGGGACGTATGAATTGTCATCCCCAAATTTCCTGTCAATAATTATAACCTTAAATGGGATAGCACTGGTCTATCTCATCATCTCAAAATGATCCTCCAGATGAAAAATTATAATTTTTTTCATCATCACTTCACACTATCTCATGAATGAATCTTTCTTCATATTATATGCATGAATTTATGGAAGGAAATCCGCTTTACCTATCCTATGATTTATTTTGACAAGTGAATAAAGGACAATTGACAGATATTTGTTGACAACACCTCCTACTTATAAATTGTACTTTGTAAACATGTTCCCACAATCAATCATAGGTTAGGTAGAGGGGATGGTCTGATATAATTTCATGCATATAATCTGTAGAAGGGGTCATCTATGAGACAGTGTGAAGGGATGATGACAAACATGGTAAATTTTCATTTTTCAGGTCATTTTGAGATGGTGATGATATACCAGTGCTAGCCCATTCAAGGTTATAATCATTGACAGGAAAGGTGCAAAGGACAATTCATACATCCCATCATGGACGTTACACTCATGTGTACTTAAATTGTTACAATTTTTTTAGGCTACATATAAATTAGAAAATGAAACCAATATATAGATTAGTTACAATAAATATAGTATAAAATATAGTAGGCATTCCAACAGTGTCAACCAAGCCATCAAAAATAAAGAAAAATAAAAAGAAATGATTGTAATAGTTATATCATTAGAAACATCATGTACCATATTATGAAAACGTATTTTTTATGATCTTTTTTTCGAGATGAAGTATTTTGTGTCTATGATTAATGAATGAATGTTATATGTTAATTAATAATTGTTATATGTCTCTTTATGTACATGATGTTGTTTCATATTATGTAAACATATTTTTGATGATAATGTTTTTTTGATATGAAGTATTTTGTGTCTAAGATCAATGAATGAATGATTGTTATATGTTAAAGAATAATTGTTATATGTCTCTTTATGTACATGACATTGTTTCATATTATGTAGACATATTTTTTTATGATAAAATTTATTGAGATGAAATATTTTATGGATTTGTGAATGAATGGATGAATGCTTGTTATTTTTTTTTATGTATCTTAATGTCTTGATTTCAACTATTTCCTATATAGTAGATATATTGGGTACTAGGGAATTAAGAGTGATGTTGGAGGGGTATGAGAGCTTCCACCTTCATGTGGTTGGCCCTGCTCAATAGAGAATAAATTAGGATTTTGATAATCTTGGAGAAAAACACCCTCAATCCAACATAGAAAAAACAAAGTCAATGTTGAATTCATTGTTGTTTCGTCGAGTGGAGGCAGGTTTGCTCCAAGATTAAACTATTCCAACAATTTATTATGGAAACCAGGAGGAGCTCATTCAGGTATTCATGCATGCAATTATTTTTAATTATTATTTATTCATGCAATTAAATTTAATATTTGGTCAAATTTAATCTAATTTTTCCTCATTGGTCTCGTGAATATGTGTATGACAACTAGTTTCAATTCGGATGTTGAAGTGAAACAACTATATGAAGAAAATAGCTAGAAATAGTAAGGGTTTAGCTGAGACAACAAAATTTGTTTGACATTTGTGCTATATGTCTTGGTTGAGTGGGAGTTACACAAAGTTTTATAAGAAATAACAAAATTCTCTATGAAAAAAATTCATGTAGTATTTTTCTTTCCTCAAAAATTGTGTTTGTATTTGACTAAAAGACCATAAATTGTAATTTTTCATGTAGGGTAGTAGGAGAAATTGTTACTCTATTAATTGGGCATAAGGCACCAGTATGTCTTGTTTCTATTTTATTAATTGTTTTTTATCACATATAACTTCTCCTCCTTCCTTTGTTTTACAGGTACTTTCAACCACATATCTAGATTTAAAAGATTAACTGGGGTTGGAGTCATATACATGAAAAAAACTCATCGAAGTACTACTCAACTTTAACCTGCCAAGCACTTGGCTTCCTGGTGTGTGATTTAGTTTTGTGTTGTGTTTGATTTCAAGCATTTTTTTTATTTCTACATTACAAATATTCCAAGACCATATATGTTGAGAAAAATTAGGGAAAAGAGAATTAGGGTTTATTTTATAATGTTTTCTCTTGTTATATTGACAATTCTTGTGATATAATGTTAGTTCATCATCATCATTATTTTTTTTATCATCAAGACAATTCTAATAAAGAATATCACAATGCAAACAAGAACACCAAAAATAGGCTCCAGGCCAATGAAAAACCCCTCCACAAGGGAAAATCCAAAACCCTCTCTTCTTATATAAATTTAAGGAAGACTTTTAAGACCTTTGATCAAGACAACTCACCAAGTGATAGGCCAGCCACCCAAACAATAATGATTCTCTCTATAACTCGGTATTTTTCTCTTCTCTAGCTCAAATTTTAATGAAGATATCTTTTTTCCCATATGTGCGAGCTTTCCAAAAAAAAATTGATGCATAAGACAACAAACAGACCTTCATGCCTTCCTCGATATCCTTCACCTATTTCTCACTCTGAATTTGCCTCAACCTTATTGAAGAGACTGAATTACATTTGTCACTCAAATGAGGGCCAATACCTCTCCTTTGTTCATAAATCTAGGGCATTATGTGAGTTAGATTCTTCAATTTGATTTCTCTTATCTTGACATTTACTTGTTAAATTATATGTTGATTATGTTAGTGTTCCTTTCATCAAATAAATTCCGACATGAAGATCACAAAGATAAGAATAGAAGATGTAGGTGCACAACTAGGGAAAAAGCCCTATGAAGGAGGAAAACCATTCAACTCTTTCTCTAGTAGATTAAATCGGGTTAATACACACTTGAATCTTTGACTAAGGAAAAAGACTTACGCCAACCACGAGACTAGTTCCTCCTGCAATTGTCTCTACAATCATGGTTCTTGGCTCCTTCTATTTCAAATTAAAAATTTCAACCCTCCTTATACAATAGTCTTGGCCCTCCTACTTCAGAAATATTGGTCTTCCTACTTCAGAAATCTTGGCCTTCCTTCTTCAATAGTCTCATCCCTTTTTGTAATCATCTCTGCAACAACGAACTTTAGTCTCCCTATAATGTTTTCTGCAATTCACTTTTTTTACTTCCTCCCTATAATATTCTTCTAATATTCTTAGCTTCCTCTCTATTTCTCAATCCTGTAATAGTTTCTCTTACTTCTTGAGTGAATGCTTCACTTATCTCCTTCAAATGGTGAATAGGAGGCTATTTACACATATTGATCACTGTGGATTTGAGTCGACATGAACAATTTGACTTGAACCTGACTTCTTGGCTTGTAATGGAGGTTCACTTAATTATATTCTATTTGGAGGCTAGCTTTGAAGGATGAATGGTAATCCTTTTATGAGACGGGGATGATTTGGTGGAGGAAATATTTAAACACACAGAAAAATTAATCATTTCTTGACCTTAAGGAGGCCAAGAAGGGTCCCTTACAAAAATGAGTTTGACTTTGACTCAACAAAAATATTAGAAGCCTATAATGGAGGCTTTACCTATTGACCATTCACCCAAGAATGAAACCCATGCTTTGATAAGTTAATAAAAATACTTTTATTTTCTTTCTTATGACTCAAATACAATTATTAAGACCAACACTAGTTACATCTTTCAACACTACCCCTTAACTAGGGAGGTATTCATAATTTTTACATATAATTATAAGGATGAACTCAAAATGAAATTATCTACAAAGATAAAGAGTCATACAATGCCCCCTTAACTCAACAATAGACTTTATTAGGTTCTTCTTTTCATCATGCTCATCATTAAGTCATTTTCAATATAGGTGAACATCTTCAACATTTTGAAGATTATGTCCCTACAAATCTAGTAACTAAATACAAATATTTGGGAGTATGAGATCAATACAGGGTTAGCATATCAACATGAAGAGAGTATCAATCATAAGTAGTCAAAATTTCATAGCTTAAACTTGAATAATATTTCATATCAAACTTGATATCTTCTGTTAGGGTTTTTGACGTAATCCTTAGATTCCAAAGTCAAATACTAGGTATTAACAATTAATAGTAAAGCAATTATTTAAGTCCTGGAAGCTAGACTCAACACCCACAAAACAAAATATTGTACATCTAGGGTTTCAACAATATTCCTTTTAGAATTTCATGACAGACTTTACTAGGTTTTGTTACAATCCCTAGAACTAGAAAGTTTTCATTGAGGGTTTCATTCATACTAATCTTTTGCATGGATACAAACATTAAACCTTATCAATTTTGACTAGGGTTTCAATAATTCACCAAAACCTAAAGGTTTAGGGTTTTATGACAACCCTAAAAGATTAGGGTTTTACCAAAGTATTACCAAAAACCTAAATATTGTTAGAATTAAAAACCCTAAGTAACCTAGGGTTTCATTATTGTCGACAATATATTCTAAGCATCAACAAGTTAGATCTTTATAGTGAACCCTAAAAATGAGGGTTTCCATAAAAATGAACAAATGAAAAGAGATATGACAGAGCTAGATTCAATCTAGTTATCGATCTTCCTAACAAGAATCTTTTGTGATTCAAAATCCTAAAAATAAAATAGTTAGTACTACAAGGAATTTTTTAAAATAATTTTAATAAATAAGTTCTTACAAATAGACATACCTGGAGTTTCTCCTTTTACAAACCTTGTAGGGTTTTCCCTTGGAGTGTTATCTCTCATGAATCAATATTTATACCTACAATACTTAATGTCAAGTACAACAAAGAGAACTATACGATAACAAAAATTATGAAGTCGATGTAGGATTTCCTAGGAAATTAAAGTTTGCAATTACAGCTACATGTAGTCCTAAAATCAAAGGTTTGTAAAATGGGGCTGAAATTCTAGAGAATCTGAAAATAGAGGTGCAGAAATCAGTTTGACTAGTGTTGACTTGAAGAGGAAAAAGTGTTGCTTTAAGGAAGCCTTGTCACTTGGTCTTGGATAGGTTCTTAGGTCAAGGGTCTTGGTCTTGGAATTCATCAATTGAAGATTCTATAAGAAGAAGAATTCAGTGGTTTTTCCTCTCAAGTATGGAGAGGTTTTGGCCCTGACTGATAGCCTACAACTTCTGTCCTTTGTTTCATTGTTCTTTACGTTTTGATAAATGGTTGAAGAAGAGAACACAATAATAATCAAGCTAAATAAGAACCTAATCAAGAAAAGTAAAAAGTATTCACAAGTAGTTATCATAAGCTACAAAAATCACCTATATTGTTGCCCCTAGATTTATCAACAGTACTTAGATTAGATAGATGAGGCCTTGGTGCCAAGGATTCTAGAGAGAATTCCTCATTAATTTTTCACGATCTACATCGCTTTCTTGTAAACTTTGATCCTTCTAATTGTATGTTCGATGGTGATTTCTACTTATCTAAATAAATACACATTTCTTATTCACTACTGATTAGAATTGGACTTCATGAAGGTGACTATAAGAGGTATTCTTTGTCAGCATATCTTTACAAGTACAGAATTCGAAGCTTCCCATCACCGAACAAAGGAGATAGTTCCTTCTTAGAGACTGTATATTTTTGTTTTATGATCATGGAGATTTCTGTTAGGCCTATGTCATGATCAGAAAAAATCTTTTCAAGGGGTATAATGACTTTTATTAATATCATGCGAAAAATTATAATTGTATACATACTTCTTGTTTGGTTATGTGGTGTACATGTCTTAAGATATCAACTAATTTCATCAAAACGTCTTTCAAGAGATATTCAAGAGAGATAATTGTAGCTTTTCTTGGATCATTAATTCTTATGGGCCTAAGTTGTATACACATATATACAAATATTGACATTGCAACTCTGCATATAACTTATACTACAAATTGTATCTTCTAAGGTGACTGTAGGTAATTTTATTTTTGTATCTCTTTAGGACTTCTGTCTGGTACTTCTAGCTATAAGTTCATTGGATTTTGTAAAGCAATTTCTATAGGGAATTAGCGCATGTGATTCTGTGTGCGTGGATTATATGGAACTAGTTCATAGAGTAATAAGCCTTTTGTTTCATATTCTTTTATTTGCATAAGTAGTTCCTTTTTTGAAGTATGTGGATGTCAGAAGGGCATACTATGAAATTTTCCTAGCATATGCATAGTTTAGGTCGAGTATTAACTAAATAAAATGGATTTCAATGGCTTGTAACTATAGTACCCTCCCTCCTCGGCCGATTTGAAAATTAACTTATCCTTAGGCTACATGTCCCTTTCTTTACTTGTATAAACAATTCAAGTGGTATAAACTCGATTTCATCCTTAACAGTAATCCACTCACTATGAATGCATCCAGTGAAGGAGGGGACTATGTTTGGATTCATTTTAATTGATTTTCATGTCTACCAACTATAATTTGGGAGACAATTCAATATTCCACAATCAACATTTGTCTAGTAGTCATCAAATGGGTGAGTTGCATATGGTAAATAAATGATTGAATTACTAAAGTGATATTTAATAAATTATTGATTCATGATAGGTGTTGTAACATCATTCAAAATTTCTACATGTGTTTTGAACTTAAAAACATTATTCTTATGCAGTCTCTTGCAGTGATGGAGTGAGCCCTTTGAAGAAGTGGTGAAGCCGTGTATAAAAGAAAATGGTGAAGTAGAGTAGACTCATGTTGGCAACACATTTTAGAGGCACTATAAGCATGATGTTTTGTTTGAGTTATTCACTGGGTGTTATCTCTTTCCCTCTATCATTGCATCATTACAATGTGTTGCAAGTTGTTACATAAATTAGTTGTATTTGAGTTGTAATGAATAATCTAGTCAATACCTATAATTTTTTTTTAAAATGTAATGTTGTTTATATTCACTAAGCATTTTTTTTTAGTAAAAGGGACTTTATTTTTTCCCTTTCTTTAGAGATGGAGAATTTCTACTTTTTCCCATGTATTATAGCAGTTACTTTCTTCTCTGAAATTGGAACCATTCTGTCTTTTTTTCTTTTTTAAGGTCTGAGTTGTATTTTCCGTTAAATTTTGTCCACAACTAGAAGGGTACATTTTTGGTACATAGAAATCCATGTTGAAATAATCACAATGCACATTGAAACTGGGTTCAATATTTTTAAGATGGCTTTCCTGTCTCGGTGTTTGGTGGAGCTATAACTGTTTCCAAAGAATAGCCTAACTTGAGTGGTGCTCTTGGAAATGAATATTGTAGAATGTCATTTAGAGATATATAAAAGGGATGTGATGTATTAAATATATAAATGTGAAACAAATATGGATTCAAATTGACTACTTCCTATATATTGTAGTTAAAAGCTATATTATTCTTTGGATGTCCAGTTGTAATTGGAACACATTATTCCTCTTCAGGAAATGTCAGATATTATTTCTCCTTATTTGTCATTTAAGAGGTGTTACTTGACAAGACTATATCATATGTTCTACGGATTATTAGTCTAGTTACTTTCATTTCTTTTTAAAAATTGTTGCCAATGCTCTGTTTTTAGTTTAATGGATTATGTTATCTCACAAGTTCTTATGTAGATATTTTATTCAATTATTGTAGCCTAAGCCTCCACAATACATAAATAGTCATGTTTTCTAGATATGTGGATATGATGTTGGCTTAGCATCAGATGTGGAGCTCTTTGTATCTTTCAATTAGTGTTAATTTCCAATATGTGGGCCTTGCTATGATTATGAGTGGAAAGATGGAAATCAATCTTGTCCAAAATGCAAGATTAGATACAAGTGGCATAAAGGTTGGTATAATTTTCACTTGTTATTTGAGGAAGACCTATATTTCCTTTTACAATTTTCCTTTTAATGTACCAATCTATTGTTTTCCACCTTCCCCAACCCCACTTATCCTATCGACATTGTTTTACACCTCTCGGTGCAATTTCTAGTATATTTATTCTTAGAAGGTTGTCTTATGGTGACTGATGTCACTTATTATAGTCTTCAAAATAGTATTGTGTGTTATATTTTTTTCTTGAAACACAATATACATTCTTCCCTTGAAGTCACAAACCTAATCGTTGAGGTTGTTAGCCAGTAGAATCATCAGGGTAATGTTAGGGAAGGTGTGTGTGCCCATAAAATCACCTCTGCATCATTCTAATGATTAATCAATTTCATCAAAAAGTATCTTATACAACTAGATCATAAGTAAAAACACAAATGTCACCTCTTACAGTATGAGGGGTAACACTTAGAATGGCTAGATTTATGGTTCTTAGCATTAAAGAATTAAAACTTACTGTTTGAAAATATTATTAGTTGCTTATGTTTTCACACTTTGTATAATGAAGCTCTTGAGTTCACTATCTCCATGTAGATCTTTTGATTTCCTTTTACTGTCTATGTAACGTGGAGTGTAATAACAAAAGTTCTTAACATACATTTTTTTCTAATATAGTTCTCTTCTAATGGGATGTCATAGCTTTTGTTTCCCTTTTAGTGGTCCATAAATACATGGATTGAGAAATTCCTATTTTCCTCTTTGTTAACAAAGAAGTCTTTGAACCATTGTACCATTTTTGGAATGAAGATGATGTAAGATACAAGGTTTCTTATCCACAACATTCACCTATTTTAAACATTAAATGTTGAATTTAGTATGATATTCTAGATGTTGCTAGTATTGGATTTTTGTATAGAAGTTAGTTCATTAACATTCAACTATATTAAATAGTTTAAATTAATTACATAACAATGATATCATATTTGGAAGGTTAACAAACCACTTTTATATTCATTCTTCATATGTGTTTGTACATTAAGGATGGCTGAAATGATTGCACCTACTCCAACTAACCATTTATTACATTAATTCATATATGTATCCATATTTTCCTAATGCCTAATTTCTTATGCATGATGACATGTTATGAGCCTAAGAGGCCCCTCAATACTTTGCAAAATGTACCTTTTAATGTTTTTATTCTTTATGTTATTCCTCTTGGTCATGTTGCTTCTTACATTCTTGTTTGATATCTTGGGATGTATATCTAGTGACTTCCTCTTGATGATAAAATCATGTTGCCTCTTCAATTCTTTCCCAATGTTGATCCTATTTTGTTTGGTCAAAATCTAGTTTTGGTCTAAGAGAAGTCGGTTGAATATTAATCCCAACCCATACTGTGCTAATGGTTTGCACCAATTTCTTGCACATTGTATCACTTGCTTTAACAAATTGTAATTTTAATGGGGAATGGGATTCCTATATTTGAAGAATGTAAGGTGGGGACTGCCACTTTATTTGGCAAGATAAAGTAGCATCATCCCCCTAGAAATCAATTTTTTTCCTCTAGATGTGACACAACTTCGTGTTTCCCTATGCACGAAGTAGAAATATTGTAGGAGTATCCCTTCTTGGACCTTAAATTCTTGCTACTGGTAAGTTTTATTAGCCGGTTGGGGACGCGTGTGTTTGTTGAGGTGTTTCTTGGTTTATTGAAGGTGATTTGTAGTGTAGGGAGAATTTTCAATTTGTACCACTATTGTGAAAGGTGTTTCCATCTATCCAAATATCCATTTTTATCTTGTTCTCTTACTTCTCTAGACCTATGGATCTAAATCTACAATTGGTGTGCTCCTTTTGATTTTTTTAGTTTTCCTTAACTTGATTAGGGTGGTTGCAACTTCCTTATCTAGGTTTTCTACTTTGATATTTTTCTTTGCCTTATATTTATAGTGCCCTGGACTTGTTAATTTATTATTTCCCTTTTTCATAATATCCTTATCCTTCATTTCCTCTTCGTTCTCCAAGAAATATTTCCTATCCATACCTCTAAAATAAATCCAAAAGAAAATGTGCTCCCAGTTATCCAAAGTATGGAAAACGAGTAGTTGAATGAGCCTGTGATGGGATAGCAACTCATGTTTACCCCCTCATTTTCATTGGAAATCATTCCATTTATGGATTGCAAGAGGAAGTCTGACAGATTTATGGTCTCTACAAGTTATAAGTGTGGTTGGTGTCTAGTTGGTATAGGAGTCTGAAGTGATAAACATAAAATATACTTAACCTTCCTTCATAGGAGATGTTTTTTTAAAATATGATATGCTACCTCCTCCTAGATACCTTAATAATAATGCCTTTAGTCACAAATATTTCAAGTCCCTTAACAACAATCACATATCTATTTTTTCCATTTTTTTAAAAATTCATGGAAAATTACCTAGATACATAATCACTATATCCTCTTAATTTGTTAAAATAATATATTCAGTGGTATCTCTCAAAAATTTCCACCACCTCGGGGTGTTGGTAGATCCTTGAGGGATCAATGTGTTATCTATGATTAAAGGTCTCCCCCATTTCAGAATCATGTGTTGTATAATTCTACAAGAAGGTTGTGATGTTGAGGGATTTCATATATGATTGAGGTCAAAAAATTATTTTGAGAGGAAAATCTCAGTTACATATATAAGTGAATTCCCATCTCTTTTAGAATAATTGGATCAAAGAGATACATTATAATATTGTATTCAGTTGAGGAGTGTTCTATTGGAATGGTTAATAAGAAATGAGTACATAACTTCCCTATCGCAGTGTATGTTTCCTAAAATGATTGTGGTGAATTCTCCCTTCTATATATGTAAACATTTATACACCCTCCTATAAAGCAATATGCAAAAATGTAGTGCAACAAAAAGAAAATGAAATATAGCCAAGGAACATGAGTTGTGATTAGTTCAACAACTTATTGATAGATGAAAAAATAGACTTATAATGTGGTTTCATGATATGAGGTGCATTGGTGTTAGTGCTGGAAATGTCCCTATAGTACCCAATTTTGTAGTGTTCATTATCTTGTAATATCTAAATTCTATAGGAGGGAGATGAATTCTGATAGATATTTTGTTATGGGAAAAGAATGATGTAGAGAATCCATTCACATGGGGTTTTCATATGTTAACTTTCTTCCTCATAAAAGTTGCAATTCACTAATTGGGGTTGGTGTATGATGATTACAATGAAAGTCCCAATAGCATATTTTTTATTGGGACTTATCTCATCTTATTTCTCATGTAGTTGTTGGTATCATTGAGAAAAGTAGGATATATTTCACTGATTAGGAGCCAAAACTCATTGTCACTTATTTTTTGTACTTGACATGTGTGATCAAAGGGCCAATTTTGGAAATATGGGACTATGAATTTCTATCGACGTTCTTTTGCTCCTCTAGCCACAATTGTTAGTATACTTATTCTTAGAAGGTGTTATTATAGTATTCAAAATAGTACTATGTATTAAATTTTGTTTTAAACGCATACCTCCATCAAATATTCATTGGAATATATATATTTTTTTAAACGTAGGCCTCCATCGAATATTCTACGACAGAGCTAGGTTGTCAAATATTCGATACCTATCGGTCAGAATACTCATCGGATACTCGATGCTAGAATCAATGGACCAAAGAGTTACTCTGGATCTATTGAGTTTAGAGTAGATATTATAGAACTAGTGATTGTATCTTTCTCTTTTTCCCATCCCATATAATGGTACCAATTATATTCTTTATCACCATGGGCTCCCTCAAGGCCTTATTACTATTTCAACCATCTAATATTATGGAGAAATATCATGCCAAGCCCTCGTTCACAAAATATCAACCAGACATCAATTCATCACATATTGTATCAATCATCAACATTTAGTGACCAAAATATAACTAACATTACTTTTATGTTATAAGAAAGAATATAAGCTATCTAAAATATGTGCATTAATTTGGTCATCTTATGTATATCTATCCATAAAAAATATAGTGAAACAATCAAATAATATATATGTTAAAACTAGATTCACTTATAAATATTTTTCATAGCATACATTAAAAGAATGAAAAATCATATTCTTGATGCATTTAATCATTAACTATTAACTAGTAAAACCATCATATACAACATATATCTCATATATGTGTGAAGTGATTGGAATATGTTAATATACAAAGTAAACATGCATCACCTTATGTAACTAATAAAAATAATATCAAGTCTTATTAACAATATCATAACCAATAAATTATCTAAATAAACTCATGTTGGGTTGACAATTCCTAAGCCAATGAGGCAACAAATCGACAAGGCACTACATACATCCCTCATTTGGAAAAATTCATCCCAAAGTTACTTTTACTCAAGGGAGATTTTTTTATGTCTAGCATCCACATAGAAACACTTATAATTAATATAAAGACATGGCATATTGATCACACATTGATTGACCAACAAATTTTCTTCTAGAAAACATACTTATTTCTTATATATCTAGTTGTTGGGCGCATTGACATGAGAGGTATATTTTCAATTATATTTAATTCCAAGGAAGGGAAGGAAGAAGCAACATGTAATGTCCCACATTTTAGACTCAGGTAGCTAGAATTATATTATGATTTATATGGGTATTTAATTTGCTTACTATTTGAGATAAATTATCGTATTTGATATTGTTTATATGTTGGTAATATATGATTTTTGTTATTTCATGTTTTTTTATGATGATAGTTATATGATTCCTTCTTTTGTTATGCAATTAAATTGTTTAAATTTGTAGTATGTGGGTACCAACACAAGATTTTGGTTATGTATATTTTCTTTCTAAGAAAAACCTTGTGGGGAAACCCCCAAACACTTCCCTATATTTTATGGATGATACCCAATGCAAACCATTTGACATTGACTACGACCCCTGATTTTGAAAGGAAATGTAATGAGGCATGTAACAAGGGAAATTAGAATAGAGAATCAACATCAAAGATCAAAGAGCTAATCCACTCAACCTAGCCCAATAGAATTAGTTCAATATACATATATAGATGCATTGCATGGCGTGATTTAATATATATTGTTCAATTGAACATTAGTACTTAAAGAGGGAGTGTTTCTTGAAAATGTTGTGTATATAGATGCATTGCATGGCGTGATTTAATATATATTGTTCAATTGAACATTAATACTTAAAGAGGGAGTGTTTCTTGAAAATGTTGTGTGTGTGTGTGTGTGTGTGTGTGAGAGAGAGAGAGAGAGAGAGAGATAGATAGAGAGAGATTGGTAAATTGACATGCAAGTTGATATGCTTGTAATATCCAAGGTAAAATTGATGTTGTAGACAACAAAATAATAGTTACAAGTTTTCTAGTCCTATTTGCAAACTTAATTAGGTTTTCAATCACTACCATGATTTGTAGGAAAGTGTGTCTTTTTGTAAGAAGTGAGACCTGCCTAGTGCATTTATTAACTATGATGTGTATCTTAGAACAATAGTTACACTATATGGATAGGACTTAATGTTAGCATGTTGACCTTGGCTCTATCATAACGGGTGGATCCATTTAACATCATTTATCCTTAAAACTTTGGTCATGGGTGGAAGGTTTTAGTCATTCTCCCCTAGATATGTGATAATAATTACCAATTTCCTACTAGGAAGCTTATTTTGACTGAAATCACACAACCACAAGGAGTTACTGCTTTGGGAAAGGCTCGACAAGAAGATTTGTGTGCAAAGAGTGATCCAAACATTCCTCTAATCATGTAATCCATAACATAGAATACAAGAAGGAAATGGAATTCATACCTTTTAATCGAAATTTTAAGAGCTAGTTCATGCAACTGGCTTGAGGGACACTAGATCTTGTAGTCTCCAATCTCCATGTCAATATCCTTCACATTCACAACCAAACACTAGATCTTGTAGTCTCCAATCTCCAAGCCAAAATATTTCACATTCACAACCAATAAACAACACCTAAATATATTTTGCAAAGTTATGTTAGCACAATAATCAAATGATCATCATTGATAATTCATACATAACAAAAGTATACTTATAGGCACATGATGAACCTCTCCTTCATCAAGCAATGTTGGTTTCCTTTTCCTAGAATGATGGCTTCTCACAAGATCAAAGCTCCTTCACTATAATGTAGATCCTATATCTAGATTTCCCATTGATATGACAAGTACACATTTGCCTTTAGACCTCCATAGGAGAATGAATCTAGATACTCAGGGAGGAGAGAAGTTAGGAAACTTCAACAATAATTCACCCATGGACAAGTCATAAAGTTAATACCTCAACCTGATCTCCTTGGGAATGCGTAGTGATAGAAATTTCAACATGAACGTTGGTTTCATAAAGAGAAACAACGTCCCAAACCATGAATGCACACTAGTAACTAGAGGAGGAACATTGAATAGAAAGTGTTAACCAACATCCCTACTTTAAAAGTCTCAAAAACAAGGGTACAAGTTGTGTAACTTGGTTAACAGTATAAATTCAAGTGCAATTGACTTAGATGAGGGTAAAGTAAGATATAACAAATTCCCTCTAAAGCAAGAGGTCAAAAGAGAAACTAATGGGTGAAATGAATTACAATAAAAATCAAAGCTAAAAATTGGAGGAAGGAGCCAAGACTGTAGATTTGAATAGGAAGAACTCAAATGTTGAAGTTTAACCATGCAAATAACATCCCCGATTTGAGCAAACCCATGCTCATCTGTTGGGAGCTTGAAAATATTTTGGGGGTTGGGACGTCTATGTGCGCACTTTTCTCACATATAAACAATGTGTATTTCTGTAACTTAGATTCCTAAATTTTGCTTCTACACACATGAATATTAGATCTAACTGTACATTGATGAAGTCATAACATATGTGCAATGGATCTAAATATATACATAAGAAGCAAATGACACATCCACATATAAACCATGAGAACAACATATACATGAACACATAAAACATACAATAAAATATTTGTTAAATAAATTTTCCAAAATTAAAATATTGTTATTGATAATTACAAGTCAAAAGATCAAATTTATTTCAAACATCCATCACACTAAAATAACTTCACTGTCAAATTAAATTAAAAATATAAAGAATAAAATATTATTTCAAAAATGTTCAAATAAAGATAAAATGTTATTTAAAAAATTCTGCAATCTATGACTTCATCACACCCAAAAAGATATGTAATATAAAAATAAAAAATAAAAAAATTCTAACATCCACGGCACACTAAACTAACTTAACTGTGTAATTGAGAAAAAAAATATTATTTCAAAAATTCCACCATGTAATAAATTGCACAATATAGAAAAATAAAATATTATTTTAAAAATTCTGTGAGGTTTACAATTTGAAACAGTTTTTGAACACAAAATGGATCCTTGTTGGGATTTGAAATGTTGACAGAAAATGGTTTTTATTGTAGGTTATCTGGTTTCTAAGTTAAAAAAAATTTAATTAATATTTCGGTAAAGGCAATTTGTGCTCAACTAAAACCAGTAACAAAATTAATATTCAGGTAAATCCGCTACCGTTTCACGTTAGAAAGGCATTTTGAACGCACAAAAATAATATTCAGGTAAATCCACCAGTTTGTACGCGATAAAAACCAGTCACAATAACTTGGAATGTAACCTTAAAAATAAAACCTAATTTCGCAAATCTTCTCTGGCATCGTTCCTGGTTCACGACTTTTCTTCAAAGATTCCCAAATTTAGAAAGACCTCTTGAGGTTCTCACGTCTTCTTCGTGATGGGAGTTTCACTTCTTTAAGTGCAGGAGTTATTTGATCAGAATTTCCATAACTTTCCAGGTAAGTCCTCGGACTAGTTAGACTACAGCTTTTGAAGCAGTATTAAAATTTGTGGTTGATGATAAATGGTTTTTTTTAAATTTACTAATAATAAAATCATACATATAGTTATAAGAAGGGACCAGAATTTCCATAATTTTCCGGTAATTCCTCGGACTAGTTAGACTACAGCTTTTGAGGCAGTGTTAAAATTTGTGGTTGATAGTAAATGGTTTTTTTTAAATTTACTAATAATAAAAATTATACATATAGTTATAAGAAGGGACCAGAATTTCCATAACTTTCCGGGTAATTCCTCCGACTAGTTAGACTACCGCTTTTGAGGCAGTGTTAAAATTTGTGGTTGATATTAAATGGTTTTTTTTTAATTTACTAATAATAAAAATTATACATAAATTTATAAGAAGGGTTTCGGTGAAAATCACATGAAGAAAACCTTTGTCCATGCGTTTCCAACTAACCAGTGTGGTTCATCGTCACAACAAGTTGAGGTGTCAAATCGTGGCTGCAAAATAAATAGGGAGAGCAGAACTTCAAATGGCTATGTTTACCATCATCGGCTATATAACGGATATAATGTTATAATTATTAAAATATTTTCATTGAGATATTAAATTATTTAATTGCATTTTAATTTTTAATTTTTAATATATTTTATCAAATAGAAGCCTCAAGGGTATTTTTATTTTTATTTTTATTTGAATTTTTTTTTTTCTCAGTAAAACTAGCTAATCGATTATATTATATACAGGTAACATTACATGCAGAAAAACAGTTTGTCCAGGGCCAACTGTGGCACCTTGGAAGACCTTGCTTGACACAGAATTTGCCCACGCAGGGGCATCACCTCCATGATAAACCAAAACATCTGACACAGACTTGAACTTAGACAGTAGTTTAGCAGCCCGCGCAGGGGCGTCCAGCAAAAAGACTCATAGTGGACCTTGCCATGACACATAACAGATGGACATAGAGTATGAAAAAGAACTAAAAGCATACAAACATAGCGAGAGAAGTAAACCAGAGAGTGCCTCTGAGGATTAGTCTTCAGGCTCTTCCTCAATGATATAGCACCATCCTTGGCCTTCAGGAACACCAGCCCACATTGCCCAGGGATCCTTCTCAGTGGCCGACGGAATCTGCTCTGGAGGCTGAGGAGGGGCTTGCTGCGGCTCCTTCTCTGGATTGCCCTTTTCAATTGGAGGCTGTAGCACTGGACTATCCTCGCTATTGCCTTCAGGAGGCATCTCAGCCGAAACCGGTTGCTTTCCCTTGTCGTTCTCCTCCGGAACCTTCGTAAAGAGGACTGATATATGCGCATTGATGCCTGTGTTTCCCTGCGAGCTGCCCAATGTGAAAACAACTGAGCCGAAAGCTGGAAGCACGGGCTCACCTTCACTGGAGCTGCCCACCTCCAAGAACTGATTGGCCGGAACTGGTAAGGCTCCCGCCCTCCTGTAGCAGTAGCAGCAGCAGCAGTGATGGTGTTCATCTGCTGCAGGGGTGCGAGAAGATGTCCCGCGTCCAGGTCCCCTCCTGCTCGGCTGTCTCTCCCGCAGTCGCGCCATGATTTCCACGATTCCTTCAAATTGCTCCAAGAACGAACTTGTGGGTTTGAAATCCCAACTCTTTCTGCTGCCTGAGTGCCGTCCCCAACTCCAAACAAAGCCGAGTTCAATTGCCCAGGTACCACGCACAGGATGAGCCAGCAAGAAGCAAATGTCACCCAGGTGAACGCCTTCACCTCCTGCCTCAGATGCGTTCCTTCTGCCCTCAGAACTCTGTGTTGCTGGCTTGGCTCTCTGAGCCCTGAGCAGCAACATTCTTTCCCATTTAACCTTGCATTCATTCTCTTGGGATTTGCAGGCATTGAATTCCCGCTGCGGGCTCTCCATCGTTCCCAGCGTCGCCATAAAGATCTCTGCCGCGCCTCCCCCTTCTTAACGTTTCGGCGGCCCTGGACATTAACTCCCTTCGCTCTTCACGTGGCGGCACATGCTGAGCATGTGGCACGCCATGCCCGGTGGGGTATTTGAATTATATATTAGAGTGTTATAATATTAATTTTATTAAGTATTGAATTACTAATCCAAACTTTATTTAATCCAATATTAAAATAAATTAATAAATAAAAAATAAAAATAAAATAAAAATAAATAAATAAATAAATAATAATAATAATAAAATAAATAAATAAATAAGTAAAAGTTCTATTTATGATATGTTATCATATTGATTTCAAAAAAAAAAAAGAGAAGAAGTTTAGTTTATATTTATGTTATAATATTAATTTCATTTAAAAAATGAATCACTTAATTCTAATTTAAATTAATCCAAAAAAAAAAAATTATAAATCAGAAAGTCATTCTATTCTTTATAGATAAACTCAATCATTTAAATGATTAAGTTTATCTATAAAGAATAGAATGACTTTTTGATTTATAATTTTTTTTTTTTTGGCCTGTTCTTGTCCTTCTAGTATTAAAAATCTGTCGCTCGTTCTATTTTTATTCCTTTCCTTTTCATAGTTTTCTTGATATTTGACCATATGAATTTAATTTAAATAAATTAAGAATTAGAAATTAATTTTGACCAATACTCAATAATAATTTATTCCTTAGTAGTTTAAATGATTGAGTTTATCTATAAAGAATAGAATGACTTTCTGATTTATAAAACTTTTTTTTTGGATTAATTTAAATTAGAATTAAGTGATTCATTTTTTAAATGAAATTAATATTATAACATAAATATAAACTAAACTTCTTCTCCTTTTTTTTGAAATCAATATGATAACATATCATAAATAGAACTTTTACTTATTTATTTATGTTATTTTATTTTTATTTATTTATTTTTATTTTATTTTTTAACATTGGATTAAATAAAGTTTGAATTAGTACTTCAATACTTAATAAAATTAATATTATAACACTTTAATATAAAATTAGAATAAAAATAAAAATACCCTTCACACTTCTATTTGATAAAATATATTAAAAATTAAAAATTGAAAAGCAATTAAATAATTTAATATCCCAATGAAAATATTTTAATAATTATAACATTATATCTGTTATATAACCTAGCTGTTTGAATTTTTGCTCTCCCTATTTATTTTGCAGCCAGGATCTAACTCAACTTGTCCGGTGAACCACACTAGTTGGTTCTAAACGCGTCAACAAAGGTTTTCTTCATGTGATTTTTGTCTAAACCCTTCTTATAATTGATATGGATCACAGAAGCCTCAATTCAATAATACATATAGTTGTTTAATCAATTTATGTTGTATATAGGAAACATTTTTTTCAAATGGTTAGCTCACATTGAAACTAAAGATATTAAAGCCTAGTATGCTAATTTTTTCTCCTTGGATGTATTGTTGCATCCCTTGGGTCGATTTTAATATTTCGTATTTATGATTAATAAAATAAATGATTAAATATACTTATTAAATAGTGTAAAAAAAATAAGAAGTAAATAAAGAAAGAAATTCATGATTTTAAGAATTTACTCATATAAATTCTAATTCTAATTAAAATGTTGAAATATAAAACATAAATATAGCTTATTTTATAGCTTTTTAAAAGGCCTTTGAACCATGAGAATTATTTATTTAGTCTAATCCTTAACATAGTTTTTTTTGGTGTCTCTTCCCAATATTACAAGTTTCTAAATTTACCCATCATATAGAAAGAAAACCTTGAGATATATGACACTTTTGAAGAAGCAGATGGGGAATGGCTTTTGATCCACTTAAGTGTACACCGGTCATGAGACCATTTTTAATATAGTCATTCTAGATGCAACCACACACTATACCCCTACATCAAGGTGTCCCCATGGACTTAGAGTTATATAGTCTTTCTAGTGTAACCACACATTTGAGTTTTTCCGTAAGCCCTCATAGGAATTGAATCCTACCAAACCATGACAAACTCCTTACTCGTCACCATTGAATCAAAACTTTTTTAGCTTAAAGGACATAGATATGGGACTTCATCCAACAACAATGGTGGGATTTGACTTTTCTAAAGAAGCATGTGAGAAATGGGCTTTTATACACTTAAGTGTACACTACCCATGAGACTATTTTTAATATAGTCATTCTAGGCGCAATCACACATTATACTACTACATGACGGTGTCTCCATGGACTTGGGGTTATAGTCTTTCTAGGTACAATCAAGCGTTTGAGGTTTCCCATAGCTTCAAGGTTAGGCCCTCATAGGAATTGAATCCTACCAAACCATGACAAAGTGATTATGATTGTTTAAGACCCTTAGATATTTGATTGCATTAGGCACACGAGAGCACTTGGGCATACCAGAGATGAGTTGGGTTCCATGTTGAGCTATAATGCAATATTGCATAGCATGGGTGTTGGGGCCTTCTTTTTCAGAGGAATTAGGACATTTTGGAGAGAAGTCAAAAGATTGGTGACAAGTATCAGAAATGGTTGTTGGAGAACTGCAGAAATAACAACCAAGAAAAAGGAAGGAACTTATGGAAGACTAGCAATTGCACAGGGATGACGAGAAGGAGCAAATACAACCGAGAGGGAAAAGAGAAAGGATAGTCGAGGAATGGAGAAAACTGAGCATGGGAGAAGGCAGAGAGTCTGGGAAGGAACTGGCAGTTCAGGTTGGCGTGCAGAGAGAAGGTAGAAGAAGACAAAAGGTAGAAAGTAGAACTAAAAAAGGTTATTATTGTGGATGTTGTTCCCCCTGTGTTGGAGAGCTATGAGAAATCCTTTTTTTCTATCATTCCATAAGATTGTATTCTGTCTTGTTAGATTCATGTATGTTGAGGAAGAGGCCTTGAGCTTGATGTGATATATTCACCTTTCATATTAAAAATGATGAATGATATTGAGATCATAGTGTGTTAGTCGTATGTTATTCTTGTTCTTTAAATTTTTTATGTATGCACATATTTAAGTACTCTCTTTGTTACAACATGTATGGCGTGTTACGATCTGACTTCCTTGTAGAATATTTCAATGTTCTCTGCTCTTTATTCTCTAATATGGTTCTCCCTGATACCAGATTCCAACCCTCATCTAACTAAGGTTGCGACACGCCTCAGGTGAGACTCCTTACCCATTATGGGTAAGGTGAAAATGTTAGCATTGTGTTAGACTACAATAGAGCCTTGTGGGCTCCTACGCTCGAACCCTGGGTTTCGACCCTGTTGTTATTTCTGCGCCAACAAATGGTTCTCTTGTCAAAACCTAAAATTAAAAAAGGGGGATTGGAATATGGTATCAAAGATCTTTAAGAGGAACTGCAAAACTGGTGGGATGAGCAAGTGGACTAGCTTGTTTCTCAGCAAGCTCAACTCTGCTACCAAACTATTGGCAAGATGAAAGAGGAAATCTTGCATTCGGATCTAGCTAGTGATCAGTACGATATCTTCTGGTGCAAGTTCCTAGAAGAACTTTACAACTTGTTGAGAAGATTGCAGGTGAAAGGAAAGTCTAGTGGACAAAACCCACCTCATCGCACCCAAACTCAAGTGAATGTCACTGCGCTACATCATCTTGATACAGATATGATGAGAGTGATATATTTCTGGGTACAGACCATGCTAAAAGGGTATATTATTTAGTTTGCAGCAAAAATCCATCATTCCTTTTTGAAATTTGAAGTCATGTTCTAATCGGGGTTGCAAGGGAAGCTACCAAAAGAGGTTACCTTGTGGATCAAGATTTTAATCATGGAAGAAGGCTTGTTGGTGTTCTAGGACCCAAACATAGCAATGTAAACACCTAGTACTAGGGAAGGACCTAATGGGAGGGATGCTACAAAGTAGGGAACTATGTGACTACCACAAGGATGGACACAGACGACTCCCGAAAGGTCAGGGATCTAAGAGCATAAAGGAGAATGTAGATAATGTATAAATGGAGGGAAAGGGCCATACAAATGACTAAAAGGCAACAAAATGGATTGCACCAAGCAAGAGCAGTGCTGAGAGATCTAGAAGAAGGAGAAGTATGGAAGGAAGCTCAGTGAGAGGGGAAAATATGGTCACAACCGCAGACCCACCCCCACTAGTGGAGATGGAGATGTTAGATGGACAGGGCCACCTAGGCTTGGAGGGAAGCCTAGACGATGACATGAATTTTTCTATAAGGAGATTGTTTGTTGAAGATGATGCGTCCAAAGGAATCAATGATTTACCTCCTCAAATCTCAGGTAGTCTCTCCCATAAACTTCACCTGGTACTCTATCACGATCCTGACAAGTTCCTATCTAAGTTAATAAAAACTATAAGAGTTGATAGTGTGCATGTTAATTAAAATTCTAGTGCTAGTAACAATGGAATGAGTAGTAGTGGGACGAGTTTGCAAGGGTCGCTATAGCCTGGATTGTAAGGATTTGTGCTCTTAGCACAGACTCAGTCAAAAATAGTGGGATCATTCACAAGTTTTCCCGAGTTCTCTGGTAAAGGGAAAAAAAGCGTAGAAAAACACTAGTATCTGTGTGAATCCATCTAGAGGACCTGCCAGATGTCAGATGATGTGAAGTTAATCGAATTTCAGACCACTCTCAAGGAAACGACCTTGATATGGTTTATAAAGTGGTCATAATTACACTAGAACCCAACAGTGGATTATCTTAAAAGAGAATTTGTACAAGAATTTAAACTTCCACAAACCAATCAGCAAGGGTTGTCGGAGCTGTGGGAGATAAAACAGCGGGAGAAAGAGATTGCATGGGAGATGATGCAAATATTTAAGGATGCAATTGGTAAAATAAGTTACCCGATCGATCCAAATCATTAAGAGACTGGTTTATCAAAGCACTATTGCCTCCCACCCGTACACCATTGATGAAACAGAAAATTGGTACACTACAAGATTCTCTCGAGAAATCAACTCAAATTGAAGCTATGGAAGGATACCTACATGAGTATTGGGGGAGAAACACCACATGATCCATCCATTTTGTGTCTCCAGAATCAAATGAAAAGTCTAATAGAGAACTTGAAGGATCTACAACCAGCCTGCCCGATGCGACCAAATGTATGATGTACAACTTGCGTAGTGGAAGGTCATGTTACTATAGAATGTTTGAGGTTGAGAGACATAATTATCACGTCTACACCAGTAGGACCTCCTTGGCCTACACCCACAACAGGAGTCACACAAATAGGATCGCAAGGTTTATATCTTGGGTTCAACCAACCGGAGTACTATGAGGTATGCATGGGGTATGGACACCCCCTTCGTCTATGCCTGATATTAAAAGAATACTCCAATGTTACAAATAAAAATTATTATGAATTATGTGCTTCAAAAAATCACCATACCGACTAGTGTAGGGCACTGTATGCTCTAGTTGATAGGTTAGACCGCTCAACCTTCCAAGTGAATGAGACTCCCCGAGGGTGAGGAGGAGGAGGAACAAGGGGCGTAAGGGGAGGAGGCAGAGGTCTAGTTCGTTGTTAGATCTGTGATCAAGAAGGGAATATTACGCAAGATTTCCCACTACCAATAATACCATGGTTCTCTTAGTGCAGGGTCAACGTGCATGCAACAGAGGATTTTCTTGAAATGATTGCAAGATGGGAATAACGGAATCGAAAAAAGGGAGTGAATTTAAATAATGCAGAGCCAAGGGTATCAGAAGTAACCCCTCCCTTGAATATCAATATAGTCATATGAGAAGGAAAAGAGACTAGGGTTTATCGGGAAGCCACGGACCAACCCACAATTATACGACTGGCCTCCCAAAATTTCTCATACGACCCTAAGTAGGAGAAGCAGTATTACAAGGAAGAAAAAAAGTTTTTGACAATTTGATAGGAGGTGGAGGTTCACAGAAGTAGCAGCCAAAATCTCTTACAACTAAGAGCTCGGACATGTCATAGCCTACTGTAGTCTGACTAATCGAAGATTGGTTTAGATTATTTATGTAGATCGTGAACAATGATAAGATGTTGGGGATGTTGCGGAAGAGTCTAAAAGTGGCCATCCCAAAAGAGGAGGTTGAGGGAGTGTTGGGTTGTGTTATATTCTTTCAACGACTAGCGAGGGGTTCATAGGGGGGAGGCAACCCCCTTGTCAGGGGGTACGCAAGGATCTCCCCTATATTACCTATGGTTCTGTGCATGGAATTTGCACATTGTTTTGGGCGCGATGGTTTTTCGGTCCATGGTATTATGTAGACCTGGTCAAGGGAACTATAATTATGTCTCTTTCCATCTACCCGATTAAAAATCATAGACAAATAGCTATCATCTTTTGCCCAACTATCAATATGGATAAACTCACAATCATTTGTAAATGGTTGATCTTCACAGTTAAGAAGATTTAACTTTTGCTTGTAACATGAAATAGTAAAAGTTCAATTAACTTGTATATAAATGATTTTCTTAACATTAATCAAATATACATTTTAAACATATTACCATGTAAATTGCATCCTTAAATTTGTTATCCTTCATTTCCTCTTCGTTCTCCAAGAAATATTTCCTATCCATACCTCTAAAATAAATCCAAAAGAAAATGTGCTCCCAGTTATCCAAAGTATGGAAAACGAGTAGTTGAATGAGCATGTGATGGGATAAAAACTCATGTTTACCCCCTCCTTTTCATTGGAAATCATTCCATTTATGGATTGGAGGAGGAAGTTTGATAGATTTATGGTCTCTACAAGTTATAAGTGTGGTTGGTGTCTAGTTGGTATAGGAGTCTGAAGTGATAAACATAAAATATACTTAACCTTCCTTCATAGGAGATGTTTTTAAAAAATATGATATGCTACCTCCTCCTAGATACCTTAATAATAATGCCTTTAGTCACAAATATTTCAAGCCCCCTAACAACAATCACATATCTATTTTTTCCATTTTTTAAAAAATTCATGGAAAATTCCCTAGATAAATCATCACTATATCCTCTTAATTTGTAAAAATAATCTATTCGGTGTTATCTCTCAAAACTTTCCACCACCTTGGGGTGTTGGCAGATCCTTAAGGGATCAATGTGTTCCCTATGATTAAAGGTCTCCCCCATTTCAGAATCATGTGTTGTATAATTCTACAAGAAGGTTGTGATGTTGAGGGATTTTATATATGATTGAGGTCAAAAAATTGTTTCAAGAGGAAAATCTCAGTTACATATATAAGTGAATTCCCTTCTCTTTTAGAATAATTGGATCAAAGAGATACATTATAATATTGTATTCAATTGAGGAGTGTTCTATTGGAATGGTTAATAAGAAATGAGTACATAACTTCCCTATCGGAGTGTATGTTTCCTAAAAAGATTGTGGTGAATTCTCCCTTCTATATATGTAAACATTTATACACCCTCCTATAAAGCAATATGAAAAAATGTAGTGCAACAAAAAAAAATGAAATATCGTCAAGGAACATGAGTTGTGATTAGCTCAACAACTTATTGATAGATGAAAAAACTGACTTATAATGTGGTTTCATGATATGAGATGCATTGGTGTTAGTGCTGGAAATGTCCCTATAGTACCCAATTTTGTAGTGTTCATTATCTTGTAATATCAAAATTCTATAAGAGGGAGATGAATTTTGATAGATATTTTGTTAAGGGAAAAGAATGATGTAGAGAATCCATTCACATGGGGTTTTCATATGTTAACTTTCTTCCTCATAAAAGTTGCAATTCACTAATTGGGGTTGGTGTATGATGATTACAATGAAAGTCCCAATAGCATATTTATTATTGGGACTTATCTCATCTTATTGCTCATGTAGTTGTTGATATCATTGAGAAAAGTAGGATATATTTCACTGATTAGGAGCCACAACTCATTGTCACTTATTTTTTGTACTTGACATGTGTGATCAAAGGGCCAACTTTGGAAATATGGAACTATGAATTTCTATCGACGTTCTTTTGCTCCTCTAGCCACAATTGTTAGTATACTTATTCTTAGAAGGTGGTATTATAGTATTCAAAATAGTACTATGTATTGTATTTTGTTTTAAACACACACCTCCATCAAATATTCATTGGAATAATTTTTTTTTAAACGTAGGCCTCCATAAGATATTCTACGACAGATCCAGGTTGTCAAATATTCGATACCTATCAGTCAGAATACTCATTGGATACTCGATGCTAGAATCAACGGATGAAAGAGTTACTCTGGATCTATTGAGTTTAGAGTAGATATTAATGGTACCAATTATATTCTTTATCACCATGGGCTCCCTCAAGGCCTTATTACTAATTCAACCATCTAATATTATGGAGAAATATCATGCCAAGCCCTCATTCACAAAATATCAACCAGACATCAATTCATCACATATTGTATCAATCATCAATATTTAGTGACCAAGATATAACTAAATTTACTTTTATGTTATAAGCAAGAATATAAGCTATCTAAAATATGTGCATTAATTTGGTCATCTTATGTATATCTATCCATAAAAAATATAGTGAAACAATCAAATAATATATATGTTAAAACTAGATTCACTTATAAATATTTTTCATAGCATACATTAAAAGAATGCAAAATCATATTCTTGATGCATTTAATCATTAACTATTAACTAGTAAAACCATCATATACAACATATATCTCATATATGTGTGAAGTGATTGGAATATGTTAATATACAAATTAAACATGCATCACCTTATGTAACTAATAAAAAGAATATCAAGTCTTATTAACAATATCATAACCAATAAATTATCTAAATAAACTCATGTTGGGTTGACAATTCCTAAGCCAATGAGGCAACAAATCGACAAAGGCACTACATACATCCTTCATTTGGAAAAATTCATCCCAAAGTTACTTTTACTCAAGGGAGATTTTTTTATGTCTAACATCCACATAGAAACACTTATAATAAATATAAATACATGGCATATTGATCACACATTGACAAATTTTCTTCTAGAAAACATACTTATTTCTTATATATCTAGTTGTTGGGCGCATTGACTTGAGAGGTATATTTTCAATTATATTTAATTCCAAGGAAGGGAAGGAAGAAGCAACATGTAATGTCCCACATTTTAGACTTAGGTAGCTAGAATTATATTATGATTTATATGGGTATTTAATTTGCTTACTGTTTGAGATAAATTATCGTATTTGATATTGTTTATATGTTGGTAATATATGATTTTCGTTATTTCATGTTTTTTATGATGGTAGTTATATGATTCCTTCTTTTGTTATGCAATTAAATTGTTTAAATTTGTAGTATGTGGGTACCAACACAAGATTTTGGTTATGTATATTTTCTTTCTAAGAAAAACCTTGTGGGGAAACCCCCAAACACTTCCCTATATTTTATGGATGATACCCAATGCAAACCATTTGACATTGACTACGACCCTCGATTTTGAAAGGAAATATAATGAGGCATGTAACAAGGGAAATTAGAATAGAGAATCAACATCAAAGATCAAAGAGCTAAACCACTCAACCTAGCCCAATAGAATTAGTTCAATATACATATATAGATGCATTGCATGGCATGATTTAATATATATTGTTCAATTGAACATTAATACTTAAAGAGGGAGTGTTTCTTGAAAATGTTGTGTGTGTGTGTGTGTGTGTGTGAGAGAGAGAGAGAGAGAGAGAGATAGAGAGAGATTGGTAAATTGACATGCAAGTTGATACGCTTGTAATATCCAAGGTAAAATTGATGTTGTAGACAACAAAAAAATAGTTACAAGTTTTTTGTCCTATTTGCAAACTTAATTAGGTTTTCAATCACTACAATGATTTGTAGGAAAGTGTGTCTTTTTGTAAGAAGTGAGACCTGTCTAGTGCAATGATTAATTATGATGTGTATCTTAGAACAATAATTACACTATATGTATGGAATTAATGTTAGCGTGTTGACCTTGGCTCTATCATAACGGGTGGATCCATTTAACATCATTTATCCTTAAAACTGCGGTCATGGGTGGAAGGTTTTAGTCATTGTCCCCTAGATATGTGATAATAATTACCAATTCCCTACTAGGAAGCTTATTTTGATTGAAATCACACAACCACAAGGAGTTACTGCTTTGGGAAAGGCTCGACAAGAAGATATGTGTGCAAAGAGTGATCCAAACATTCCTCTAATCATGCAATCCATAACATAGAATACAAGAAGGAAATGGAATTCGTACCTTTTAATCGAAGTTTTAAGAGCTAGTTCATGCAACTGGCTTGAGGGACACTAGATCTTGTAGTCTCCAATCTCCAAGCCAAAATATTTCACATTCACAACCATTAAACAACACCTAAATATATTTTGCAAAGTTATGTTAGCACAATAATCAAATGATCATCATTGATAATTCATACATAACAAAAGTATACTTATAGGCACATGATGAACCTCTCCTTCATCAAGCAATGTTGGTTTCCTTTTCCTAGAATGATGGCTTCTCACAAGATCAGAGCTCCTTCACTATAATGTAGATCCTATATCTAGATTTCCCATTGATATGACAAGTACACATTTGCCTTTAGACCTCCATAACCTGATCTCCTTGGGAATGAGTAGTGATAGAAATTTCAACATGAACGTTGGTGGCATAAAGAGAAACAATGTCCCAAACCATGAATGCACACTAATAACTAGAGGAGGAACATTGAATAGAAAGTGCTAACCAACATCCCTACTTTAAAAGTCTCAAAAACAAGGGTACAAGTTGTGTAACTTGGTTAACAGTATAAAGTCAGGTGCAATTGACTTAGATGAGGGTAAAGTAAGATATAACAGATTCCCTCTAAAGCAAGAGGTCAAAAGAGAAACTAATGGGTGAAATGAATTACAATAAAAATCAAAGCTAAAAATTGGAGGAAGGAGCCAAGACTGCAGATTTGAATAGGAAGAACTCAAATGTTGAATTTTAACCATGCTCATAACATCCCCGATTTGAGCAAACCCATGCTTTGGGAGCTTGAGAATATTTTTGGGGGTTGGGACGTCTATGTGCGCACTTTTCTCACATATAAACAATGTGTATTTATGTAACTTAGATTCCTAAATTTTGCTTCTATTCTACCATTACTTGCAGCAGCCACACATGAATATTAGATCTAACTGTACATTGATGAAGTCATAACATATGTGCGCAATGGATCTAAATATATAAATCAGAAACAAATGACACATCCACGTGTAAACCATGAGAACAACATAGGCATGAAACACACATAAAACATACCATAAAATATTTGTTAAATAATTTTCCAAAATTAAAATATTGTTATTGATAATTACATGTCACAAGATCAAATTTATTTCAAACATCCATCACACTAAAATCACTTCACTATCAAATTAAAATAAATTTACAAAGAATAAAATATTATTTCAAAAAAGTTCGAATAAAGATAAAATGTTATTTAAAATTTTCAGCAATCTATGAATTCATCACACCCGAAAAGATATATAAAAAAAAAAAAAACTAACATCCACTGCACACTAAACTAACTTAACTGTGTAATTGAGAAGAAAATATTATTTCAAAAATTCCACCATCTAATAAATTGCACAATATAGAAAAATAAAATATTATTTCAAAAATTCTGCCAGCTATAGGTTCACGCTTTGAAACGGTCTTTGAACACAAAATTAATTAATATTTCGGTACACCCAATTTGTGCCCGACTAAAACCAGTAACAAAATTAATATTCAGGTAAATCCACCAGTTTGTACGCGATAAAAACCAGTCACAATAACTTGGAATGTAACATTAAAAATAAAACCTAATTTCGCAAATCTTCTCCGGCATCGTCCCTGGTTCACGACTTTTCTTCAAAGATTTCCAACTTTCGGAAGACCTCTCGAGGTTCTCACGTCCTCTTCCTGATCGGAGTTTCACTTCTTTAAGCGCAGGAGCTATTTGAAGAAGGCACCCGTACCAACCAAGGTTCTTGGCACGGTATTTGTGAGCATCTATCTCCACCATTTGAAGATTAACAAATCGATATGTTAAAAATTGTACTACTTGATCTCCCTCTCCCTCCACCTGTGTAACAAAGCAAAAGTCATAAATATATACACTCTGCTCTTCTGGAGAGATATTAAATGACATTTAAATAATGATGATGGTAAAAGACATAATAGGAGTTATTGTTTTACCAAAATCAGCCGCCCGCGCAGGTGTAGACGCTCAAGGTTAGGGAGCCTCGACAGCAGGTTGAAGAGAGGAACAATAATACCAGCTTCTAGCCCACGAGATGAATTCCGAATATTAATGGTAAGCACTTTCAACGATTTCAACGTTCCCACTAACTCCAGAAACCTGTTTACCGAGAAATTGTATCGCCTAGTGGAGCTTGAATACAACGATAACTCCATCAAATTGCTTCCATTCTCCATTCGGAGACTTTCGATCGTTGAGGAAATCTCATAAAATTCCATTCCATTCACTCTCAGGTCTTGAACAGACATGTTTGTCTTCAGAGTGGTGAGTTTAGGGCAATTGACTGTCAATTGTTGTAGCATATTAAGCTGCAGAACTAAATCTGTCAGGTTCAGAGAGGAGATGACTGGCCTTTGCAGGCCAGGGCAATGGGTTAAGTTAAATTTATGAAGAAGAGGGCAATGTGAAAGAAAACGGGCTAAAGAGTCATCAGTCATTCGGGCATGGATCAAGGTGCACTCAGTGAGATGTCTAAATCCCGCAAAATCTGTTGGAAAAGTGGTCAGAATACAACTGTTTAATGTGAGCAGAGTGAGAGTAGTGCATGAGAAAAGGGAAGGCGGCGGGGTTTCCATTTGGAAGGAATATTTGAGAAAGAGACGTTTCACATTCTTCGTGGCAACGCACCGCAGCCATTCAGATACGCTTTCGTGTGTAAACCGCTGCGGGGTACGCTGTCGTATTATTGCCCACAGATCATTACTGCAGATGGAGAGATCAAATGACTCCAGGTCGGATGAATGCAACCTCAGTATGTCGAATATTCTATTTTCGATGGTGGACCAGAAGAATGCAATATCATCCACCCCGGAATGCAGTTGATGCGTTGATAGGAGATAATCAGGAGAGAGGACGAGGTCGGGTAGTTCTCTGTAAAGGAATCGCCAAGTCTTAGAGAGGACAGAACATCTGATCGCATCTCTAATGGGGAGCTTCGAGAGGATGAGGGAAAGGATGCTGTCGGGCAGTGCAGACAATCTATCGAGTACCATCGCCATCACTTGAAAAGAAATGCGGCAATCTTCTCTCTCAACAATGGATTATGGAGCGATTGGATCGAACCAGTCCTGAAATGAAAAAGCAAAGCAAAGGAAGGCGAGTGCGAGTGAACAATCTAGAGGAACGAAACAAATATTTATAATATTTTCAAACTTCGGATCCGAGCGGTTAACTATTTCAATTGTCGTGATAAATAAGTGGGTTGATTTCCTTGATTAATGTGTTCATTTTTTCAGATGGTTAAGTCTCATATGGCTGGAGCTAACCAGTTATATATTGGGTATTTAATGCCTTTAAAGCAGTAAACCACTTAGCCCGATAACACGGGAGCGGATAAATATTATTTAATGTTGAATTTGCCCGTCGAATTTGCCCACTCCCGTGTTATGGCGTTAAGTAGCGTAATCTGAGGGCATTAAATACCAATATATGATTGATTAGCTCTTTCCGTCTCATACAGTTACATCCGGATCCGATAGGACGAGTGGTTAACTATTTCAATTGGCGTGATAAATAAGTGCGTTTTGATTAATGTGTCGGTTTCTTCTGATGGTGAAGTTTCATACTTATCGCATTTTCATGAGCCCTGGTCAAAGTTATGGAGTATTTTGACGCGGAGTCTCACGAGGTGGATGAACTTTTCAGAAGGTTAAAAGTGGTCAGAATTCAGGTAAAAAAATTTCAAAATTTTTTGTAGAGATAGAATTTGAATCGTGTTTTTGATGGTGGAAATGGATTTAGCACCATCAAAAACTTCTAAGACACCTTAAATTTTGAAGTTTAAGAGCTATAACTTAGATTTACAAAAATCTTTGCCAGATCTTTTGTAAATATGACCAGAATTTTCACAACTTTCCCGATAATTCCTCTGTCTAGTTAGACTACAGCTTTTGAGGCAGTTTTAAAATTTGTGGTTGATAGTAAATGGTTTTTATTTAATTTACTAATAATAAAAAGTATACATATAGTTATAAGAAGGGTTTCGGTGAAAATCACATGAAGAAAACCTTTGTCGACACTTTTCCCAATTAGTGTGGTTCATCGTCACGACAAGTTGAGGAGTCAAATCCTAGCTGCAAAATAAATAGGGAGAGCAGAACTTCAAACGGCTAGGTTTACCATCAACCGCTAAAATGTTATAATTATTAAAATATTTTCATTGAAATATTAAATTATTTAATTGCATTTTAATTTTTAATTTTTAATATATTTTATCAAATAGAAGCGTCAAGGGTATTTTTATTTTTATTTTAATTATATATTAGAGTGTTATAATATTAATTTTATTAAGTATTGAATTACTAATTGGAACTTTATTTAATCCAATATTAAAAAATAAACCAATAAAAATAAAAATAAATAAAAAAAAAAAAAAATAAAAAATAAAATAAAAATAAATAAATAAATAAATAAAAATAAAAATAAAATAAAATAAATAAATAAATAAATAAGTAAAAGTTTTATTTATGATATGTTATCATATTGATTTCAAAAAAAAAAAAGAACTTTAGTTTATATTTATGTTATAATATTAATTTCATTTAAAAAATGAATCACTTAATTCAAATTTAAAACCAGAAAGTCATTCTATTCTTTATAGATAAACTCAATAGTATGATTAATTTCAAAAAATCTTGTAGAGACAAAGTTTGAATCATGTTTTTGATAGTGGAAATCGATTTATCACCATCAAAAACTTCTAAGACACCTTAAATTTTGAAGTTTAACAGCTATAACTTAGATTTACAAAAATCTTTGCCAGTTTTTTTGCAAATATGACCAGAATTTCCATAACTTTCCCGGTAATTCCTCTGACTAGTTAGACTACCGCTTTTGAGGCAGTTTTAAAATTTGTGGTTGATAGTAAATGGTTTTTTTTAAATTTACTAATAATAGAAAGTATACATATAGTCATAAGAAGGGTTTCCTGAAAATCACATGAATAAAACCTTTGTCGACGCCTTTCCCAATCAGTGTGGTTCATCACGACAAGTTGAGGAGTCAAATCCTAGCTGCAAAATATTAAAGAATAAAAGATCAGTGTGAACTTGAGGAGTCAAATCCTAGCTGCAAAATATTAAAGAATAAAAGATCAGTGTGGTTCATCACGACAAGTTGAGGAGTCAAATCCTAGCTGCAAAATATTAAAGAATAGAAGCGTAAGGGTATTTTTATTTTTATTTTAATTATATATTAGAGTGTTATAATATTAATTTTATTAAGTATTGAATTACTAATTCAAACTTTATCTAATCCAATATTAAAAAAATAATAATAATAAAAAATAAAAATAAAAATAAAAAATAAAATAAAAATAAATAAATAAATAAAAATAAAATAAAATAAATAAATAAGTAAAAGTTCTATTTATGATATGTTATCATATTGATTTCAAAAAAAAAGAGAAGAAGTTTAGTTTATATTTATGTTATAATATTAATTTCATTTAAAAAATGAATCACTTAATTCATTTTAAATTAATCCAAAAAAAACTTTTTATAAATAAAAAAGTCATTCTATTCTTTATAGATAAACTCAATAGTATGATTAATTTCAAAAAATCTTGTAGAGAGAGAGTTTGAATCGTGTTTTTGATGGTGGAAATGGATTTAGCACCATCAAAAACTTCTAAGACACCTTAAATTTTCAAGTTTAACAGCTATAACTTAGATTTACAAAAATCTTTGCCAGATTTTTTGTAAATATGATCAGAATTTCCATAACTTTCCCGGTAATTCCTCTGACTAGTTAGACTACCGCTTTTGAGGCAGTTTTAAAATTTGTGGTTGATGGTAAATGGTTTTTTTTTAATTTACTAATAATAAAAAGTATACATATAGTTATAAGAAGGGTTTCGGTGAAAATCACATGAAGAAAACCTTTGTTGACGCGTTTCCCAATTAGTGTGGTTTGTTGTCACGACAAGTTGAGGAGTCAAATCCTAGCTGCAAAATAAATAGGGAGAGCAAACTTCAAACGGCTAGGCTTACCATCAACCGCTATATAACGGATATAATGTTATAATTATTAAAATATTTTCATTAAGATATTAAATTATTTAATTGAATTTTAATTTTTAATTTTTTATATATTTTATCAAATAGAAGCGTCAAGGGTATTTTTATTTTTATTTTAATTATATATTAGAGTGTTATAATATTAATTTTATTAAGTATTGAATTACTAATTCAAACTTTATGTAATCCAATATTAAAAAAATAAAATAATAAAATAATAAAAAAATAATAAAAATAAATAAATAAATAAGTAAAAGTTCTATTTATGATATGTTATCATATTGATTTCAAAAAGAAGAAGTAGTAGTTTAGTTTATATTTATGTTATAATATTAATTTCATTTAAAAAATGAATCACTTAATTCAAATTTAAATTAATCCAAAAAAAGTTTTATAAATCAGAAAGTCATTCTATTCTTTAAATGATTAAGTTTATCTATAAAGAATAGAATGACTTTCTGATTTATAAAACTTTTTTTTTTTGGATTAATTTAAATTAGAATTAAGTGATTCATTTTTAAAATGAAATTAATATTATAACATAAATATAAACTAAACTTCTTCTCCTTCTTCTTCTTCTTTTTTTTTGTTTTTTTGAAATTAATATGATAACATATCATAAATAGAACTTTTATTTATTTGTTTATGTTATTTTATTTATTTATTTATATTTATATTTTTTATTTTATTTTATTTTATTTATTTTTTAACATTGGATTAAATAAAGTTTGAATTAGTAATTCAATACTTAATAAAATTAATATTATAACACTCTAATATATAATTAGAATAAAAATAAAAATAAAAATACCCTTCAGGCTTCTATTTGATAAAATGTATTAAAAATTAAAAATTAAAAAGCAATTAAATAATTTAATATCCCAATGAAAATATTTTAATAATTATAACATTATATCTGTTATATAGCCATTGATGGTAAACCTAGCCATTTGAAGTTATGTTCTCCCTATTTATTTTGCAGCCAGGATCTAACTCCTCAACTTGTCCTGACGATGAACCACACTGGTTGGTTCGAAACGCGTCGACAAAGGTTTTCTTCATGTGATTTTCGGACGATGAACCACACTGGTTGGTTCAAAACGCGTCGACAAAGGTTTTCTTCATGTGAATTTCGCCGAAACCCTTCTTATAATTGATATGGATCACAGAAGCCTCAATTCAATAATACATATAGTTGTTTAATCAATTTATGTTGTATATAGGAAACATTTTTTTCAAATGGTTAGCTCACATTGAAACTAAAGATATTAAAGTCTAGTATGCTAATTTTTTCTTCTTGGATGTATTGTTGCATCCTTTGCGTAGATTTTTAATATTTTATATTTATGATTAATAAAATAAATGATTAAATATACTTATTAAATAGTGTAAAAAAATAAGAAGTCAATAAAGAAAGAAATTCATGTTTTTAAGAATTTACTCATATAAATTCTAATTCTAATTAAAATGTTTAAATATAAAACATAAATATAGCTTATTTTATAGCTTTTTTAAAGGCCTTTAAACCATCAGAATTATTTATTTAGTCTAATCCTTAATATAGGTTTTTTTTGTGTCTCTTCCCAATTATTACAAGTTTCTAAATTTGCCCATCATATAGAAAGAAAACCTTGAGATATATGACACTTTTGAAGAAGCGGATGGGGAATGGCTTTTGATCCAATTAAGTGTACACCTGTCATGAGACCATTTTTAATATAGTCATTCTATATGCAACCACACACTATATCCCTACATCAAGGAGTCCCCATGGACTTAGAGTTATATAGTCTTTCTAGTGTAACCACACATTTGATTTTTTCCATAAGCCCTCATAAGAATTGAATCCTACCAAACCATGACAAACTCCTTACTCTTCACCATTGGATCAAAATTGTTTTAGCTTAAAGGACATAGATATGGGACTTCATCCAACAACACTAGTGGGATTTGACTTTTCTAAAGAAGCATGTGAGAAATGGGCTTTTATACACTTAAGTGTACACTACCCATGAGACTATTTTTAATATAGTCATTCTAGGTGCAATCACACATTATACTACTACATGATGGTGTCTCCATGGACTTGGGGTTATTGTCTTTCTAGGTACAATCAAGCGTTTGAGTTTTCCCATATTTTCAAGATTAGGCCCTCATAGGAATTGAATCCTACCAAACCATGACAAAGTGATTATGATTGTTTAAGACCCTTAGATATTTGATTGCATTAGGCACATGAGAGGACTTGGGCATACCAGAGATGAGTTGGGTTCCATGTCGAGCTACAATGCAATATTGCATAGCATGGGTGTTGGGGCCTTCATTTTCGGAGGAATTAGGACATTTTGGAGAGAAGTCAAAGGTTGGTGACAAGTGTCAGAAATGGTTGTTGGAGAACTGCAGAAATAACAACTAGGAAAAAGGAAGGAACTTGTGGAAGACTAGCAATTGCACAGGGATAACGAGAAGGAGCAAATACAACCGAGAGGGAAAAGAGAAAGGATAGTCGAGGAATGGAGAAAACCGAGCAAGGGAGAAGGCAGAGAATCTGGGAAGGAACTGGCAATTCATGTTGGCGTGCAGAGAGAAGGTAGAAGAAGACAAAAGGCAGAAAGCAGAACTAAAAAAGGTTATTATTGTGGATGTTGTTCCTCTTGTGTTGGAGAGCTATGAGAACTCCTTTTTGTCTATCATTCCATAATATTGTATTCTATCTTGTTAGATTCATGTATGTTGAGGAAGAGGCCATGAGCTTGATGTGATATATTCACCTTTCATATTAAAAATGAAGACTGCTATTGAGATCATAATGTGTTAGTCATATGTTATTCTTGTTCTTTAAATTTTTTGCACATATTTAAGTAGTCTCTTTGTTACAACATGTATGGCGTGTTGCAATCTGACTTCCTTGTAGAATATTTCAATTTTCTCTGCTCTTTATTCTCTAATATGGTTCTCCCTGATACTAGATTCCAGCCGTCATCTAACTAAGGTTACGACACGCCTTGTGTGAGACTCCTTACCCATTATGGGTAAGGTGAAAATGTTAGCATTGTGTTAGACTACAACAGAGCCTTGTGGGCTCTTATACTCGAACCTTAGGTTTCGACCCTGTTGTTATTTCTGCACCAACAAATGGCTCTCTTGTCAAAACCTGAAATTAAAAAAGGGGGATTGGAATATGGTATCGAGGATCTTTAAGAGGAATTGCAAAACTAGTGGGATGAGCAAGTGGACCAGTTTGTTTCTCAGCAATCTCAACTCTGCTGACAAACTATTGGCAAGATGAAAGAGGAAATCTTGCATTCGGATGCGGCTAGTGATCAATACGATATCTTCTAGTGCAAGTTCCCATAAGAACTTTACAACTTGTTGAGAAGATTGCAGGTGAAAGGAAAGACTAGTGGAAAAATCCTAGCTCATCGCACCTGGACTCAAGTGAATGTCACTGCGCTACATCGTCTTGATATAGATATGACAAGAGTGATATATTTTTGGGTATAGACCATTCTAAAAGGGCATATTATTTAGTTTGCAGCAAAAATCCATCATTCTTTTTTGAAATTTGAAATCGTGTTCTGATCGGGGTTGCGAGGGAAGCTACCAAAAGAGGTTACCTTGTGGATCAAGGTTTTAATCATGGAAGAAGGCTTGTTGGTGTTCTAGGACCCAAACATAGCAATGTAAACACCTAGTACTAGGGAAGGACCTAAAGGGAGCGATGCTACCAAGCAGGGAACTATCGACTGCCACGAGGATGGACACAGATGACTCAAGAGCATAAAGGATAATGTAGATAGCATAGAAATGGAGGGAAAGGGCCATACAAATGATTAAAAGGAAAAAAATGGATTGCAGCAAGCAAGAGCAGTGCTGAGAGATCTAGAAGAAGGAGAAAGTATGGAAGGAAGCTCAGTGAGATGGGAAAATATGGTCGCAACCGCAGACCCACCCCCACTAGTGGAGATGGAGATGTTGGATGGATAGGGCCACCTAGGCTTGGAGGGAAGGCTAGAAGATGACATGAATTTTTCTATAAGGAGATTGTTTGTTGAAGATGATGAGTCCAAAGGAATCAATGATTTACCTCCTCGAATCTCAGGTAGTGTCTCCCATAACCATCACCTAGTACTCTATCACGATCGTGACAAGTTCCTATCTAAGTTAATAAAAACTATAAGAGTTCATAGTGTGCATGTTAATTAAAATTCTAGTGCTAGTAACAGTGGAATTAGTAGTAGTGGGATGAATTTGCAAGGGTCGCTATAGCCTGGATTGTAAGGATTTGTGTTCTTAGCACAGACTCAGTAAAAAATGGTGGGATCATTCACAAGTTTTCTCGAGTTCTCTGGTAAAGGGAACGAAATCATATAACAACACCAGTATCTATGTGAGTTCATCTGGAGGACTTGCCAGATGTTGGATGATGTGAAGTTAATCGAATTTCAGACCACTCTCAAGAAAATGACCTTGAGATGGTTTATAAAGTGGTCATAACTACACTAGAACCCAACAGTGGATTATTTTAAAAGAGAATTTGTACAAGAATTTAAACTTCCACAAACCAATCAGCAAGGGTTGTCGGAGTTGTGGGAGATAAAACAGCGGGAGGGAGAGACTGCATGGGAGATGATGCAAAGATTTAAGGATACAATTGGTAAAATAAGTTACCCGATCGATCCAAATCATTAAGACATTGGTTTATCAAAGCACTATTGCCTCCCACCCGTACACCATTGATGAAATAGAAAATTGGTACACTACAAGATTCTCTCGAGCAATCAACTCAAATTGAAGCTATGGTAGGATACCTACACGAGTATTGGGGAGCGACACCACATGATCCATCCATTTTGGGTCTCCAGCATCAAATGACAAGTCTAACAGAGAAGTTGAAGGATCTACAACTAGCTCGCTCATTGTGACCAAATGTATGATGTACAACCTGCGTAGTGGAAGGTCATGTTACTATAGAATGTTTGAGGTTGAGAGATATAATTATCACGTCTACACCAGTAGGACCACCTTTGCCTACACCCACAACAAGAGTCACACAAATAGGATCGCAAGGTTTATATCTTGGGTTCAACCAATTGGAGTACTATTAGGTATGCATGGGGTATGGACACCCCCCTCGTCTATGCCTGATATTAAAAGAATACTCAAATGTTCCAAATAAAAATTATTGTGAATTATGTGCTTCAAAAAATCACCATACCGACCAATGTAGGGCACTATATGCTCTAGTTGATAGGTTAGACCGCTCAACCTTCCAAGTGAATGAGACTCCCCGAGGGCGAGGTGGAGGAGGAACAAGGGGCGTAAGGGGAGGAGGCAGAGCTCTAGTTTTTTGTTAGAACTGTGATCAAGAAGGGCATATTACGCGGGATTTCGCACTACCACTAATACCATGGTTCTCTTAGTGCAAGGTCAACGTGCATGCAACAGAAGATTGTCTTGAAATGATTGCAAGATGGGAATAGCGGAACCGAAAAGGGGGAGAAAATTTAAATAATGCAGAGCCAAGGGTATCAGAAGTAACCCATCCCTTGAATATCAATATATTCATATGAGAAGGAAAAAAGACTAAGGTTCATTGGGAAGCCACAGACCAACCCACAATTATAAGACTGGCCTCCCCAAATTTCTCATACGACCCTAAGTAGGAGAAGTGGTATTACAAGGAAGAACAAAAGTTTTTGAGAATTTGATAAGAGGTGGAGGTTGACAGAAGTAGCAGCCAAAATCTCTTACAGCTAAGAGCTCAGACTTGTCATAGCCTACTGTAGTCTGACTAACAGAAGATTGGTTTAGATTATTTATGTAGATCGTAAACAATGATAAGATGTTGGGGAAGTCACGGAAGAGTCTGAAAGTGGCCATCCCAAAAGAGGAAGTTGAGGGAGTGTTGGGGTGTGTTATATTCTTTCAACGACTAGCGAGGGGTTCACAGGGGGGGAGGCAGCCCACCTGTTAGGGGGTACACAGGGATCTCCCCTATATTACCTATGGTTTTGTGCATGGATTTCACACATGGTTTTGGGCGCAATGGTTTTTTGGTCCATGGTATTATGTAGACCCGGTCAAGGGAACTACAATTATGTTCTAATCTAGGATTAATGGGTTAGGGTTTATGGATGTTTCAACATGTATATATATGTATTGTAACATTGAAATGAACATAATGAAAAATCAATCTGGTAATCTTAGTTTTGGGATCCGAGAGAAAATCTCTGTGTATATTTTTTTTATGTGTTATGCTCTCGCCTTTGTTTATTTTCTGTTATTAGAATTCATATGCAGGTAATTTGTGTATGGGTTTAAAAACTACATTTGGTATCAAAGCTAAGTTGGGTATTAGAGATAAGTTTTTTGTTGCTGAGGGTTTGTATTGGCCTGGTAGATAGAGAGATAATTAAGTTTTGATTGCATATCTAGGCCATAGATTGTGAAGAAAAGAGGCACACTATTGGTTCATGAGAGATTTAGTGGATGAGGAGGATATATGCATGTGGGTTAATTAATTGATTAACCGTGTACCTAAAAATAACTCCTAGATAATTAGCGGTTACAACAATTAGTGACCCATGTAATTCAAAAGATGGGTTTGTTTTATATGGACATTGATGTCATATATACAAAGACAACAACAAGGGTAAACAAAAAAAAAATATATTATAATGGAGTGAAATTTTTAATTTGCATGTAAATGGGCATACTGTTGTAAGACTTGGTAAGGCATGCGTGCCACTGGGTAATTTCCAGTAAAGTCTGGGTTAGACCTAAGTAATAGGGGGGATGTCGGGTTAAGAAATTTCGGGTAAAAAAATTGAAGGATGTAAGGGCTAGAGTGAGTAGGATTGTCTCAAACCAGGTCAACCTTGACTCAAACCCCAAGTCAATTTTACCTAACAGGGAGGATTCATCTCCGCTAACTTTCCTGAAAGACACTTGGTGGGCCCCAGTATTGTAGCAATAATACTACAACTCCTGGAGCTCCCTTCTTTAATTTTATCAACCCAGTAGTTCGTAACAAACTTGGAAGCGACGGTGTTGTATGCACAAGTACTAGCTCTTGCCGCAGTTGTCACTTGGTCAGCTGGCACAAGTCCATTAGGAGCTTAAGCCAACTTCTATGAGCTCTTAGAAGAAGCTTTTTAATTGATGGATGAAAGCTAACTCGAAGGAAGCTAATCTAATTGCAAAAATAAACTGAAAACCAAAAAAAAACGCAAACCCTAGAAAACCCTAATTCTACCAGCTAGTCCTACTGACACAAAGGAGAGTATGCAAACTACTGAAAGAGATGCCATTACTTCTATGAAGGTAAAATACATGTGTCTAGACTACCTCTATCTGAAGAAAATGTCTTTTTGTATTTCTGATTAAGTTGTTGGGATTATCATGCATGTGCTTTTAACTATTTTTGACTGTGCAGAGGTGGATCAAGGAGGAAAAAGGCTTGGAAAAGGTTGGGAAGGTTCAGAGGGGGTCTAAGGAGTCCCTAACACCCTTCCAGAGAGTTTCACAAAGTTTGGATATCAAGAAACCTCATTTGTGAGCTTCTACAGGAAGTCTGCAGGGGTTCTACAGGATGTTTCAGAATTTCTACAGGATGTTCAGCAATTCCTACAGGATGTTCTACGATTGGATTTTGGATGATGGGTGAGTGGAAGAGGATGCATGGATGGATAGGGAGGTAGGATAGGGGTTTGTAATGACTTAGTGACAGAGAGATGAGGTGATGAGAGGGTGTGGAAAGCTAGCTTGTCTTAAAGAAGGCAGTGGAAATGGAAGGCCAAGAAGGTAGCGTGATGTGGGCAAAAGAGTAGTTGTGAGATGAGGGATTTAATTTGGAGATGAGCAGTTGGCCTAGACGAAGCTTAGATGGACGAGAGAGTGATGGAGATGCACTGCATAGTGTAAACTTAACCAAATCAACCATGTCCTGCACATAATCAAAATATTAACTGATCTATCCTAATTGTTAATGAAACCAATGAACAACACATTATTTCTAAAGGGAACCATGTACAATACTGAAGTAAAGAAACATTCCAAGAGGTCTGAACGCATGAATAACTCTTACAAATGAAAACATTGCACCAAAGATTGCATGAGTAAGCAAACTAGTGTTTTTGTTGGGTAGCACTGTCTGCAATTCCAGCCCCTAGAAAGAGGTGAAAATGAGAGTGCAGGCAACCCTTTTATGGAACTCTTATCAATTCTTATCTCATTACTCTATTCTAGACATCTGAAGCAACTCTATCTTTCAACAATGACCTACTTAACCACACAACGTAATCTAACTCAACAAACTGCGTTTCAAATGCATGTAAAGAAAATCATAATGCTGAAAGGAAAGATATCAATACAAAGAATGAGGCCCTAGGCTCTCAGGTTGGGCCCAACCCCGAGAGCTATGGCTCCTCTAGAAACTCAGAGCTGAGATCAAATCTGACTGCTTCTCATTAAGAAAATGATAATCATAAGTCAAGAGGTATGCCAATGATGGCTACAAAAGAACAAAAACAGAGCTGACAGCTCGTAGTGCAGAATGTGCAACAGTTTTTCCAAAAGTCCTTTTCAAAGGCTGAAGCCTTATCATTTATACATCACAAGGCCCCAAGCTGGCCTCCTAAATCTATGGGACTTGGCTGACCAAACTGGGAGTGAACAGCTGCTTCCACAAAATCTGTTTGGCTGCCTTCTAGATCCGGTTTTGGTGGCTTTTGGAGCTCGAAGTTGGGGGTGAAGATCCTGAGGAAGGCTATTTAATTTCGTGGACAACCCCCCTACGAATCCTCAACCCCATCTTGGATGTCTCCTAGCCCTTGTCTGCTCGGTTTTGCTCCAACATGTGTCAAAATACATGAAATGAGCACGTGTTAGCCACCTAGGAATAGTGACTACCCTTATTCGTACAAATGACATAAACATACTAAAAAATGATGCATAAGTTATGAAAAATGAAGGATTGAGCAAGGGTAGTTAGGCCAAATGAGCCCAAAATGTTACCAAATTTGGGGCTCATCATCACCCCCCAGCTAAAATGATTGCTCATCCCTGAGCAACTAATCCAGCTCCTCGTCCTTCATTGCTTTCATCGCCACTCTCACATCCCAGGCTTCTGAAGTAGTATCCTCCTCACTGGCATGGAACCTAGCCTTCCTTTCCACCTCTTCCCACTGCTTATGCTCTTCTTTTTCTGTGCTGCCTTCCATCAATCCTAAAAGCAAAGGTGGGCTTAGCTTGAGGCCAATCCAGCTGGCTTGGAGGTTCTGTATGGACTTCTTGTAGAGGGGCACCCATACTAGAGCTTCCCTCATTCGAGTTGGAGTGTGATATTTCCTGATTTTGAGGCTGTGGGACAATGTGTTCCATCGGCGGGTGCAAGCATGAACACAATTGTCCCCTAATAGTCGCTCCATATCCTCGAAATGTGCTATAGCCTGAGCCTGCCGATCCATGTATTTCAATAAAGCTTGAGAGTCAGTTGCTAAGGGTTGGTGGGCCAATATCAATGTACTGGGGTCCCCTGGCTCTGCTCTAATCAGCAGGGGCTCATGTAACTCTCGGTTCATGACCTCTTTGACCTCTGCTGCTCTCTTTTCTTCATGGTTCAACCATGAGGCAATGCCATCAATTGCATACCTCCTACGACTGTGTTGGGATCCCATGAAGTCACATTAGGAAGGGCCAAATTATGGAGATAGAACTCCGATAGCTTGGCCTTGTCCTCTGATGAACTGCTATTGCATAAATCTGTGAACTGCTGGGGGTCTTAGATTTGGGAGATACCCCTCTGTGCCAATGCATTAATTTGGAATTGCAGCCACTGCTCCCGTAGGTATAGGCCATAAGATTTGGCCGGTTGTCTACATTGTATAGCATCCATGGCCCAACTAGCCATGCAGGCCCGTTGTGCCTCTTTTTGTTGTAACTGCTGTTTGAGAGCTTGTATCTCTATTTGTGCTTGCAATTCCCTTTCCTGTAGATGCGGGGTTAGCTCCCCAAGACCAACTTGCAGTCCTTCTTTGCCTTGAGGTTCTGCTGTAGTGTCCCCTGATGCTGTGCCCCTTTCTTTCCTCTGTTCCTGTAGCTGCAGTTTGAGTTTCTCATTCTCTTCCTGTAGGAATACCCGCTGGCAGTTTCCCACGTGTTTCGCCATAGCTAATTCTCTTCCTGCCTCCTTGAGTTGTTCCTCCAAGGGGCCTATATCTGCCACTCCTTTAGACTTAGCTATCTTCATCCACGTGTGGGTTCTCACTCTTTCTTCCTCCAACGCAAAGAAAAGCGGCACTGTGAATTTCTGTGGAATAATTTTTCCAGCCTCCAAAAAGTTATAATATGAGCTTAAGCTTGGCTGGGGACTAGGTTCCAGAATATGCTCTACCTCTTCTTCCCTTGGTGGCTCTACTCCGTCTTCCCTAGGTGGTGATGTGGCTGCCTCTCCCTCCATTCTTTAGGTCTCCTTGAGCCTGGCCAATGTTTCCTGTAGAACGGCCTCAACATCCTGTAGACGGGTTTTTGAAGTCAACCTTTCCATCCTCTCCTTCCAGGCAGTCGCCTTCGGGCTCCCCCGCTCATAAGTGACTAATATTTTTGAGGGGGACCTCTCCCTTGGCGAGGTAGGGGTGTCTTCTATGGTAATTGAGCTGCTGGATGGAGGTTGGGGCCTGCCTATTTTGATTCTCACACTTCTTCTGGCTTTGAAGTACAGAGGGATCTCCCTCTTTCGTTTTTCCTTCGGCTTGGGAGGGGTACTAAGGGTGGCTAGCACAGCTGCTGCCTCCCTTGCAAGGATTTCGGCTGTCTTCTCCTTCTGTTTTCCTTTCTCAAGACTTCCTGTAGAAAGCCCTGTAGCGGCTGATTTCTGGCTTCCTGTAGAAGTTGTTTTTTATTTTCCTATAGAAACAAGTGGCATCGTTTTAGCCTGTTTGGCTGAGGGTGCTTTGTCTTTTGACTTTGCTGAGGCTGCCTTAGAGGTGCCTTCACTGACGTGCACTTGTTCAATCCTTTCCACCCTGCTCTGTAACCTTTTCTCCCTGGGTGTTAATGTGGGTTTGTCATCCTCTGGTTTGGAAACCTGGTGTTTCTCTTGTTTCCCCTTTTGTTCTTTCTTTGGTGCTTTGGCCATGGTTTCTTGGCCTTTTCCTTTCTTCTCTATCTGAATTGGTTTCTTCTCCTCGCTGCTGGAGGAGGTGAGCTCCTCAACCAACATTTTGATGTCACCATCCTTAGTCAAATTTCGAAAGGCTTCCCACGAGAGAGGGACGGTGTATGTGTGGAGTGCATCTTCCACGAGGAGCTTAATGAGCCCATGATGGGCTACCTGGTATAGCGTTCCCTCTCGTAATTTGTTGGCACATTTAGTCATGGACTGCAGGAGGAAGTAAGGAATACTTAACTTGTTTACTGAGGGTAGGTCCATTTGGTGCCTAAGTTCTGTGAGCAGCCGGAAATGGTACCCATATACGATGCTGAATCGTCCTTCGCACGTGATATATTTCATAATTTGGAGGCTGACCTCACTCCAGAGCAGTTGTAGGCTAGATCTTCGAACTCCGTTCTTATCCTCTGAGAATTGCTCCCCCGGCAGAAAGAACTCCTTCTTAGCCTTCTTGCCTAGTTTTCTCTCCTCCTTATCCCACAGTACCCCCTTCGGGAGATCAGTGACTCTGCTGATGAACTGTGGGGTGAGTCTGAGATTCAAACCTCTGAAGTTGACAACAACCAGCGTTTTTGATTTTGGCTTCAAAGCTCGCAGGAATTCCTCTGCCACCTCGTCATCGTAACCTTGAAGCTTGTCGCAGAACGACATCCACCGTGCACGAGAAAACAGGTCTACCACCTCAGGGTTTTCCCGTAGCTTCTTTGAGTCTGTCAGTTCTTTCCTATTGAACCCACCCGGCATGGTGAAAGCTTGTTGTGCTAGCCGGGGCTGGCTGGCGCGTATCAGAAGATGGACCTTTGGGATTTCCTTAGACAGAGCGCAAAATTACGCCTCTGTCAAGCATGCAGTTTGTGAATTCACGGCTATCTACAGGTGAGCCTTGATAGTGGCTCAATTATGAACCAAATCCTATAGAAAACCTTGCATATCCACTACGATGACAATTCTCATGCAGAAGTAAAACGACGCTTGCAAATTCATGCGCAGACTGCAATTCTACTTTTTTTTAGGATGTCGACTTCGCCACCCTTCAAACCAATTGCATGGGAGGACTAGGTTTAGGCTTACCTCATTCCAACTTGCCACCTTTGACGTGAATAGATTGATTTCCTCTGTAGCGGTGAGCTTCCTGTAGCGCAGCTCCCTGTAGAAGTCGCGCACGGGTTCTGGAGAGCGCGTCAGTGGTTCTGGGCCTTCTGTGCAGCCACCAGGCATTTGTACAAGCCGAGGACTCGGAGTAACAATCTTCAGGGAATTTCAGACGCTTACTCGACTGCAAAGCGGTTGATGATAAATGAGTGGAGTGCCATACGCGATCTAACCGGTGGATTTGAATCCCTGCGGAACTCGTGGCTCGGGGGTGAGCTGTCTCTGTCGGACCGTTGGACGACGTCACCTATTATCATTCCACTGTAAGTCTGCCTGACTGCCAAATCATTCCCTGCATATCTACCACCACCATTTCTGTTAGATCGCCGCTTCTCCCCGACTGGACGCTTCCCACGTGTCCATTTCCTGTCTTGTTTGACACAACCAACACTTTCTGAATCGGACGAGACCATCAGACTTGTCGTGGTGGCCAGTTGAATCACTACCCGACTGGCTCAACCCATTCATTTCCATACTCGCACACATTCTAGAGCATTGTTCATGTAATTTGACGAAAAAGGGTGAGGCACTTACCTCTGTGGCAGCGACGTTGTTTTCAGGCTTCAGGATGAGGGTGACGGATCCACTTGCTGCTGCTTCATGCACAAGCACGGGAGTTCCTTCTTGCTACTGCTGGTTACGAGACGGCTTACCTGGCTGCAGATGGTGCATGTGCCTGCTCTATGCGTTGCAGGTGCCTTCACGGTGTATGCTCTAGCTGGATCAACTGCTACAGGATTCCTGTAGGATATCCTATAGTCGTTTCTCCTCCTCGGGTGCATGCCGAAACGGTGGAATCACGGTCACGGTCGCAGGTTCCTCGGATGGCTTTGATAAGTAGCGCATGGGGCCTCTGCATACTTTATTCCATTTGAGAATTGTTTCTTCTAAGAATCCAACGTTCTGATTTGACTGTGCAGGAATTTCCATTGCATGGCAACAGGGGTGGTAGAAGGAGGCGACAACAGTGGGTGATGGAGAAAAACATTGGTTTGCATGCCTCCGTATTGGACTTCGGGCTTCAAATTCTTCCACACAGTCGGTCCTGGGCCGTCCAAAGATTCTACAGGAAGTTTCCTGTAGAAATACAGAACTTCTTGTAGAAAGTCCTGTAGCTTCCTGTAGAAGGCTAAACTGTGATCAAATCGTGCCCAGACTTGGGAAGGGATGAGTGTTTCTGGAGGGAGTGCTGGTGAGGTCACTTGGTAGCATAGTAGGAACCCTTGTCCTTGAGTAGAGAGACCTCCTTTTCTGCATGGAATGCCTGCAACCTGCATGAATTGTCAAATCTTGAGCCTGTTTTCTTGTTTCTGCTTCCTTCTTTTCTGTCTTCTTTTTCTTTGCTTGTTTTTTCTTTCTTTCTTTTTTTTTTTTTGTTGTTGCTTTTTTTTTTTTTGAGAGACAGCAAGGGTGCCTCAGTGAGTTTTTCACCCCTACCATCTGCCTTGAGCGCCTCAGAGAGGTTTTCACCCCTACCATCTGCCTTGGGATCCTCAGAAAGGTTTTCACCGAAGGATCTTTATTTTATATATATATATATATATTTGATGCTCAGGGTATGCCCAAAACAGAGGCAGAACCCTTCTCTATGACCAGCACTGATTTTTCCACAGTTTGGATGAATTCTTTCCTTGAAAGAGGTTTTCTATAGATCTTTAGTCGATGCCCATTGACGAGCATGGGGATGGCTTCCTCATCAATGGTCCGAATAAGAACAGACCCATTGTCATTATACTTTTCCACTGCATATGGTCCCAGCCATCTTGTTCTCAGCTTCCCCTTGAAATCCTTATGCCTGGAATCGTACAACAGCGCCCAATCTCCCAGCTGGAATTGCTTGTCATTGAGGTGTTGGTCATGCCATACCTTCCTCTGAAGTTGAACCACTTCTGAGTGGAGAAGGGCCTGCATTCGGTGTTCATCCAACCCATTCAGCTGCAATAACCTTTCTTGTTGGGCATGGCTGAGATCTAGGTCCAGCTGAGCTGCCATCCTCAAGGTGTTGTACTCGAACTCAATTGACAGCAAAGCTCTCTTCCCATAGACCAGCTCATAAGGTGTGAAGCCGGTTGTGGTCTTCCAAGTGGTGTTGTAAGCCCAAGTGGCTTCAACCAGGCGATCTGCCCAATATTTTCTACTGATGCTCACCACCTCAGTCAAGATCCCTTCCAATGCTCTATTGGTGACTTCCACCTGCCCATTTGCTTGAGGATGATAGGGGGTGGAAGTCCTATGCTTGATTTTGTGATGAGCGAGTAGGTCTTCAATTAAGTTGGAGGCGAACTGGCTTCCTTGATCGGTGACTAGCTCTCTTGGGTAGCCAAATTTGTAGAAGATGTTTTCTCTTAAGAACTCAGCCACCTTTTCTTCTGTCGCTGCTTTGATTGCCTTGGTTTCTGCCCACTTTGTTAGGTATTATGTGCACACAATGATGTAAGACCTTTTCCTCGAAGGAGGATTGATTGGACCCACAAAATCCATACCCCACTTCTCAAATGGCTCAAGAGTCACTTGAGGTTGGAGAGGCATTTTGTCCCTTGGAGTCGGTTTCCCCATCCTTTGGCATCGGTCACATTGGCTGATATACCTTTTGACATCTTGATGAAGCGTGGGCCAATAGTAGCCTGCCTGTAGGATTTTGAAGGTAGTTCTTTTGGCTGCAAAATGTCCTCCACAAGGCCCGTCATGACAGGTTAGGAGGATATCAAAGACTTCCTCCTCCCTTATACAACGCCTTAAGATCTGATAAAATTAATATTATAACACTCTAATATAAAATTAGAATAAAAATAAAAATACCCTTCACACTTCTATTTGATAAAATATATTAAAAATTAAAAATTAAAAAGCAATTAAATAATTTAATATCCCAATGAAAATATTTTAATAATTATAACATTATATCTGTTATATAACCTAGCTGTTTGAAGTTCTGCTCTCCCTATTTATTTTGCAGCCAGGATCTAACTCCTCAACTTGTCCTGACGATGAACCACACTGGTTGCTTCTAAACGCGTCGACAAAGGTTTTCTTCATGTGATTTTTGCCTAAACCCTTCTTATAATTGATATGGATCACAAAAGCCTCAATTCAATAATACATATAGTTGTTTAATCAATTTATGTTGTATATAGGAAACATTTTTTTCAAATGGTTAGCTCACATTGAAACTAAAGACATTAAAGTCTAGTATGCTAATTTTTTCTTCTTGGATGTATTGTTGCATCCCTTGCATCGATTATTAATATTTCATATTTATGATTAAATATACTTATTAAATAGTGTAAAAAAAATAAGAAGTAAATAAAGAAAGAAATTCATGATTTTAAGTATTTACTCATATAAATTCTAATTCTAATTAAAATGTTGAAATATAAAACATAAATATAGCTTATTTTATAGCTTTTTAAAAGGCCTTTAAACCATCAGAATTATTTATTTAGTTTAATCCTTAACATAGTTTTTTTTGTGTCTCTTCCCAATTATTACAAGTTTCTAAATTTACTCATCATATAGAAAGAAAACCTTTGAGATATATGACACTTTTGAAGAAGCAGATGGGGAATGGCTTTTGATCCACTTAAGTGTACTCCAGTCATGAGACCATTTTTAATATAGTCATTCTAGATACAACCACACACTATACCGCTACATCAAGGAGTCCCCATGGACTTAGAGTTATATAGTCTTTCTAGTGTAACCACACATTTGAGTTTTTCCGTAAGCCCTCATAGGAATTGAATCCTACCAAACCATGACAAACTCCTTACTCTTCACCATTGAATCAAAACTTTTTTAGCTTAAAGGACATAGATATGGGACTTCATCCAACAACAATGGTGGGATTTGACTTTTCTAAAGAAGCATGTGAGAAATGGGCTTTTATACACTTAAGTGTACACTACCCATGAGACTATTTTTAATATAGTCATTCTAGGTGAAATCACACATTATACTACTACATGACGGTGTCTCCATGGACTTGGGGTTATAGTCTTTCTAGGTACAATCAAGCGTTTGAGGTTTCCCATAGCTTCAAGGTTAGGCCCTCATAGGAATTGAATCCTACCAAACCATGACAAAGTGATTATGATTGTTTAAGACCCTTAGATATTTGATTGCATTAGGCACACGAGAGCACTTGGGAATACCAGAGATGAGTTGGGTTCCATGTCGAGCTACAATGCAATATTGCATAGCATGGGTGTTGGGGTCTTCATTTTCAGAGGAATTAGGACATTTTGGAGAGAATTCAAAAGGTTGGTGACAAGTATCAGAAATGGTTGTTGGAGAACTCCAGAAATAACAACCAGGAAAAAGGAAGGAACTTGTGGAAGACTAGCAATTGCACAGGGATGACGAGAAGGAGCAAATACAACCGAGAGGGAAAAGAGAAAGGATAGTTGAGGAATGGAGAAAACCGAGCAATGGAGAAGGCAGAGAGTCTGGGAAGGAACTGGCAGTTCAAGTTGGCATGTAGAGAGAAGGTAGAAGAAGACAAAAGGCAGAAAGCAGAACTAAAAAAGGTTATTATTGTGGATGTTGTTCCCCCTGTGTTGGAGAGCTATGAGAAATCCTTTTTGTCTATCATTCCATAAGATTGTATTCTGTCTTGTTAGATTCATGTATGTTGAGGAAGAGGCCTTGAGCTTGATGTGATATATTCACCTTTCATATTAAAAATGAAGACTGATATTGAGATCATAGTGTGTTAGTCGTATTTTATTCTTGTTCTTTAAATTTTTTATGTATGCACATATTTAAGTACTCTCTTTGTTACAACATGTATGGCGTGTTGCGATCTGACTTCCTTGTAGAATGATTCAATGTTCTCTTCTCTTTATTCTCTAATATGGTTCTCCCTGATACTAGATTCCAACCCTCATCTAACTAAGGTTGCGACACGCCTCAGGTGAGACTCCTTACCCATTATGGGTAAGGTGAAAATGTTAGCATTGTGTTAGATTACAACAGAGCCTTGTGGGCTCCTACGTTCGAACCCTGGGTTTCGGCCCTGTTGTTATTTCTACACCAACAAATGGTTCTCTTGTCAAAACCTAAAATTAAAAAAGGGGGATTGGAATATGATATCAAAGATCTTTAAGAGGAACTGCAAAACTGGTGGGATGAGCAAGTGGACTAGCTTGTTTCTCAGCAAGCTCAACTCTGCTAACAAACTATTGGCAAGATGAAAGAGGAAATCTTGCATTCGGATCTAGCTAGTGATCAGTACGATATCTTCTGGTGCAAGTTCCCAGAAGAACTTTACAACTTGTTGAGAAGATTGCAAGTGAAAGGAAAGTCTAGTGGACAAAACCCAGCTCATCGCACCCAGACTCAAGTGAATGTCACTGCGCTACATCGTCTTGATACAGATATGACGAGAGTGATATATTTCCTGGTACAGACCATGCTAAAAGGGTATATTATTTAGTTTGCAGCAAAAATCCATCATTCTTTTTTGAAAGTTGAAGTCATGTTCTAATCGGGGTTGCAAGGGAAGCTACCAAAAGAGGTTACCTTTTGGATCAAGAATTTAATCATGGAAGAAGGCTTGTTGGTGTTCTAGGACCCAAACATAGCAATGTAAACACCTAGTACTAGGGAAGGACCTAATGGGAGCGATGCTACCAAGTAGGGAACTATGTGACTACCACGAGGATGGACACAGATGACTCCCAAAAGTTCAGGGATCTAAGAGCATAAAGGAGAATGTAGATAGTGTATAAATGGAGGGAAAGGGTCATACAAATGATTAAAAGGCAACAGAATGGATTGCACCAAGCAAGAGCAGTGTTGAGAGATCTAGAAGAAGGAGAAGTATGGAAGGAAGCTCAGTGAGAGGGGAAAATATGGTCACAACCGCAGACCCACCCCCACTAGTGGAGATGGAGATGTTGGATGGATAGGGCCACCTAGGCTTGGAGGGAAGCCTAGAAGATGACATGAATTTTTATATAAGGAGATTGTTTGTTGAAGATGATGCGTCCAAAGGAATCAATGATTTACCTCCTCGAATCTTAGGTAGTGTCTCCCATAACCTTCACCTGGTACTCTATCACGATCCAGACAAGTTCCTATCTAAGTTAATAAAAACTATAAGAGTTCATAGTGCGCATGTTAATTAAAATTCTAGTGCTAGTAACAATGGAATTAGTAGTAGTGGGACGAGTTTGCAAGGGTCGCTATAGCCTGGATTGTAAGGATTTGTGCTCTTAGCACAGACTCAGTCAAAAATAGTGGGATTATTCACAAGTTTTCCCGAGTTCACTGGTAAAGGGAACAAAAGCATAGAACAACACTAGTATCTGTGTGAATCCATCTGGAGGACCTGCCAGATGTCAGATGATGTGAAGTTAATCGAATTTCAGACCACTTTCAAGAAAACGACCTTGAGATGGTTTATAAAGTGGTCGTAATTACACTAGAACCCAACAATGGATTATCTTAAAAGAGAATTTGTACAAGAATTTAAACTTCCACAAACCAATCAGCAAGGGTTGTCGGAGCTGTGGGAGATAAAACAGCGGGAGCGAGAGACTACATGGGAGATTATGCAAATATTTAAGGATGCAATTGGTAAAATAAGTTACCCAATCGATCCAAATCATTAAGAGACTGGTTTATCAAAGCACTATTGCCTCCCACCCGTACACCATTGATGAAACAAAAAATTGGTACACTACAAGATTCTCTCAACAAATCAACTCAAATTGAAGCTATGGAAGGATACCTACATGAGTATTGGGGGAGCAACACCACATGATCCATCCATTTTGGGTCTCCAGAATCAAATGACAAGTCTAATAGAGAAGTTGAAGGATCTACAACCAGCCTGCCCGATGCGACCAAATGTATGATGTACAACCTGCGTAGTGGAAGGTCATGTTACTATAGAATGTTTGAGGTTGAGAGACATAATTTTCACGTCTACACCAGTAGGACCTCCTTGGCCTACACCCACAACAGAAGTCACACAAATAGGATCACAAGGTTTATATCTTAGGTTCAACCAATCGGAGTACTGTGAGGTATGCATGTGGTATGGACACCCCCCTCGTCTATGCCTGATATTAAAAGAATACTCCAATGTTGCAAATACAAATTATTTTGAATTATGTGCTTCAAAAAATCACCATACTGACTAGTGTAGGGCACTGTATGCTCTAGTTGATAGGTTAGACCGCTCAACCTTCCAAGTGAATGAGACTCCCCAAGGGCGAGGAGGAGGAGGAACAAGGGGCGTAAGGGGAGGAGGTAGAGGTCTAGTTCGTTGTTAGAACTGTGATCAAGAAGGGCATATTACGCAGGATTTCCCACTACCAATAATACCATGGTTCTCTTAGTGCAGGGTCAACGTGCATGCAACAGAGGATTTTCTTGAAATGATTGCAAGATGGGAATAGTGGAATCGAAAAAGGGGAGCGAATTTAAATAATGCAAAGCCAAGGGTATCAGAAGTAACCCCTCCCTTGAATATCAATATAGTCATATGAGAAGGAAAAGAGACTAGAGTTTATCGGGAAGCCACGGACCAACCCACAATTATACGACTGGCCTCCCCAAATTTCTCATACCACCCTAAGTAGGAGAAGCAAAATTACAAGGAAGAACAAAAGTTTTAGACAATTTGATAGGAGGTGGAGGTTAACAGAAGTGGCATCCGAAATCTCTTACAGCTAAGAGCTCGGACATGTCATAGCCTACTGTAGTATGACTAATCGAAGATTGGTTTATATTATTTATGTAGATTGTGAACAATGATAAGATGTTGGGGAAGTTGCGGAAGAGTCTAAAAGTGGCCATCCCAAAAGAGGAGTTTGAGGGAGTGTTGGGTTGTGTTATATTCTATCACCGACTAGCGAGGGGTTCATAGGGGGGGAGGTAGCCCCCCTGTCAGGGGGTACGCAGGGATCTCCCCTATATTACCTATGGTTTTGTGCATGGATTTCGCACATGGTTTTGGGCACGATGGTTTTTCGGTCCATGGTATTATGTAGACCTGGTCAAGGGAACTATAATTATGTCTCTTTCCATCTACCCGATTAAAAATCATAGACATATAGCTATCATCTTTTGCCCAACTATCAATATGGATAAACTCACAATCATTTGTAAATGGTTGATCTTCACGATTAAGAAGATTTAACTTTTGCTTGTAACATGAAATAATACAAGTTCAATTAAGTTGTATATAAATGATTTTCTTAACATTAATCAAATATACATTTTAAACATATTCCCATGTAAATTGCATCCTTAAATTTGTTATCCTTCATTTCCTCTTCGTTCTCCAAGAAATATTTCCTATCCATACCTCTAAAATAAATCCAAAAGAAAATGTGCTCCCAGTTATCCAAAGTATGGAAAACGAGTAGTTGAATGAGCATGGGATGGGATAAAAACTCATGTTTACCCCGTCCTTTTCGTTGGAAATCATTCCATTTATGGATTGCAGGAGGAATTTTGATAGATTTATGGTCTCTACAAGTTATAAGTGTGGTTGGTGTCTAATTGGTATAGGAGTCTGAAGTGATAAACATAAAATATACTTAACCTCCCTTCATAGGAGATGTTTTTTAAAATATGATATGCTACCTCCTCCTAGATACCTTAATAATAATGCCTTTAGTCACAAATATTTCAAGCCCCCTAACGAAAATCACATATCTATTTTTTCCATTTTTTTAAAAAATCGTGGAAAATTCCCTAGATACATCATCACTATATCCTCTTAATTTGTAAAAATAATCTATTCCGTGTTATCTCTCAAAAATTTCCACCACCTTGGGTTGTTGGCAGATCCTTGAGGGATCAATGTGTTCCCTATGATTAAAGGTCTCCCCCATTTCAGAATCATGTGTTGTATAATTCTACAAGAAGGTTGTGATGTTGAGGGATTTTATATATGATTGAGGTCAAAAAATTATTTCGAGAGGAAAATCTCAGTTACATATATAAGTGAATTCCCTTCTCTTTTAGAATAATTGGATCAAAGAGATACATTATAATATTGTATTCAGTTGAGGAGTGTTCTATTGGAATGGTTAATAAGAAATGAGTACATAACTTCCCTATCGCAGTGTATGTTTCCTAAGAAGATTGTGGTGAATTCTCCCTTCTATATATGTAAGCATTTATATACCCTCCTATAAAGCAATATGCAAAAATGTAGTGCAACAAAAAAAATGAAATATCGTCAAGGAACATGAGTTGTGATTAGTTCAACAACTTATTGATAGATGAACAAACTGACTTATAATGTGGTTTCATGATATGAGGTGCATTGGTGTTAGTGCTGGAAATGTCCCTATAGTACCCAATTTTGTAGTGTTCATTATATTGTAATATCAAAATTCTATAGGAGGGAGATGAATTCTGATAGATATTTTGTTATGGGAAAAGAATGATGTAGAGAATCCATTCACATGGGGTTTTCATATGTTAACTTTCTTCCTCATAAAAGTTGCAATTCACTAATTGGGGTTGGTGTATGATGATTACAATGAAAGTCCTAATAGCATATTTATTATTGGGACTTATCTCATCTTATTGCTCATGTAGTTGTTGGTATCATTGAGAAAAGTAGGATATATTTCACTGATTAGGAGCCACAACTCATTGTAACTTATTTTTTGTACTTGACATGTGTGTTCAAAGGGCCAACTCTGGAAATATGGAACTATGAATTTCTATCAACGTTCTTTTGCTCCTCTAGCCACAATTGTTAGTATACTTATTCTTAGAAGGTGGTATTATAGTATTCAAAATAGTACTATGTATTATATTTTGTTTTAAACACACACCTCCATCAAATATTCATTGGAATAATTTTTTTTAAACGTAGGCCTCCATCGGATATTCTACGACAGAGCCAGGTTGTCAAATATTCGATACCTATCGGTCAAAATACTCATCGGATACTCGATGCTAGAATCAACGGACAAAAGAGTTACTCTGGATCTATTGAGTTTAGAGTAGATATTATAGAACTAGTGATTGTATCTTTCTCTTTTTCCCATCCCATATAATGGTACCAATTATATTCTTTATCACCATGGGCTCCCTCAAGGCCTTATTACTAATTCAACCATCTAATATTATGGAGAAATATCATGCCAAGCCCTCGTTCACAAAATATCAACCAGACATCAATTCATCACATATTGTATCAATCATAAACATTTAGTGACCAAAATATAACTAAATTTACTTTTATGTTATAAGCAAGAATATAAGCTATCTAAAATATGTGCATTAATTTGGTCATCTTATGTATATCTATCCATAAAAAATATAGTGAAACAATCAAAGAATATATATGTTAAAACTAGATTCACTTATAAATATTTTTCATAGCATACATTAAAAGAATGCAAAATCATATTCTTGATGCACTTAATCATTAACTATTAACTAGTAAAACCATCATATACAACATATATCTCATATATGTGTGAAGTGATTGGAATATGTTAATATACAAATTAAACATGCATCACCTTATGTAAGTAATAAAAAGAATATCAACTCTTATTAACAATATCATAACCAATAAATTATCTAAATAAACTCATGTTGGGTTGACAATTCCTAAGCCAATGAGGCAACAAATCGACAAGGCACTACATACATCCCTCATTTGGAAAAATTCATCCCAAAGTTACTTTTACTCAAGGGAGAATTTTTTATGTCTAACATCCACATAGAAACACTTATAATAAATATAAATACATGGCATATTGACCACACATTAATTGACCAACAAATTTTCTTCTAGAAAACATACTTATTTCTTATATATCTAGTTGTTGGGCACATTGACTTGAGAGGTATATTTTCAATTATATTTAATTCCAAGGAAGGGAAGGAAGAAGCAACATGTAATGTCCCACATTTTAGACTTAGGTAGCTAGAATTATATTATGATTTATATGGGTATTTCATTTGCATACTGTTTGAGATATATTATCGTATTTGATATTGTTTATATGTTGGTAATATATGATTTTTGTTATTTCATGTTTTTTATGATGATAGTTATATGATTCCTTCTTTTGTTATGCAATTAAATTGTTTAAATTTGTAGTATGTGGGTACCAACACAAGATTTTGGTTATGTATATTTTCTTTCTAAGAAAAACCTTGTGGGGAAACCCCCAAACACTTCCCTATATTTTATAGATGATACCCAATGCAAACCATTTGACATTGACTACGACCCCTGATTTTGAAAGGAAATCTAATGAGGCATGTAACAAGGGAAATTAGAATAGAGAATCAACATCAAAGATCAAAGAGCTAAACCACTCAACCTAGCCCAATAAAATTAGTTCAATATACATATATAGATGCATTGCATGGCGTGATTTAATATATATTGTTCAATTGAACATTAATACTTAAAGAGGGAGTGTTTCTTGAAAATGTTGTGTGTGTGTGAGAGAGAGATAGAGAGAGATTGGTAAATTGAGATGCAAGTTGATACGCTTGTAATATCCAAGGTAAAATTGATGTTGTAGACAACAATAAAATAGTTACAAGTTTTCTGTCTTATTTGCAAACTTAATTAGGTTTTCAATCACGTCCTCTTCCTGATCGGAGTTTCACTTCTTTAAGCGCAGGAGCTATTTGAAGAAGGCACCCATACCAACCAAGGTTCTTGGCACGGTATTTGTGAGCATCTATCTCCACCATTTGAAGATTAACAAATCGATATGTTAAAAATTGTACTACTTGATCTCCCTCTCCCTCCACCTGTGTAAGAAAGCAAAAGTCATAAATATATACACTCTGCTCTTCTGGAGAGATATTATATGACATTTAAATAATGATGATGGTAAAAGACATAATAGGAGTTATTGTTTTACCAAAATCAGCCGCCCGCGCAGGTGTAGACGCTCAAGGTTAGGGAGCCTCGACAGCAGGTTGAAGAGAGGAACAACAATACCAGCTTCTAGCCCACGAGATGAATTCCGAATATTAATGGTAAGCACTTTCAACGATTTCAACGTTCCCACTAACTCCAGAAACCTGTTTACCGAGAAATTGTATCGCCTAGTGGAGCTTGAATACAACGATAACTCCATCAAATTGCTTCCAGTCTCCATTCGGAGACTTTCGATCGTTGAGGAAATCTCATAAAATTCCATTCCATTCACTCTCAGGTCTTGAACAGACATGTTTGTCTTCAGAGTGGTGAGTTTAGGGCAATTGACTGTCAATTGTTGTAGCATATTAAGCTGCAGAACTAAATCTGTCAGGTTCAGAGAGGAGATGACTGGCCTCTGCAGGCCAGGGCAATGGCTTAAGTTAAATTTATGAAGAAGAGGGCAATGTGAAAGAAAACGGGCTAAAGAGTCATCAGTCATTCGGGCATGGATCAAGGTGCACTCAGTGAGATGTCTAAATCCCGCAAAATCTGTTGGAAAAGTGGTCAGAATACAACTGTCTAATGTGAGCAGAGTGAGAGTAGTGCATGAGAAAAGGGAAGGCGGCGGCGGGGTATCCATCAGGAAGGAATATTTGAGAAAGAGACGTTTCACATTATTCGTGGCAACGCACCGCAGCCATTCAGATACGTTTTCGTTTGTAAACGGCTGCAGGGTACGCTGTCGTATTATTGCCCACAGATCATTACTGCTGATGGAGAGATCAAATGACTCCAGGTCGGATGAATGCAACTTCAGTATGTCGAATATTCTATTTTCGATGGTGGACCAGAAGAGTGCAATATCATCCACCCTGGAATGCAGTTCATGCGTTGATAGGAGATGATCAGGAGAGAGGACGAGGTCGGGTAGTCCTCTGTAAAGGAATCGCCAAGGCTTAGAGAGGACAGAACATCTGATCGCATCTCTAATGGGGAGCTTCGAGAGGATGAGGGAAAGGATGCTTTCGGGCAGTGCAGACAATCTATCGAGTACCATCGTCATCACTTGAAAAGAAATGCGGCAATCTTCTCTCTCAACAATGGATTATGGAGCGATTGGATCGAACCAGTCCTGAAATGAAAAAGCAAAGCAAAGGAAGGCGAGTGCGAGTGCGAGTGAAGAATCTAGAGGAACGAAACAAATATTTATAATATTTTCAAACTTCGGGATCCGAGCGGTTAACTATTTCAATTGTCGTGATAAATAAGTGGTTTGATTTCCTTGATTAATGTGTCCATTTCTTCAGATGGTTAAGTCTCATACAGTTACATCCGGATCCGATAGGACGACGTAGAGCGGTTAATTATTTCAATTGGCGTGATAAATAAGTGCGTTGATTTCCTTGATTAATGTGTCGGTTTTTACTGATGGTGAAGTTTCATATAGTTTTGGACGTTGGCGTTGTTAACACTGTTGTTATCACATTTTCATGAGTCCTGGTCAAAGTTATGGAGTATTTTTACGCGGCGTCGTTTGACGAGGCGGATGAACTTTTCGGAAGGTTAAATGTGAAGGTTAAAAGTGGTCAGAATTTAGGTAAAAAAATTTCAAAAAATTTTGTAGAGACAGAATTTGAATGGTGTTTTTGATGGTGGAAATGGATTTAGCACCATCAAAAACTTATAAGACACCTTAAATTTTGAAGTTTAAGAGCTATAACTTAGATTTACAAAAAAATTTGCCACATCTTTTGTAAATATGACCATAATTTCCATAACTTTCCCGATAACTCTGTCTAGTTACACTGCAGTTTTAAAATTTGTGGTTGATAGTAAATGGTTTTTTTTTAATTTACTAATAATAAAAAGTATACATATAGTTATAAGAAGGGTTTTAGTGAAAATCACATGAAGAAAACCTTTGTCGACAAGTTTCCCAATAAGTGTGGTTCATCGTCACGACAAGTTGAGGAGTCAAATCCTAGCTGCAAAATAAATAGGGAGAGCAGAACTTCAAACGGCTAGGTTTACCATCAACGGCTATAATGTTATAATTATTAAATATTTTCATTGAGATATTAAATTATTTAATTGCATTTTAATTTTTAATATATTTTATCAAATAGAAGCGTCAAGGGTATTTTTATTTTTATTTTAATTATATATTAGAGTGTTATAATATTAATTTTATTAAGTATTGAATTACTAATTCCAACTTTATGTAATCCAATATTAAAAAATAAAGAAATAAAAAAAATAAATAAATATATAAAAATAAAATAAATAAATAAATATATAAAAATAAAATAAATAAATAAAAATAAAATAAAATAAATAAATAAATAAGTAAAAGTTTTATTTATGATATCTTATCATATTGATTTCAAAAAAAAAGAGAAGAAGTTTAGTTTATATTTATGTTATAATATTAATTTCATTTAAAAAATGAATCACTTAATTCAAATTTAAAATCAGAAAGTCATTCTATTCTTTATAGATAAACTCAATAGTATGATTAATTTCAAAAAATCTTGTAGAGACAAAGTTTGAATCATGTTTTTGATAGTGGAAATCGATTTGGCACCATCAAAAACTTCTAAGACACCTTAAATTTTGAAGTTTAACAGCTATAACTTAGATTTACAAAAATCTTTGCCAGATTTTTTGTAAATATGACCAGAATTTCCATAACTTTCCCGGTAATTCCTCTGACTAGTTAGACTACCGCTTTTGAGGCAGTTTTAAAATTTGTGGTTGATAGTAAATGGTTTTTTTTTAAATTTACCAATAATAGAAAGTATACATATAGTCATAAGAAGGGTTTCGGTGAAAATCACATGAAGAAAACCTTTGTCGACGCGTTTCCCAATCAGTGTGGTTCTGCAAAATATTAAAGAATAGAAGATCAGTGTGATGAAATAGAATATCAGTGTGGTTTCCCAATAAGTGTGGTTCATCACGACAAGTTGAGGAGTCAAATCCTAGCTGCAAAATATTAATGAATAGAAGATCAATGTGGTTCATCACGACAAGTTGAGGAGTCAAATCCTAGCTACAAAATATTAAAGAATAGAAGATAGATGTGGTTCATCACGACAAGTTGAGGAGTCAAATCCTAACTGCAAAATATTAAAGAATAGAAGTGTCAAGGATATTTTTATTTTTATTTTAATTATATATTAGAGTGTTATAATATTAATTTTATTAAGTATTGAATTAGTAATTCAAACTTTATCTAATTCAATATTAAAAAAAAATAATAATAATAATAAAAAATAAAAATAAAAATAAAAAATAAAATAAAAATAAAAAAGTAAATAAATAAAAATAAAATAAATAAATAAGTAAAAGTTCTATTTATGATATGTTATCATATTGATTTCAAAAAAAGAAAGAGAAGAAGTTTAGTTTATATTTATGTTATAATATTAATTTCATTTAAAAAATGAATCACTTAATTCAAATTTAAATTAATCTAATTTTTTTTTTTATAAATCAAAAAGTCATTCTATTCTTTATAGATAAACTCAATAGTATGATTAATTTCAAAAAATCTTGTAGAGACAGAGTTTGAATCGTGTTTTTGATGGTGGAAATGGATTTAGCACCATCAAAAACTTCTAAGACACCTTAAATTTTCAAGTTTAACAACTATAACTTAGATTTACAAAAAAATTTGCCATATTTTTTGTAAATATGATCAGAATTTCCATAACTTTCCTGGTAATTCCTCTGACTAGTTAGACTACCCCTTTTGAGGCAGTTTTAAAATTTGTGGTTGATAGTAAATGGTTTTTTTTTTTAATTTACTAATAATAAAAAGTATACATATAGTTATAAGAAGGGTTTCGGTGAAAATCACATGAAGAAAACCTTTGTTAACGCGTTTCCCAATCAGTGTGGTTTATCGTCACGACAAGTTGAGGAGTCAAATCCTAGCTGCAAAATAAATAGGGAGAGCAGAACTTCAAACGGCTAGGTTTACCATCAATAGCTATATAACGGATATAATGTTATAATTATTAAAATATTTTCATTAAGATATTAAATTATTTAATTGCATTTTAATTTTTAAATTTTAATATATTTTATCAAGTAGAAGTGTCAAGGATATTTTTATTTTTATTTTAATTATATATTAGAGTGTTATAATATTAATTTTATTAAGTATTGAATTACTAAATCAAACTTTATGTAATCCAATATTAAAAAAAATAAAATAAATAATAATAAAAAATAAAAATAAAAATAAATAAATAAAATATAAATAAATAAATAAATAAAATAAAATAAAATAAAATAAAATAAATAAATAAATAAGTAAAAGTTCTATTTATGATATGTTATCATATTGATTTCATAAAAAAGAAGAGAAGAAGTTTAGTTTATATTTATGTTATAATATTAATTTCATTTAAAAAATGAATCGCTTAATTCAAATTTAAATTAATCCAAAAAAACGTTTTATAAATCAGAATGTCATTCTATTCTTTAAATGATTAAGTTTATCTATAAAGAATAGAATGACTTTCTGATTTATACAACTTTTTTTTGGGATTAATTTAAATTAGAATTAAGTGATTCATTTTTAAAATGAAATTAATATTATAATATAAATATAAATTAAACTTCTTCTCCTCCTCCTTCTTCTTTTTTTTTGTTTTTTTGAAATTAATATGATAACATATCATAAATAGAACTTTTATTTATTTGTTTATGTTATTTTATTTTTATTTTTATTTATTTATTTTTATTTTTATTTTTTATTTTATTTTATTTTATTTATTTTTAACATTGGATTAAATAAAGTTTGAATTAGTAATTCAATACTTAATAAAATTAATATTATAACACTCTAATATATAATTAGAATAAAAATAAAAATAAAAATAAAAATACCCTTCACGCTTCTATTTGATAAAATGTATTAAAAATTAAAAATTAAAAATTAAAAAGCAATTAAATAATTTAATATCCCAATGAAAATATTTTAATAATTATAACATTATATCCGTTATATAGCCATTTAAAGTTCTGCTCTCTCTATTTATTTTGCAGCCAGGATCTAACTCCTCAACTTGTCCTGACGATGAACCACAGTGGTTGGTTCCAAACGCGTCGACAAAGGTTTTCTTCATGTGATTTTCGCCGAAACCCTTCTTATAATTGATATGGATCACATAAGCCTCAATTCAATAATACATATAGGTGTTTAATCAATTTATGTTGTATATAGGAAACATTTTTTTCAAATGGTTAGCTGACATTGAAACTAAAGATATTAAAGTCTAGTATGCTAATTTTTTCTTCTTGGATGTATTGTTGCATCCTTTGCGTAGATTTTTAATATTTCATATTTATGATTAATAAAATAAATGATTAAATATACTTATTAAATAGTGTAAAAAAATAAGAAGTTAATAAAGAAAGAAATTCATGTTTTTAAGAATTTACTCATATAAATTCTAATTCTAATTAAAATGTTGAAATATAAAACATAAATATAGCTTATTTTATAGCTTTTTTAAAGGCCTTTAAACCATCAGAATTATTTATTTAGTCTAATCCTTAATATAGTTTTTTTTTTGTGTCTCTTCCCAATTATTACAAGTTTCTAAATTTTCCCATCATATAGAAAGAAAACCTTGAGATATATGACACTTTTGAAGAAGCGGATGGGGAATGGCTTTTGATCCACTTAAGTGTACACCGGTCATGAGACCATTTTTAATATAGTCATTCTAGATGCAACCACACACTATACCCCTACATCAAGGAGTCCCCATGGACTTAGAGTTATATGGTCTTTCTAGTGTAACCACACATTTGATTTTTTCCATAAGCCCTCATAGGAATTGAATCCTACCAAACCATGACAAACTCCTTACTCTTCACCATTGGATCAAAATTGTTTTAGCTTAAAGGACATAGATATGGGACTTCATCCAACAACACTAGTGGGATTTGACTTTTCTAAAGAAGCATGTGAGAAATGGGCTTTTATACACTTAAGTGTACACTACCCATGAGACTATTTTTAATATAGTCATTCTAGGTGCAATCACACATTATACTACTACATGATGGTGTCTCCATGGACTTGGGGTTATAGTCTTTCTAGGTACAATCAAGCGTTTGAGTTTTCCCATAGCTTCAAGATTAGGCCCTCATAGGAATTGAATCCTACCAAACCATGACAAAGTGATTATGATTGTTTAAGACCGTTAGATATTTGATTGCATTAGGCACATGAGAGCACTTGGGCATACCAGAGATGAGTTGGGTTCCATGTCGAGCTACAATGCAATATTGTATAGCATGGGTGTTGGGGCCTTCATTTTCGGAGGAATTAGGACATTTTGGAGAGAAGTCAAAAGGTTGGTGACAAGTGTCAGAAATGGTTGTTGGAGAACTGCATAAATAACAACCAGGAAAAAGGAAGGAACTTGTGGAAGACTAGCAATTGCACAGGGATGACGAGAAGGAGAAAATACAACCGAGAGGGAAAAGAGAAAGGATAGTCGAGGAATGGAGAAAACCGAGCAAGGGAGAAGGCAGAGAGTCTGGGAAGGAACTGGCAATTCAGTTTGGCGTGCAGAGAGAAGGTAGAAGAAGACAAAAGGCAGAAAGCAGAACTAAAAAAGGTTATTATTGTGGATGTTGTTCCTCTTGTGTTGGAGAGCTATGAGAACTCCTTTTTGTCTATCATTCCATAAGATTGTATTCTGTCTTGTTAGATTCATGTATGTTGAGGAAGAGGCCATGAGCTTGATGTGATATATTCACCTTTCATATTAAAAATGAAGACTGCTATTGAGATCATAGTGTGTTAGTCATATGTTATTCTTGTTCTTTAAACTTTTTGCACATATTTAAGTAGTCTCTTTGTTACAACATGTATGGCGTGTTGCGATCTGACTTCTTGTAGAATATTTCAATTTTCTCTGCTCTTTATTCTCTAATATGGTTCTCCTTGATACTAGATTCCAGCCGTCATCTAACTAAGGTTGCGACATGCCTTGGGTGAGACTTCTTACCCATTATGGGTAAGGTGAAAATGTTAGTGTTGTGTTAGACTACAATAGAGCCTTGTGGGCTCCTACGCTCGAACCTTGGGTTTCGACCCTGTTGTTATTTCTGCACCAACAAATGGCTCTCTTGTCAAAACCTGAAATTAAAAAAGGGGGATTGGGATATGGTATCAAGGATCTTTAAGAGGAACTGCAAAACTAGTGGGATGAGCAAGTGGACTAGTTTGCTTCTCAGCAACCTCAACTCTGCTGACAAACTATTGGCAAGATGAAAGAGGAAATATTGCATTCGGATGCGGCTAGTGATCAATACGATATCTTCTGGTGCAAGTTCCCAGAAGAACTTTACAACTTGTTGAGAAGATTGCAGGTGAAAGGAAAGACTAGTGGAAAAATCCCAGCTCATCGCACCTGGACTCAAGTGAATGTCACTGCGCTACATCGTGTTGATACAGATATGATAAGAGTGATATATTTCTGGGTACAGACCATGCTAAAAGGGCATATTATTTAGTTTGCAGCAAAAATCCATCATTCTTTTTTGAAAGTTGAAGTCGTGTTCTGATCGGGGTTGCGAGGGAAGCTACCAAAATAGGTTACCTTGTGGATCAAGGTTTTAATCATGGAAGAAGGCTTGTTGGTGTTCTAGGACCCAAACATGGCAATGTAAACACCTAGTACTAGGGAAGGACCTAAAGGGAGCGATGCTACCAAGCAGGAAACTATGCGACTGCCATGAGGATGGACACAGATGACTCCCGAAAGTTCAGGGATCTAAGAGCATAAAGGAGAATGTAGATAACATAGAAATGGAGGGAAAGAGCCATACAAATGATTAAAAGGAAAACAAAATGGATTGCACCAAGCAAGAGCAGTGCTGAGAGATCTAGAAGAAGGAGAAAGTATGGAAGGAAGCTCAGTGAGAGGGGAAAATATGGTCACAACCGCAGACCCACCCCGACTAGTGGAGATGGAGATGTTGGATGGACAGGGCCACCTAGGCTTGGAGGGAAGCCTAGAAGATGACATGAATTTTTCTATAAGGAGATTTTTTGTTGAAGATGATGAGTCCAAAGGAATCAACGATTTACCTCCTCGAATCTCAGGTAGTGTCTCCCATAACCTTCACCTAGTACTCTATCACGATCCTGACAAGTTCTTATCTAAGTTAATAAAAGCTATAGGACTTCATAGTGTGCATGTTAATTAAAATTCTAGTGCTAGTAACAGTGGAATTAGTAGTAGTGGGAAGAGTTTGCAAGGGTCGCTATAGCCTGGATTGTAAGGATTTGTGCTCTTAGCACAGACTCAGTAAAAAATGGTGGGATCATTCACAATTTTTCCCGAGTTCTCTGGTAAAGGGAACGAAAGCATATAACAACACCAGTATCTATGTGAGTCCATCTGGAGGACTTGCCAGATGTTTAATTGAATTTCAGACCACTCTCAAGAAAATGACCTTGAAATGGTTTATAAAGTGGTCATAACTACACTAGAACCCAACAGTGGATTATCTTAAAAGAGAATTTGTACAAGAATTTAAACTTCCACAAACCAATTAGCAAGGGTTGTCGGAGTTGTGGGAGATAAAACAGTGGGAGGGAGAGACTGCATGGAAGATGATGCAAAGATTTAAGGATACAATTGGTAAAATAAGTTACCCGATCGATCCAAATCATTAAGAGACTGGTTTATCAAAGCACTATTGCCTCCCACCCGTACACCATTGATGAAACAGAAAATTGGTACACTACAAGATTCTCTCGAGCAATCAACTCAAATTGAAGCTATGGTAGGATACCTACACGAGTATTGGGGAGCGACACCACATGATCCATCCATTTTGGGTCTCCAGCATCAAATGACAAGTCTAACAGAGAAGTTCAAGGATCTACAACCAGCCTGCTCATTGTGACCAAATGTATGATGTACAACCTGCGTAGTGGAAGGTAATGTTACTATAGAATGTTTGAGGTTGAGAGATATAATTATCACGTCTACACCAGTAGGACCACCTTTGCCTACACCCACAACAGGAGTCACACAAATAGGATCGCAACGGTTATATCTTGGGTTCAACCAACTGGAGTACTATGAGGTATGCATGGGGTATGGACACCCCCCTCGTCTATGCCTGATATTAAAATAATACTCCAATGTTCCAAATAAAAATTATTGTGAATTATGTGCTTCAAAAAATCACCATACTGACCAGTGTAGGGCACTATATGTTCTAGTTGATAGGTTAGACCGCTCAACCTTCCAAGTGAATGAGACTCCCCGAGGGCGAGGAGGAGGAGGAACAAGGGGCGTAAGGGGAGGAGGCAGAGGTCTAGTTCGTTGTTAGAACTGTGATCAAGAAGGGCATATTACGGGGATTTCGCACTACCACTAATACCATGGTTCTCTTAGTGGAGGGTCAATGTGCATGCAACAGAAGATTGTCTTGAAATGATTGCAAGATGGGAATAGCGGAACCGAAAAGGGGGAGCGAATTTAAATAATGCAGAGCCAAGGGTATCAGAAGTAACCCATCCCTTGAATATCAATATAGTCATATGAGAAGGAAAAAAGACTAGGGTTTATTGGGAAGCCATAGACAAACCCATAATTATAAGACTGGCCTCCCCAAATTTCTCATACGACCCTAAGTAGGAGAAGTGGTATTACAAGGAAGAACAAAAGTTTTTGACAATTTCATAGGAGGTGGAGGTTGACAGAAGTAGCAACCAAAATCTCTTACAGCTAAAAGCTCGGACTTGTCATAGCCTACTGTAGTCTGACTAATAGAAGATTGGTTTAGATTATTTATGTAGATCGTGAACAATGATAAGATGTTGGGGAAGGCGCGGAAGAGTCTGAAAGTGGCCATCCCAAAAGAGGAAGTTGAGGGAGTGTTGGGGTGTGTTATATTCTTTCAATGACTAGCGGGGGGTTCACAGGGGGGGAGGCAGCCCCCCTGTCAGGGGGTACGCAGGGATCTCCCCTATATTACCTATGGTTTTGTGCATGGATTTCACACATGGTTTTGGGCGCGATGGTTTTTCGGTCCATGGTATTATGTAGACCCGGTCAAGGGAACTACAATTATGTTCTAATCTAGGATTAATGGGTTAGGGTTTATGGATGTTTCAACATGTATATATATGTATTGTAACATTGAAACGAACATAATGAAAAATCAATCTGGTAATCTCATTTTTTTGATCTGAGAGAAAATCTCTGTGTATATTTTTTTATGTGTTATGCTCTCGACTTTGTTTATTTTTTGTTATTAGAATTCATATGCAGGTAATTTGTGTATGGGTTTAGAAACTACATTTGGTATCAGAGCTAAGTTGGGTATTAGAGCTAAGTTTTTTGTTGCTGAGGGCTTGTATTGGCCTGGTAGATAGAGAGATAATTAAGTTTTGCTTGCATATCTAGGCCATATATTGTGAAGAAAAGATGCACACTATTGGTTCATGAGAGATTCAGTGGATGAGGAGGATATATACATGTGGGTTAATTAATTGATTGACCGTGTACCTAAAAAGAACTCCTAGATAATTAGTGGTTACAGCAATTAGTGACCCATGTAATTCAAAAGATGGGTTTGTTTTATATGGACATTGATGTCATATATACAAAGACAACAACAAGGGTAAACAAAAAAAAATATTATAATGGAGTGAAATTTTTAATTTGCATGTAAATGGGCATACTGTTGTAAGACTTGGTAAGGCATGCGTGCCACTGGGTAATTTCCAGTAAAGTCTGGGTTAGACCTAAGTAATAGGGGGGATTTCAGGTTAAGAAATTTTGGGTAAAAAAATTGAAGGGTGTAAGAGCTAGAGTGAGTAGGATTGTCTCAAACCAGGTCAACCTTGACTCAAACCCCAAGTCAATTTTACCTAACAGGGAGGAGTCATCTCCGCTAACTTTCCTGAAAGACACTCTAGGAGGCTATGAAGGAACAAGAAGAGAACACGAAGAGAGTTATGGATTGATGCTTAGATTGAAGGGTTCCATATTAAGGAGACTATGTTGGATCTAGGCTCATATGTCAACATTTTTCCGAGGAAAACATGGGAAGCACTGGGAAAGCCTCAATTGACATTTTCACAAATCTAGTTGTAGATGGTGAATCACTATTGTATCCTTTTTATTGGGCAACTGGAGGACATGGAAGTGGATTTACCGGGGGTGAATAGCCATGCATATTTTGAGGTAATAAAAATTATGGGAGAGAAGGACCCCTACCCAGCACTACTCGGAATAGACTGGGCCTTTCATAAATATGTCATAATCGACTTGAAGAAGGAAATGATGGCTTTTAAGCTCGAACGGGTTAGGGTGATCCAACCTCTAGATCTATATGAAGGACCGAGATTCACAGAACCAACAAATGATAGAGAAGAGCCAAGATTTTTGGATCAACTATAGAGACTAACAACAGTAAGAATGGAGGAATACATTAACTCAATGACTGAAGTGTCTATCAGCTGGAGGAGCATTCATAGTACAAAGATTGGCTCAGAGGTCGCTTGGGATCATTGGCAGTAGAGTGGATATGAGATCAAAAATAGATGTTGTGCCACAAGCAGTCAGGTCAATTGGATTGGTACTGAGGTACGTGACTTCCCTATCTTTAATGGTATAGGTTCGGTAGATTCATTTATCAATAAGATTGATGCAACTGTTCGTGAAGAACATAAAGTACCTCTACCAAATGTCATGTTACAAGCTGTTATCACCTAGAACTGCAGTCACATGTACATAAATTTTGTCCAAAAATTTCATTGTCAAAAATGGGTGTCAAATGGTTGTTGTCCTATGTTTACTACTTAGGGGTCATGTTTCTAAAGGATATTGATGTGAATCATTTTCAAATACCGTTAGTCATCCTCCATCATGATTGTATAAGACATGTCTTATCTTGTATACGTCACTGGTCCTTTCCGCATTTTCGCAGCGCAGTTTTATTGGTTGATTTTGCAGCGCAATGATGTTTTAGCCTTTTCGCAGCGCGTCAGTATCTAGCCATTTCGCAGCGCATTTTGCTAATTTATAACTATCTGCGCTGCGGATTCGGGGATTTTGCAGCGCAGATTCTTAAAGTGTCATGTCTGGGGATGAGTCATTGTGTCCGTCCGGTTATTGTCAGTTGGCGTTCTTTCCAAGCAATTATGAGCCATCACTCCACCAATAGGTTCATAGCCACGCACATAAAAATCATTCAAACGGTTTTGTCATGCATGGTTGTGTTATGATGTTTGTTAATGATGCATAAACTGACCCGCTTGGATGATAAGACAATTGAATTGCAAATGAGCCCGAGTTTCTTCTTCAAGAGAGCCTGATTGCAAGCGAGCCTGCGTTCTAAAATTTGAATTTGCCATTTGAGTTGAGGCTGGTGGTGTTTCTCTGTGCGAAAGATTTCAAAAGCGGAATGGAGAAGAAGGAGCATCGGTCTGGAAGATGTCAGAGGGCAGAGCCTGAAGGATTGGACCTTGCATTGAGAGATGAAGGTGTAAGAAAAGCTTTCAAAGATGCTGGTTGCTGGAGTTTCTGTGAAAAACTGAAGGGTGGCCACACTCAGGTAACAAAAGAGTTTGCCTTGAACTTTACAGGTTTAAATTCTAAAGTGTCTATGTTAGAATTCCAAGTATCTCCAGAGGCTATTGCTAATGTAACTGAGATTCCGAGAGGAGGGCAGGAGTGGTTTAAAAACTTCAAATTTGATATGAACCCCTGCAAAGAGTTCTTGAAAGAAGCCTATGTGAATGAAGATCTAACCAAGGCTGTGCCTAGAAGTTATGTTAAGGAGCACTATGCCATGCTTCTTAACTGTATTCAAAAGTATTTAACCTGTGAGGGTAGATATAATAAGGTTTATTCCTATCATTTTAAGTTGTTGCTGGATTTTACGGGTAAAGCATCTATAGATATCCCATTTTACTTGTTTCGTAGCCTCAGCAAGATGTGTGACAAAGTCCAATTGAGGAAGGATGATTGTGAGACATCATTATTTCACCATGGTCTAGTCAAACTGTTAGTGCTGGATGGTCTTCAGAAAATTGGTAGGGATTGGAATTCTTTCATCTATATGGCTGGTTTTCAGAGTAAGACAGGCCTCAGCCCACAACCGGTTAGAGAAAGAGAAGAATCAGTGGAGGAACCTACAATAGCTGAGCTTAGAAAGGAGGCTAGGGATAAAAAGAAAACCAGGTCTCAGTTGAAAAAACCAGTAAAGCCCTTGGTTATTAAAGAGACATCTCAGCCATCATTAAAAGAAAGGGTTAAGCACAAGAAAGATGCACCTGGATCAAGTGGGTCTGAAAAGGTATCAAGAGTAAAGACCAGGAGTCAATTAAGCAAAGAGAAGGGCAAATCAGTAGCTGTTGAGGAAAGTCCAATATCAAAGGCCAGCTTAAGTGATTTGCTTGAGGCCATTGAGTTTGAGCAGGTAGAACCGGTGCATATTGAACCTATGCATATTGATTTGACTCAATCATCACCTGAGAGCACTAAGAAATCAAAAGCTTCGAAGAGACTAAGGTTTGATGAACCTAGTGAGGAGTTTATGTTCAAACCACGAAGGCCGGTTACAAGGAAACAAGTTAGAGAAGCTGAGAAAGTGCATAAAGGAGAGATAGCTGTAAAGATGCCCAGAACAGAGGTAATTGAAGTATTGACCAAAACAGTGGAGGCAGTCAAGCATAAAGACAAGAACAGAAAGGTTATTATTACCCAAGGAGGAAATGTTATAGCCATAAAGAACCAAGCGGGAGCAGCAAAAGATGAAGTTGCCCAGGTGAAGAATGTTACTAAGGAGCTTGCAGTTAGATATGCCAACTATCGAAGAGCTGTGTTAAAAGGTAGCAAAAACCTAGTGGGTCAGGTAGATTCAGTGGCTGATGTGTATACATGGACGGTTCCAGCCCTCAAGCAAGCTAAACTCATCAGAAAAATGAACATGAGCTTGAGAGCTGAAAACAAAGCCTTAAAGAAGGAGGTTGCAAATTTGAAGATACAGCTAGGTCAACTAGCTCACTGATTTGAAGAAAAAGGTGCCATTCTTAGTTTTGGTCAATTTTGTTTAAGCTCCATTATTTTGAAGTCATCTAAGTCTCTGACACCTGTAGAAGAATTCTAAAGAGTCATAAGTTCAAGCAAAAGACGCCTTAATGCAAATATACTCTGTTTTAGCAAAAACAACAGTTTCGTAGCGCGCTACGAAACTGCTGTAGGTGCTGTTTTATGATGAAAACAAACAGTTTAATGATGAGATCAGCAAATTTTTGAAGGAAACGCCTAAGGAACATAAGGGAGACCACATGAGGCTATCCTAGCTATTCAGAGAATGACAAGTGTGCCTTTTTGAAAAGGTGAAATATTTTGTCTTTAGTGAAAGCTTTGATAAAGGTACTTTATTACCGGTTGTTAGGGTTCTGATAGGAAATGCATACGGAGATTTTGGTTTATACACCTGTTCAATCAACAAGGCTTCTAGCACATTGGGGAATATGGTGATGCTCGTAGTTTTTGAGGAATTAAAGAGCTGGGAACATGTTACTTAATTTGTGAAGAATGATGGGAGACAAGGACTGGGAAAACAGGGGACTTATCTTGATGATTAATGAACCATCAACGCATCCAGTATCCAAAGCCAGCTTGTTCATTGCATTCTCCTCTAAGCTATCTCGGCCAAAACAGAAAGAAGACAGGTGTCAAGAATCAAGAAGGAATCATGCTACGAGGAGGACAAAATTTGAGTTTTGATTAAATTAGGACTCTTTGTAATTACAGTTTAGCACTTTATGTATTTAATGAATTAGTTAAACAGTAGATAGGAGTAGTTAATAGCAGTCTTCGAGCTCCCCTCATGCTGGAGGAGGAAGCTCAAGGTGGTTAAGAATGTATCCCTATATATAGATCAGACTTGGATGTAATAGGGGTTGGATGTTTTTGGGGAAGACTGTTTTGGTTTATGTATAGCAGATTTCAGTAATGCAAATGACTGTTGTTTCTTCTCAGAATTCACAATAGATCTTATTGTTCAAATGTATGATGGTTTATTCTCTTTAATGTTCTTTTACAGTTTGGTTAATGCATAATCACTCAGAACTCATGAATCATGCTCTGACTTCCTGTATGCCTAGGCAAACTGTGTTTCATGTAAGTTATGTTTGAACATTAGATGTAAAGTGCCCTGATTTCTATGAAAGGATAGTGTTATTGTTTACTGAGATATTAGTGACTCCATAAGCCCAATGGGAAGCAATTCTGTCCAGCCAGTACATTTTTCATGTGTCTTGTAAGAGTTAGCCATCTTGTTCAATATCAATAACCTATGAGAGAGCCCTCTCAGACTAAGGAGGCTAAGCCTTAGTTAAAAGCCTGGTTTGAAACAGTTACACAGAGTCTTGCTGATTGGCAGCCTTCAGTACCTGATTTTGTGATAACACAAGCTACACTGACAAGGTGGTGGGGAGTTCATCACAACTACCTCCAAGAATAGGAGAAAATAAAAATAGAAAGGGAAGTAAGATTCAAACAAGTGGGGGAGTACCCTCAAGATTTCACCAAATATAGGGGGACTTTGACCGTCGACAACATTTAACAATGTAAACTTTGAAACAGGAACTGTTACTATTACCCGTTTCGTAGAGATAGCAAAAAAGTGACCTGATTTTGAAAAGGGGGGATGCAGAACACACAAGTTTTTTTAGAGCATAGTATTTGGCACTTTAAATTTTTTTATGTACATTATGTTTTAGAATGGTAGTGATTTTCATGTTGATTGAAAAAAGCTGTAATTCTGCATCAGGCCATTTTTTTAAAATACCTATTTTTTGACGTTAAATTTTCTAATGTATGAAATGTAAATAATTTTTTTCTAAATTTAATAATTTTTGAAGTGGTCTTCTTCTTCATATTTTCTTGTTTTTATTTATTTATTATTTATGTAGTGAAGTTTTTTTATTTTTGCATATTTAAAGAAGAAGGTCGATATCTTGAATTTTCAATATTCTACATATTTATACATCGTTAATTAATTTTAAATCCACATGAAATAATTGTCTCTAGAAAACAATAATTTTTAACAATTGACATAAAAATAACTATTTTCAACATAAATATAACTAAAAAACTACACATTTTGGTAATTTTTTGCTAGAAATGACATGTCGAAATCAAATTTTTTATAGGAAACTTTTAACTAAAAATGGTTAAATAATTGTTTTTTTAAATGAATTTCATGTCAAAATAATAATAATAATCATTGTTTTTTCAAAAAAAATGATTAACATAAAAATTAATGTGAAAATCACATAATACAAATATTGAATGCATAACAACATTAATTGAGTGCTTATTCTTCTCATAAAATGCCAAAGTCAAAACATTACAAGTATAACTAATTAATAGTTACAAAAAATGAGCTTGATTTCAAAGCATAACTTAAATTTAATCAACAATGTCACGTAATCCAAACTCTTTTTCCTCTAGAGTTTCATCATTGTCTTCTCCCACAATATTTTCTGCTTCATTTTGCTCGTTTTCCTCTTCTAATGGATCTTTGAAGTCTGTGAATCTTCCAATGTATGCATTTCCAATCATTCTATGTAATGATGGTTGGGGTTCATTTTCCTTTTTTTCCACACGTGATTCACTAAATTCCCCTTTCTTCAACCCAATTTCTTGCATTGCATCTAGAAGAAATTGAGCATCATTAATCATTTGCTAAATAAAATAGCATTGTATTGGATCTTTTTCAATGGTAATGCAATTTCATCCTTTTTCAAGGCAACATGTTGATGTAGTACCTAATTATCAAGCACAAAAGAAATAATGAAGTAAATTAGTACAATGACATATAAATTATGAAATAACATATTGAAATTCAATTCCATATAATAAAACTTACCTGAGCCAGAAAATAAATCCAGAATCCAATCTCCTTCATTTGAACATATGTCTATAAGATAGTTAATAAATAACTGTGGTTTTTTATAAATGTTAACTATCTCTCCTTTTGCTTCTTTTTCTTCATATGTTAGTTTTCTCACAGCAACATCATAAATCAGCATTTGACTATGACTCTTTCCATCTACCCGATTAAAAATCATAGACATATAGCTATCATCTTTTTCCCAACTATCAATATGGATGAACTCACAATCATTTGTAAATGGTTGATCTTCACGGTTAAGAAGATTTTACTTTTGCTTGTAACATGAAATAGTAAAAGTTCAATTAACTTGTACATAAATTATTTTCTTAACATTAATCAAATATGCATTTTAAACATCTTACCATGTAAGCTGCATCCTTGAATTTGTTTTCCTCTTGAAGCTTGACAATAACATTGCCAATTGTGTGTCTGAATGAAATGTCACAAATTTCCATAATGGTGATGGCGTGACTTCTAGAAATCCCACAACCACTTTACTAAGATCTTGATAAGTATAAGGGTCACTATCATAGTCAATGTTTGGAATATTGAAACCATGGGGGATATTTGCAATAACTAGGGCATAATCCCTTTTAGGTATGAGTTTATCAATGTCTTCACAATTTCCTTGTATTACTTGATATTGAATAGTTTCAAGTCCATTCCAAATGAAATGAGTAAGACTTGGATCAAGTTCAACATTCTTAAGACATTACTTCTTCAGTCTTTTGATCTTAATTTTTTCAATAAAGGTTCTGATACTATCTAGTGCTCCATTTGCATCCTTCTTCATCTTTTATAAATAAACAAATATATGTGTAAGTTATAAATTAAAAATAGTATACATATGAATAAAATTGAATGTATAAATCAACATACCTTTTTAAACGTTTTTTTTTTTTTTTTAATGTTGATGTAAAACTTGAATCTGAATAGTTGCGTACAACATCATCCCAACTATCTTCATTCAACAATTTAACCTTTTGTTCTTGAATTTTCATGTAAACTTTGTGACTGCATAGATAAAGTTAAAACAGTTAATTTAATGATATGTATAACAAATACTACCAAGAACAATATGTTATATTTAAAAAAAAATTAAAATCTAGAAATAAATAAAAATAATTCAACAAACTTACTTTTGAAATTCCTCAAACATTTCCTCCAATGATAATTCCCCTGACCTCACACAAGATAATATTGCTTTGACAATTTTTTCATCTTTCACTCCTTGTAATTCTTCCCAAGGTGTGATAGTCATATCTTCTGGAACCTGCTTCATTTCAGGACCTGATTTACTGTTGCTACATATCAATGGTTTAGACCTTTTGACCTTTTGGTTTTTAATCCAATGTTCTCCCACATGCTAAAAATCTCATTAATCAATTCACATATCTCTCCAGTTATAAATTCCAACTAGAAAATGTTATCAATACCTCTACATAAATCACTAGTTACTCTGTCACCTTTTGAATTGATTTTCTCTTCAATTTGATAGCCTATTTCCATACAACATTCCTTTCGGAAATCTACAGTAACATTTAGCTTATGCCTACCACATTTTTCTTCAAATTCGCTATGAATAAATCTAACCCTTTTGATGAAATTCATATACATCCTATATTCATTATCTAAATTATGATCCCATGCCACTAACTTTGCTTCTGGATATGATAAACCATCATAAATGATACATTTCATTGTTTCAAAATGTGGGTTATTGGGATATTCCTCCATCAATTTTCTTTGAGCTTCTACAGAATGGTTCCCCGCAAGCACATAATAATTATATTCAAAACATTTTTACTTATAAAATGCTTCTTTGTTGGGGACTTGAACTGGATAAAAAAGAACCACATAATTAACCACATGAGCATATGGATTGCAACTCATCAACATATTCAAGTTGTGAACATGCATATGGTGTGGCTTTCTGATTTGATATTTACATTGTCCTTCACTTTCCTTATAGATTTGTCTGACATTAAGCTGAAATGTACGACCACCCTCAATTATGTTTTTCTTTGTCAAGTTCTATTGAATGGCATTTTTTTTTGTTTTGATAATGCCATCCTCTAAATCATCTCCTAGTGTAATGATTTCCCTGCTTTCTTTTGAAGTTTCACTAGGTTCTTGACTGTTGGTAATGACTACTTCAAAATGTTCAACTTTACTTTTGTTCCTCATAACATTCTAATCAAACTGGAATACATTTATTCTTGGGCACTGTTACTTTTGGTCTTTTATGGTTCTTCTCAGTTCTAATGTCATCCTCAGTAATGACAACATATTCTTCACTGCCAGTTTCAACTTCCTCATCTTCCAAATTAACCTGTCTACCTTTGCTAGATTTATCCATTAGAGGCTTTTCTTTTTCTTTTTTTTCTAATCCCTTGGATGTAGTTTTGTAGCATCATGAATTACTACATTTTGCTTATTTTCCATATCTTCTTCTAACATTGAGTAGAAATTGCTAACAACTTTCATAATATCATGCTCTATGAAATGAATGCCTCCCAACCTAATTGAACAACTTTCAACAAAATTATGCCAAATAAAATATCATATGTCAATAAAAACAAAGTTATAAAAATATAGTGAGACAGTTACAAGAACGCAAAACACAACTATAAATATAAATACTTACAATATTTTGTGTCATCTCATTTATGATTTGTTTACACAACTTTGTAGATACCTCTCTTATGTCATACAATGAATTTGATAAATCCTTTCATGTGACTTGGACGGTTTTGTAAGTATGTAAACAACTTCATAGTCTGGTACCGAACACAAGTCTATGACCTTTCCTATCACCTCATAAATTCCATTATCATTAGGTATATCAACATATAGATATATCTACACATTTTGGCTTTCTCTTTCTTTCACATACCAAAAATTTGTTGGAAGTTTCACTTCTTTTGATTTCTTCCAGTATGGAATCATCTTCTTATCATTTGAGACACTTGAAAGATTTGTAGCCATCAACTTAGGTGGGGTTCATTCAACAATGTTTTTTGAAGATCCACCTTTAAGAGTCTTTGGTTCAAAAAGATTCATAGAAATCTTCTTTGATGCATGAAAAAAATGACACATATAAATCAGTAAATCACAAAAAAATAATAACTTAAATTAACAATGAAAATGATAAATGATAATTAATTTTGTAAACCATAACAATTTAAAAAACAAAAAAAAAGAATAAATTTAAAAAACACAATGCCCTACAGCCCCACCCTAAAAATCGGTCGGCCAACTAAGCCGATTGTTGGGTCTGGCCCCCTTACCCCACCCTGGCAGCCCAACCACTGCCCCTCGTTCTGAAACCTAGCCCCGCCCCACCCCAGAATCAGCCCGCCACCCCCACAGGCTGTTGGGCCGTCGGGGTGTGGTGGGGGCTAGCTGCAGCCCCTTGCCCCACCCTGGCAACCCAACAGCTCGTGAGGGTGGCAGGCTAATTCTAGTTAGCTCCTGCCCCACCCTGGTAGCCCAATGACCTATGGGGCTAGCAGGCCGATTCCCACCAACCCCTGCCCCACCCCGGCAGCCCAACGCCTCGCAGGGGTGGGGGGCCGATTCTCGGAATTGGCCCGCCACCCTCATGGGCCGTTGGGCCACCGACGTGGGACAAGGTGCCAGGTAGCCAGCCCCACGGCCCCTAACCCATGGGCCCATTTGGCCACCGTGAGCATTACCGAGCCCACCATGCCCACTACAGACGTAGTGGGTAAATTTTGCCCACAAAATTTTTTAATTTAAAAATAAAATAAACTTCATTAAAGCTATTTAATTTTGAAATTTGCAAAGCATAAAAGTTAACTAACCTATCAAATGCAATAATCCTTCGTTGAATATGCTGTTGATAGCAATGTAGCTGCTCCACAAATTCACTCAAGTCTTTTAGCGAACCTCATAAAACCTTGATGTGATGTGAGTAATAGTAATAATGAAATTTATTATATAGGTGAAATTAGAGAAATGTTTTAACATATGGTTAGTGTGGGATTAATTTGTTTCTAAAAAAAATTAACAGGTTAATTTTGATATGGCAAAATAGGAAACTATGATAAAGCGAATATTATGGAATTGTTTTACAACACGATGAATGTGGGATTAATTTGCTTTAGAAGCTATTATAAAGATTATAAAAAACATTTAATTGTCTAGTAAATATTATATCATTTAACTATTATATTAATTTAGGTAAAATATTTAGTTTACAATTTTAAATTTAAAGATTTATTTAATAATAAAAAAAATAGTTTAAATTTTTCAATAAATTGTAGAAGAAAATAATGGAGGGAAATACATGAAACAAAATTTTTGGCGAAATTTTTTGGAGGGAAAATTTCATTTTTTAAGCTATATAATATCATTAGGAGAGTATGCATTTGTATCATTCAACCACTTCTATTTGAAAGGGATGGAATCTTCTGATATTGAAGTTTCTCTTTGTGAAGCATCAAAAACTTCGTCGCATAACAACTCTATTCATATTGATGAATATAACAGAAATTCTTCCACTATGAATAGAGAGTAATTCTTCCACTTAGTCCTAATCCTAAGGACTATGAGAGCAGCACTAATGAAAGATGGGATGATGAATTTCAAATAAATAAAGAGTCACGGTTTACACTTAGTCCTAATCCTAAGGATTATGAGAGCAACAATGATGAGGAGCATGATGAAGAATTTCAAAAGAATGGAGTGTCATGATGTCCACTTAGTCCTAATCCTATGCACTATGAGAGCAGTAGTGATGAAGAGCATGATGACGAATTTCAAAAGAATGGAGTGTTGCATTGTCCACTTATTCCTAATCCTATGGACTATGACAACAGAAGTGATGAAGAGCATGATGACGAACTTCAAAAGAATGGACTGTCATGGTGTCCACTTAGTCCTAATCCTATGGACTATGAGAGCAAGAGTGATGAAGAGCATGATGAAAATTTTCAGAATAATAGAGTGTCACGGTGTCCTCTTAGTCCTATTCCTATGGATTATGAGAGCAGCAGTGATGAAGAGAAAGATGACGAATTTCAAAAGAATGGAGTGTCACAGTGTCCACTTAGTCTAATCCTATGGACTATGAGAGCAACAGTGACGAAGAGCATGATGAAAAATTTCAAAATAATGGAGTGTCATGGTGTCCTCTTAGTCCTAATCCTACAGACTATGAGAGCAACAGTGATGAATAATTTCAACTGAATAGAGTGTCACAGTGTCCACTTAGTCCTAATCCTATGGACTATGAAAGTACTAGTGATGAAGAACATGATGAAGAATTTCAAAAGAATGAAGTGTCACAGTGTCCACTTAGTCCTAATCCTATGGACTATGAGAGCAGCAGTGATGAAGAGCATGATGAAAAATTTCAAAAGAATGGAGTGTCATGGTGTCCTCCTAGTCCTAATCCTATGGAGTATGAGAGCAGCAGTGATGAAGAGCATGATGACAAATTTCAAAAGAATGGAGCGTCACGGTGTCCACTTAATCCTAATCCTATGGACTATGAGAGTAGCAGCGATGAAGAGCATGATAAAAAATTCAAAAGAATGTAGTGTCACGGTGTCCTCTTAGTCCTAATACTATGGACTATGAGAGTAGTAGTGAAGAAGCACAGGATGAAGCGCTTAGTCCTAATCCTAAGGACTATGAGAGTATTAGTGACAAAGGACAGGATGTAGAAAACAGTCACATTTTCAACGTAGTCCTAATTCTATGGACTATGACAGTAGCACTGACAATGCCCATGGGGAAGAATATCCAACAAACATCAAGTCAAATTTTCCATTTAGTCCCAATTCTAAGGACTATGACAGTAGCACTAAAGAAGGGGAAGATGAAGAATATCCTCCAAGTTAGTATTTGAAACGCACAGCTGATCATAGTGTGGATAACATTCCTCATAATGATGATGAAAATGTTTATACAAATGATGATCCAACGATGGAGATGTTGCTAAGAAATATTGTATCGAGGAGTAGGAGCAAACATTTTCATATCAATCCAAGATGTTTTGGTTATACAAGGGGTAGAGTAGAATATCTGACGAGAAGAAGTTCTATCGGCGCTCTCATTTCAAGTGAATGTTGTCAAAAATATTGCTTGAAACATATGGATTTCAAAATTTTCATTAGAGAAAAGGAAGAGATATTTGTCAATGAATCAAAGCATGCAAAATTCATATTTAGTTGGGTGCATGCAATCTACATTGTCAGGTTATGATTATCATATTCGGTCTTCATTTATTTGTAGAAAGTCTTTCAAAATGTTTCATTCGATGGGTAATTTTCATCTCTCCAAAATCCAAGAAAATTTAGAAAAGGATCCCACATTTTATTCAGAGGTACATCATAAACGACAGTTTGGGCCATTGTCAAATACTGCAATGTCATGGATGAAAGATTTATTTTCAAAGCATGGAGAGTGTATGCCAAACAGAGAGACAATACATATTCTAGATAATTTTTCAAGACGAGCAATCCACAACGTATACAAAGAATATGCAGAAGGTTGTGAGGCACATGGTCAGTTTATTACATATCAATATTTTGTGAAAGTATGGAATAAAGAATTAAACAATGTTCGTATTCCTAAGAAGACAAGGATGGGGATTTGCAGTACATGTGCTTCTCTTAAATAAAAAAGGGAAAAATGTGAAGGGTCAGAAAGCGGTAAGCATTCATAACTTTAACTTTTAAAATTGTATATAGTCATTAACTATGAAAACGCATTTCTTAATGGATTTCTTTTTGTTGTGTAGATTCAATTGTCAAAGAACTTCAGGAGCATCGCGAACAACAAACAAGTGAAAGGAATAAGTTTTACAAGCATCGAAAGAAGTCTTATGATAATCTAAATAAATATTTGGGTTTGATAATTGATGGTATGGACCAGAAGAAAACACTTTTACCACATTTTGTTTGCACACCCAAAAATTTATAGGAGGAAAATTTTATTCAGTATCACTTGGTCGGTTGTATGGTCTTCAATGAGAAAATGCTGCCAAGGGTGTACATCACAACTCCAAATATTCATAATGATGCAAATCTGACAATAACCATAAGTCATGATGTGCTTTCTCATTGGTATGGTAATCTTCCTGAAGTTTTGTATATACAATTGGACAACACATTCTGTGAAAACAAAAATCATGTTGTTTTTGGATATCTAAACATGGTTGTTGAATTGAGAAATTTTCAGAAGGTAAAGGTTGGTTTATTTCTTGTTGGGCACACTCATGACCATATTGATTAGATCTTCAGTAGTTTTTCAGTCACATTGAGGAGGAAAGAATTTGGGAGATTGCCATCATTAATTAAATGTATTAAGAAATCATACATGCCAGAGCCTACTTTTGATGTGTTGGAAGAAACTGTTGACATGCAAAGGTTTATTATGGGATCACATGGTGAGGAGACATGCATTGAAAAACTTAATGACATTAGCTTCCAACATCAATTTCGTATCAAAAAAATTGATGGGAAAACACTAATATGGGGCAAGAAGTATTCAACTACTGCAAAATAGGCACCATCATCAGGTTTGTAATTTTTTAAGTTCATTCCAGATCATTCATTATTTGCATCAAAAATATTGTTATTACAATCAATTGGTGAAGTTCATAATGCACACAGACAGAATAAAGATATAAATTATTCTGATTTCCTAGAAGAAATTAAAAAATGTATTAGATATAAATATGAGTACTTTGACATTGTTGATTCAGTTTGGTGGGAGTCATTTTTCAATAATCAAACTAATATCAGTTCAACAAAAACAAATGAAGATATACCTTTGAAAAATACATTTATTTAGCCACAAAATGTGTCAAATGAACATGAGGAAATAAACATTGTTGAACAACAACAATCTCAAGGTATTATTAATTTTTCATAGGCAGAGGACAGAGAGATGTATACTGGTTCTAGAAGATCTTGTGCACAATGTGAAGCAATGGAAGACCTTTACAGGGGCTCAATACAAGATATTAAGGAGGGTTGCATGATTGTAGTACTAGCAGATGGAGATCCCAATGGCTATCAATTCTGGTTTGCTAAGGTTATAAAGGTCTTTACAGAAAATGAAGATGTTATAGGTGTTGAAGTACATTGGTATGCCACAAATACACACCCATTCAATGGTGTGTATAAGCCAAAGATGGTAGTTGACAAAAAAAATTGGTAGAAAGAGAAAAAGAAAGGGTACAAATATAAATCACTACAGCACGGACCTCTTAAAATTGGAGGATGTTGACATACTTGTTTATGACTTCAATTTAACAAAGAGAGGAACTCTTCGCTTCAAGATGATAGAGATTCCGAAAAGATTTTTACCAGAAGGAACAGTGTTAAGCTGGGAGTCTGCTGAAACTAGTCATAGATCCAGAAGAATTTTGAAACCTGAAATGGTGGGCATGCATGTGGACTCAGATGGGGCACTAGTTGATGAAAGAGAAGAATATGGAACATCTTCGTCTGCATCCAGTCATTCATCTGAAATTGTGAATTCTGATGGTGTGCAAGAAAATATGAGTGATTTTGAATAATTGTCTAAGATAGTTTATATAACTGATGTTTTCATCGTATCTTGAAATAAAAATTTTGATTTCCATATGGTGTTAAATCAGAAGTTATGATTCAATTTTATGTTGTTGGATTATATGCCTTAATTATGATGTTTTTTATTATTTAGAATGTCTACAATGCAACAATAAATTAGAGATATAATGTATGTTTCATTCAATATACGAATAATGACATTTTGATTAATTTAATCATGTAATTTGTTCATAATGTCATGGCTTTTTAATTTTATGGTTGAAAAAATTCCAAATTTTTTTGTATCTTTAATGTTATGGTAGAAGACAATTAGAATTTTAGCGATCTTTAGTGTGATGTTATTATATGTTTAACAACATGGATGAAAACTAATAGAATTTTAGTGTATTTCAGATCTCATTATTTAATTTTTATGGCCATTACTAAAACATGTTGAATTCATATTTAGGAAAGAAAAATGTTATTCTACCAAAAACATTAATGTGTTTTTTCCTCATAAACAACAGTTTTTTTGCACATAAAAATTCGGTTTTACTAGCATTTTTAAAGAATGTTGAAAATTGACCCTAAAAAAAAAACCATCCTTCTAGTGTCAACACACTTTTCGTTTTCATGGTGTTTTTTGCACGAAAATATTTAAAACATGTTCATAATTGACCCTATAGAAAAACCATCATTCCAATATACACACTTTTCGTTTTTAGTACTGTTTTTGATGTTTTTTCGGGGTTTTTTGGCAAGAGTTCCCATTTTGATTTTATAGTTCATGTTTCAAAGTTTACATTGTTAATTTAAAAATTGTAAGGAAAGATGGAATCAGGAAGGAGTTCCAAAGGAGTTGTGAGTGCATGGCTTTATACACATCCTAGGAACCTTTCCAAGAGCTTGGTATTTACAAGAAAAAATAAGGAGACAAATGAGAGTTTGGGATAATTTCGCTGATCAGTTTGTCAGCAAATTTTCTTTCTCAAACAATTATTGGAGGCTGACTGAGGCATTGTAGGCTATCAAGCAAATTATGCTCACAATGGGTCAACTAATGGAAAGGTTCATAGATCACAAGAACTTAGAGCATATCTACGAGTCCAGGTATCGTGAAGCAGTGGCCTATGGGATGGTGGACAGAGAGCCAGATGAGAATGATCTGGAGGAATTATGGCATCTGTCATTCCATGAAATTGAAGGGGAAAGGGACATCAAGGATGGAATTTTAATCGATGCTCCAAACTTACACCCATTGAATTTGTGGAAACATAACATCAAGAATGATGACAAACCAAAGCTAGCCTCAATTAGATATTATTGGTATGAGCAGAATATAAAATAGATTTTCTACCTCCTAAAAGAATATGAAGACTTGTTCCCTTATTTAGTTGCATAATTGAAAGGGATCAAGGGAGATCTATGGGAGATGAAAATCTTGCTAAAACCATATGCAAATCTAGTAAAGAATCGACCATACATATTGAACTTGAGGGTTAAGGAGAAAGTGAAGAAAGCGATAGACAAGATGCTAGCATTAGGGCTTCTATTTCGGGTGGATGAGGTAGAATGGGTGAGTCTGATTAGATACAAAACAACAAATATGCTATATAGATATGGGTCTATGTGGACTACCACAGTTTGAACAATGCTTTTGTGCATGACCCGTTTCCTACACCATTCAATGATGAAGTTCTAGATAATGTAGCGAGGAATGAAGCCTACTCTTTTACAGAAGGATTCTCTGGTTATCACCAATTTATAATCGCATAGGAGAATAAGAATAAAATTACATTTACCATAGAATGGGGGTCCTATGACTATCATGTTATGCCATTCAGTATTAAGAATTCACCTGCAATGTTCTCAAGAATTGTAATTTCCCCATTTAGAGATTACATCCACAGGTTCCTAGAAGTCTATATGGATGACTAGATGGTCTATAGTCCATTGAAGAAACACTCCAGTCTTCTCAGGATCATGTTTGATCGATGTAGATAGCTACAAATCTTGGTGAATTTGAAGAAGTTCTTATTTGAAGTCCCTTTTTGGAACGCTTTTCGGCAACATAATGTGAAAAGAAAGAGTATGTGTAGATATTGCTAAGGTTGCAGTGAGAGTGAATATGGACCCACCCACAAGTGTAAAACAAATTAGATCCACCTTGGGACATACCAAGTAATACAAAAAATTTATCTATAACTATGCCTCGATTATTGCACCTATGAAGAAACCGCTAAGGAAGGTTGAATGATTCATGTGGTCAGAAGAATATCAAGTTGCACTCAACATACTGAAAGAAAAACTACCAAGTGCATCAATCCTAGTCTACCCTAATTGGAACAAATAGTTCCATGTCTACATTGATGCATCAAGTATTGCTCTGGGTGTTGTTCTGGCTCAGTTGGGAGAGGGGAGCCTCAACCACCAAATTTATTTTTCTAGTAGAAAGATATCCACAACAGAAAAGAGCTATACCACTAGTGAGCGGGAGGCACTGGAAATGGAATATTCACTTCAAAAATTCAAACACTATTTGCTAGGAGGCTTGTTTATGTTCTTTACTGACCATTCCACTTTGAAATATTTAGTGAGAAGGTTTGTTCTTGAAGGAATAATTTGCATGTGGTTGTTGTTATTCTAGGAATTCACTTTTGAGGTAATTGTTAAGCTTGGCCAATTGAATGTGGGACCTGATCACCTCTCACAGATGAAATCAGGAGAAAATGGAGGATCCTTGGATGATCAGCTACCAGATGTCGATATATTCTGGATTGAAGCAGTACCAGATTACCTAGAAGAAATTGCAGTCATTTTAGCTACAGGAATATGGCCATATGAATACACAACCACACAAAGGACACATATGGTCGTTATACCTACTGATTATCAATTGATTGCAGGGAAACTCTATAAATTGGGCAATTTAATAATGTGTTGTGCAGGTGTGACCCTCACCATGAGAGACATGATGTACTATGGGAGTTTCATTCAGGAGTTGTGGGTGGCCATGTTGGGGGAAAGGATACCACAAGGAAAGTGTTGCAGGTAGGACTATGGTGGTCGACTATTTTTGAAGATGCAAAAGAATATGAAAGAGGTTGTGATGTTTTCCAAAGGATTGGAAGGCCAACACATCGTGATGAATTTCCATTGTAACTGGTATGTGCACTACATATATTTGATAAATGGGAAGTCGAATTTATAGGTCTTATCAATTCGTCAGTGCACCATTCTCATGCCAGGTATATAATCACCGCAAAAAATTACCTTACTAGATGGGTAGAAGCAGCACCGATTAAGGACTGTACTGTGGATATTGTCGCCATATTCATATTTGAGAATATCATATCCAGATTTGGGTGCCCTAAGAGTCTCACCAGTGATCAAGTGACCCACTTCATAAATGAAACAATTTCCTCCTTACTTCAAAACTTCATGGTATAACACCATACAAGTAGCCTATATCACCCTCAAGCTAATGGTACCATACAGGCCTTCAACAAGATATCTGAGAAGGGTTTGACCACTATATTCTCATCCAACGAGGATGATAGGGACAAGAGAGTGCCAACGACTCTATGGGCATACCACACAATTATTAAGTGGTTACACAAGCATACTCCTTTCCAAATTGTGTATGGATGGGAAGCTGCGGCATCAAATGAATTTTCTATTCCCAATATTTTCATAACCAAGGCCACTCATATGATAGATAAGGAATCAATTTAGAAGAGTTTAGATGAACTCTCGAAGCTCACTGAAGTAAGTTTTTTGGAAAATTTCCATCAAATGGTCGAAAAGCAAAGGTGGAAGGCATGACATGACCAACATATTAAGAGGAAATCATTCATAATCAGAGGGCATGTTCTGCTATACAACAGAAAAATCTTGAAGCTTCCTAGAAAGCTACAAACGCATTGGTTAGGGTTGTCTTTTTGTTGTAGAAGTGAGGGAGTCAAGAGTTGTTAAGCTTGCACAACTAGATGGGGTATTGGTACCAGGTTGGGTGAACGATGCACTTCTGTAACACTTCCACAAATCAAACAACATTACTCATAATTGATTAGATCTCTAAAAGGAGACCATAGGTAGGAGTAGGTAAGAGTAGGTAGGAGTCATTTAGTTGGGTCATCACTAGTTGCGTTAGTTATTTTTTTTTCTCTAGTCATTCAATTCTTTACATGTCCAAATGCAAATCCCCCTAAGTCATTCCCTGTTGTGGATGTTCTTCCACCACATCACAAATTATTTTGGTCAGGGGGAGTCACACATGTTAAGAGTACTTTCCATAATAATTAGACAATAATTCTGGTGTCAACCCAGATTCCCATTAAATTTTCCCATTATAGCAATAATCAATTCCTAAATTTCTTCCATGATGATAACATAATTACCCATCCACTCCACCTTTCCATTTTCAGTATTGTGTCATCTGAGTCAGGTCCATCTTAGGTGACAACATGATTAACATGATTGAGTATGCATAGGGAAAGTTACTGTAGTAATTAATTAGAAAGCCTTGTTAGAAACGTTGTATCGAGTTGTTCTACTTAATTTGCATGGCAATACCAAATTCCTCAGATTCAAAAGCCAAGGTGGTAGAGTCACTTAGTTTGCAGTTTGGTTCAAGTTTTGTTATTCTAAAATCAAATACCACCCTCCTATATATTTTTTTATCAGCACTGCTTCGAGATGACAAGGACAATTGTATTCATTCCATAGCTTGGGTTGGATGAGAGAATCATGATGAGGGAGCTGATTTACAATAAGTATCATAAGGTTATGTTGGTAAAAAATGATGTCTCAGGCTCCTTCCAGTTTCCAACCATGAAATGTGAGGTCTACACAGAATCAATAACAAAAGAAGATGGGAGTGTGACCATCAAAGTCAAAACTGACTTTAGAGGAATCCATCGGTCCACCTAACTAAATTTGAGAAGTTTTCTTTTATTTGGGATGACAATGGAAGCAATGCAATGCACAAAGTTACTGGTCATTAAAATGCATGGAGGATTTCTATGGCTTGAAAAATAATACCCACTTCATGTTGTGGACATTCAAAGGCTCATGGTTTTATTGGTGGAAGGAGACATGGTTTCAACTACATTCCAGACAACCTTCAAGAGAGAAAAGAAGATAGGGAATGATTACAACTACAACAAGTATGATAACAAGAGGGGAGGAAAGGGAGAATGGATAGATATGATCAACACCCCAAAAATCAAGTTTTTCTGCTACATTATTGCAGGGAAGATGATGCGTCACTTTTCTAAGAATGAGTGCATGTTGGATACAACTTCGGTCCCGGAGCACTATGTAGAAGTCACCCAACTGAATTGGTGTGCTTTCCTCCTCTGTTATATACATATTTGGCACTGCAACCCCAATCACATATGTCCATAAACCAAGGGCTTCTAAGTCCCTAAAGTTGTTGTTTCATACCCTAAAGGTGCAAGGTCAACTGATTACATCACCTCCCAGAAGTTTTCCATGAAAATCTACTCAGAACTGGTCAAAGCAAGACCATACAAACTGCCCAGTGCTAAAGGTGTGATGCATCTCACCTACCACATGCAAAAAGTGCGATGCATACTAGAAAGCCCTTTCATAGGGTGTGATGAGAGAGAGCGGACAAATGGAATAAGCCGTTTTCTAAGTGGAAACCCAGAGAATCTTCTAGAAACTGCTCATTTGACACTTGCCTCTCTGAGTTCACCCAGGGATGAGTAAGAGATCTAAAATCTCCATATGGAACCAGGAACTATCATAGAGATGAAACTAATCAAAATCCCAGAAGCTGACTCACCCCCCTGCAAATATCTATAAATGGATCTCTCATCCAAGAGATCTAGAGGTTGGAATTTGGTAATTTGCAAAGAGGTGTTGCTGGTTTCTCTTTGAAGACATTGTTGGGTGATCTTGCTTTCTGTGAGGTGAAGAGGGCTTTCAAGCCGGGAGGATGGCACTGGGTCAGACCAAGTGGTTGTAATCCTCTCTTCTATGACTTTCACTAGTAAAGCTATTTGCATTTTCCTCCATATTATTGTTTATCTCTGAATATTATGTTTGTTATATGCATTTGTATGGCCAATCTATATCTGATCCTATATTGTTTACAGTGAAATATCTCTATGCTTTGATGGTATTATGCTGCTGTGAATCTGCAGGTGCTCTTTGAAGCTGGACAAGTAAGGAAGCAGTGGCGAGATTTTGTCAAAGAGGAAAGGAAACAAGCAAGGAGCCAAGAGGAAGACTGAGGTTGGTACTCTCTGCTTCTTTCCCATCTCTCTCTCGTAAAGGAAAAAAACAAGTGACTTTAATATGTTTGTTTCTAAGATAGCTACCCGTCTTAGTGGGACACTAGATTTCCCTATAACAAAATGGTGACCCCGTTGGGGACTGATTAGTTTGATTGCTTGCCTCTAATTGTTTGATTCATAAACCACAGACGGAGCCTGAAGTCAAGCTAGCTAGCCTTCGAACTGCATTTGCTATGCAAGTGCAAAGTAGATCAATGCTGCTTCATTCAATCTCCGGGTTTGTTTATGAAATGAACAATTGACTTGCAAACATCCTAAGTGCCCTAGAGGTAGCTTGAGTAACCTCATTAGATCATCCCTATACTTTGTAGTTATTGACTATGATTTGCTCGGCCTAAATCCCTGGACTAAACTGCAAACTGTGACCAAAAACCAAGTTAAAGTCTCGTTCCTTGACCATCGCACCCTCTCCTTTAGGAAATCTGGATGCATCGCACCTCCCATGTGCAGTAGGTGGGATGCATCCCTGTTTCCCTGTGTTGCAGGTGCGATGATCAGACAAGACTAGATCTGCCTCCAGATTTTGTTTTTTTCTTCACTGTCTTCAGTTTTATTCAGGATTTTTGCTGTCTGTGATCAGTAGACCACTGTTGAAACCCCCTTCTTTGCATCATCCAACCACTATTGTACAAATAATTATGAATGTTTTTATGTATTGTGCGCCATTTATAGTTCTCTTTTACAAAGAAGTGCCTTAATCGAACTGTCATCTCTTGATTTGGAAGTGTCGAAGTGTCATTTTCAGTAAAGGAAAAGAATACTTCTCTTGTTGATAGTCGATTACACAATTACTCTTGTATTTGATTTGAATTAGTAGTTTTTCAAGTGTCGAAAGAAATTTTCAATTCAAAATCGAAAAGTTTCGTCTTGCCTTCTTGTCGTTTTTGAAAAGAAAATCATTAGTACTGTTGCCTTGAAAGAAGAAATAATTCAGATTTGTATTTAGCATTCTTTTTGTCATTCACACATTAAGAAAGCGGAAAACAAATACATGCATGTGCATTTGCATTTAGACTGCTTGTTGATTTTGATTTAGGACAACGCATCTATCATTTGCTCTCTGCTCTATGTTTAAAGGATTTCATTTCTCTTTCCTTAGTAGCTAGGATTTTCATTACAAAAAGAAGATTAAACGATTGTTTATCATCTTAGATTTCATTTTAGGAATTGTATATCTACATCACGCGGTGAACCTGAAAGGCAAATTTCTTAGGAAAGATCAACTGTAAAATAAATTTAATGAACATAAAAATGCTTTGGAACCTAACGCACAACATCTAGAAGTCTAGGCTAGAGACGTATTCCAGTGTCGTAAAGCCTGGTAACTGTCACTTTCATCGTAGGTTGGGTGATTCCTCCTCTTTGAAATGATAAGTGCCAGTAAAGATTTGTGCTCCCACGTACCGTCGAGTATATATTGGGAGACCACAATAGGCTATATCCTTTATCCTTAGGAATCTGTGTCTGCCGCCCTATCGATCGCAATGCACTGAACACAAAATTCAAGAAGATTGACTACTGTACCATAAAAGATATTCTGCAGTTTTGTGATTGGTTTGGTAATCCCTCTGTCTAGATTTCTAGAGTAGTCTCTTTCCTTCCTTTTCAGACTCCTTAAAGGAAAAGGTCCATCTGAGCACTTGTCACTTTAGTCTCATTAAAAATCAAAGGCGACTAGAGTCATCTTTAGCTTTTTCTCGACTCTTAAAAATTGAAAAATCAAGTTGTGTCAAAGCGTCTAAAATTCATTTAATACGGAATAACATTTTTCCCTCTTATTTTGAGTTAATCAGATAATCCGCAATCGTGGAAGAAAGTCAATCAAAACCCCATCGTTCGCAGAGACTGATGAGTCAACCGTCTTTGAATCTGGAAACCAAACCATTCTGGGTCAAGCAAACTCCTTTAACTGGGTCAAAGTCTCTTGGTTTGGTTGAAAATTGTGTTTCAACATCCTCTAAGGCTCTAGTTACTCCAACCATTTCTTGTATCCCTGCCTCTACAGAAGAAGTTATGTATTTACAAGAGGACATTAGAACTAATCCTAGTGTAACAGTAAACACTTCTATTCCTGAACCAGCTCCATCCAAGGTTGATTTGGAAGGTTTTACCCCTCCAACATCTGTCGCTGCAGAATCTATCCCTTCTTTGACACCAGAAATATTTTACAGACTTGACGGTCTGCCTCTTCCACCTAGATTGATTGCCATAGAAGAGATTACGAAGGATCTTCCATCTAGTACTCCATCGCATTTTTGGACTAGAATCCACCTATATCCTTCTACTTCAAAAGTTAATACCCATTCATCACAAGTTCCTGTAGAAGCGCTGGGAAGTCTTTTGGATAGACTTGATATGTCTGGACAATCATCAACATTGTTGGGTCCCTATAATACTAGTGATTACCCCATTACTATTGTAGTTATACCCCTTATTTATATTGTTGTGCCCCTATTACCCCCATATTGTTATCTCTGTGCCCCATAGAATCCCTCTATTGTTATTTTTGTGGCTTTATATTATTATTGTTAGGTCGGCTGGATTATATGGTGACTCCTTAGACTCCTATATATAGAAAGGAGGTTTTGTCATTTGAATCATCCAAGAATTGTTCATATATGTAATGTAAAGGAGGTTGCCCCCTCAAAGAGGCTGAATTATAAGGCTTTGATCTATCTTTTCTATCTTTTCTTGAGCTGGTTTCATAACATTTGGTATCAGAGCTTTGGATTCTAGGGTTTCACTACTCCAAACAGGTCATCGTGGAATTTTTGCTATAACTTTCTTTCTGTGACGTTTCAGAAGTCGCAAAAAAGCCCATTTGAGAAGAAATCGCGCTGAACCTTGGGTCCAAATTTTAGAGCTTTTCGCGCGATACGTTCGGAGATATGATCTAAGGAAGTTGGTCTTTTTGCAGACTCCTGAATTACATTCAAAACAAGTGACCTGGGGAAAATCGTCATAACTTTCTCTCTGAGGATCGGATTGAAATTTTGTAAGAAGGTACAGAAAGAGGACGGACTATAGTTTCTTGTATGTATTTTTCAGATCCATAGGTCAAAACAATGACTCGTGGCACATCGTACAAGTTTTCTCTACTGAACTAGTCTATAAGCAAGTCACTGTGGGAGATTTCGCATAAATCTTCCTTGAAGAAACCAATTTGGGTCAGACTTGTGGCATTGGAAAGAGGACTCAGAAGGCTACTACAGATCAAAAATTCAGAACTGAATGATCTGAAATTACAGAGATACATCAGATTCAATATCAGGCTTCTACAAAGTGAAAAAAGGTGTGTAGTTTTTTTTTTTAATTTTTGCATAAGCTTGGTTTGAAGGAATTCAAAGGGCATAGTAAAGCATTATTATCGGTAACTGATGCCCCGAGGAAAGAAAATGAAAACACCTAGTAAGGAACCTGAAAGCTCTAGCATGACTCATGAAGAAGAGGAAGAAATGCTACATGATATATCAAAATTGCAAGAACAAGTGCAACAAATGTCACGCTCACAAAAGCTAACAGAAGCTAAGATAAATGGCATGGAATCTAAGATAAAGGGCATGGAAGCTAAGATGGATGATTCGAACATAGATTTGAAGAGAGACATGGCAGATTTGAAGACAAATTTCAAGACAGACATGGACGAATTGAAGATAAATATGAATAAGTTGCTACAAGAAATGGGCACTAAGGATGAAAGGGTACTAAAGGAAACTCATGATGAGAATAAAAGAAATGTTAATCATGATTCCATAGATGCTAATGTTGGATCGAAAACTCACCATATTCCAAAAATCGATATGAGGAAGTTTGATGGCAAGGATCCTGCCACATGGATATTACAGATGGAGCAATTCTTCGATCTCAATAATGTGCAAAACACACAAAAGGTACGTATGGCAACTGTATATTTGGAACCAAATCAGTTTGTATGGTATCAATGGCTTTTCTCTCGTAAACAATTTATCACTTGGGCAATTTTTACGGAAGAATTGATAGCACATTATGAGGATACAAAAAGCAACACATTTTTTAGCCAATTGATAAGTCTCAAACAAAAGGGTTCAGTAATGGAGCACATTGAGGAGTTCCAAAAATTGAACATAAGGGTAAAAGATATTCCAGAGGAGCATAGGGTTGATGTGTTCATAGGGTCTTTAAAGGATAATATCCAACATGATGTTCGCCTTTGGGAACCTGATTCATTAGAGAAGGCATTCAGGTTAGCAAGAAAAATGGAAAGCAAAATTATGGCAACCAGGAAGCATACCACTCACAACTATAAATATGGAAGTGTTGTTGCCCCTAGTCTTCCACAACCTATAAGGTTGACACCACAACAATTGGAAGAAAAAAGAGCAAAAGGGCTTTGTTATAGTTGTGATAACAAATACACTAAAGGTCATAAGTGTGCCGAGAAGAAATTATTCTACATAGATTGTGAAGAGGAAGAAGAAAAGGAGCAAGAAAGGTCAAAAGAAGAGGATATACTCCAGGAACAAAGCCTAGATGAAGAACAATTAAATCCGACCATATCTTGTAATGCATTGGTGGGAATTACCACTCCTCAAACCATAAAGATAGAAGGACAAATCAAGAAGAAAAAGGTAATAGTGTTGATTGATTCAGGAAGCACCCACAATTTTATTCATTGTAGGGTAGCAAAAGAATTGAATTGCTTCCTATATCCAGCACCAGAGTGTCAAGTGATGATTGCAAATGGAGGAACAATAAATTGCTCTGGAAGGTGCCATAATATCAAGCTATCCATGGGAGAATATGTATTTACTAGCCCAATGCTTTCCATTCCAATGGGAGGTGCTGATGTTGTACTAGGAGTCCAATGGCTACAATCCTTGGGTACAATAGCTTTTAATTTTCAAGAACTTTTCATCAAATTTTCTACGGAAGGAAAGGAAGTTGAATTAAGGGGTATTGCAGGGAAACCAGGAAAGATAATCATCTCTAATGGTATGACAAAGCTTCTAGTAAAGGAGCAAAGAGGTGTAATTGCACAATTATGTTCGCTAGATGTTTCCACATCGGAATCATCTATTTCTCCAAATCTCCAAAAAGTCCTGGACAATCATTCCAGGGTATTTGAGACTCCCAAATGTCTCCCACCTATGCGTGATCATGATCATGCTATTCATCTGATCCCATGAAGTGTTCCTCCAAACATCAGGCCGTACAGATATCCCTATGTCCAAAAAAGTGAAATTGAATGTATGGTTGCAGAAATGATAGAGGCTGGTATAATTCAACCGAGTCAAAGTTCTTTCTCTGCTCCAATAGTATTGGTGCACAAGAAGGATGGATCATGGTGCATGTGTCCATATTATAGGGAGCTCAACAAGCTCACTATTAAAGATAAGTTCCCCATTTCTGTCATTGATGAATTACTAGATGAATTGCATGGATCAATTTACTTCACCAAGTTGGATCTTCGTTGGGGATATCATCAAATCAGAATGAAGATTGAAGACATTCCGAAAACAACATTTAGAACTCATGAGGGTCATTATGAATTTTTGGTCATGCCTTTTGGCCTTACCAATGCACCTTCAACATTTCAAGGTTTGATGAATTCAATTTTCAAACCATTCCTTAGAAAATTTGTGTTAGTATTTTTTGATGATATACTAATCTACAGCAAGTCTTGGAAGGATCATGTTGAACATGTTGACAGGGTGCTACAACTATTGGAGGAGAAACAATTATATGCAAAAATATCCAAATGTTTCTTTGGAGTCCAGGAGGTGGAATATTTGGGTCATATTGTATCTCATGAAGGAGTTAAGGTAGACCCTAGCAAAATTAAAGCCATTAAGGAATGGAAAATCCCCACATCCATAAAGCATCTGCGAGGATTTCTTGAGTTGACAGTGTATTATCGCAAGTTTGTTAAGAATTATGAGAGAATAGCAGCACCTCTAACAACATTATTGAAGAAAGATGCATTTTCATGGACTCCGGAAGCAACAAAGGCCTTTGAACATCTTAAAGAGGCAATGTGCCAAGCACCGGTCTTAGCTACACCGGACTTCACAAAAACCTTTATTGTGGAATGTGATGCTTCAGGAAATGGAATTGGTGCTGTTCTAATGCAAGATGAAAGACCCATTGCTTTTGAAAGTCATCCAATCAAGGGAAAGTTTTTAAGAAAAGCTATTTATGAGAAGGAAATGTTGGCAATACTCCATGCACTTAAGAAATGGCGACCCTACCTGATGGGAAGACACTTCAAGGTAAAAACGGATCATGATAGCCTTAAATACTTTTTAGAACAAAGATTATCCTCTGAAGAGCAACAAAGGTGGGTCACAAAGATGTTGGGTTATGACTTTGAAATCATCTACAAAAAAGGGAAGCAAAATGTGGTGGCAGATGCACTCTTAAGAAAGGATGAGGATGTGGAAGCATTGTTGTGCGCCATTTATATTATCCAACCAGATTAGATAAATGAAGCAAGGGAGGAATGGAAGAATAACGAAGAAGTTTGGGCACTTATTCGAAAGCTACAACAAGATTCCAGTACGTCTGATACATTTAGTTGGCAAAATGATTCATTATGGTACAAAGATCGCTTATACCTCTGTAAGAATTCCCAGCTAAAACAAAAGATTCTTATGGAATTGCACACTTCTCCCTTAGGAGGGCACTCAGGATTTTTAAAAACTTACCACAACGTTAAGAAGGAATTTTTTTGGGATGGCCTTAAATCAGATATTCAAAAGTTTGTGGCGGAATGTTTGGTTTTCCAACAAAATAAAGTTGAAACAATTAAGACACGGGTCTACTACAACCTTTATCCATTCCAAGCCAATGTTGGGAGGAGGTTTCAATGGATTTTATCACAGATTTACCCAAGTCCAAGGGAAAAAGTGTCATCATGGTGGTAGTTGATAGACTTACCAAGTATGCACACTTTTTTGCATTATCACATCCATTTAAAGCAAGTACAGTTTCTACTGCATTTATGGAAACAATTCAAAAGCTACATGGAAACCCAAAGATTATTGTAAGTGACAGAGATCCCATTTTCACTAGAAATTTTTGGACAGAATTATTTTCTTGTCTTGGTACTTAGTTAGCTCATAGCTCGTCTTATCATCCTCAATCTGATGGGAAAACTGAGATAGTAAACAAATGTTTGGAAGGATATCTTCATTGCTTTGTATCTGATAAACAGACACAATGGGTCAAATGGTTGCCTCTGGCTGAATGGTGGTATAACACTTCCTTCCATACAGCAGCAAAAATGACCCCATTTATGGCACTTTATGGGTATCAACCACCATCCATGACATCATATTTAAGAGAAAATTCTAAGGTTCAGGCAGTGGAACATCACATCGAACATCAACAACAAGTCCTCCAACTCTTAAAGGATAACCTTGTGTTGGCACAAAATAGAATGAAACAACAGGCAGATCAACATCGCAGTGAAAGAAGTTTTGATGTAGGTGATTGGGTATTCCTACGGCTACAAGGTTATAGGCGACAAACTTCTAGTTCAAACAATATTGCCAAAACTTGACGAGGAAGGAAAAATTATATTGGAACCGGAAGCAGTCACAGAAACAAGAACTCAACAGCTACGAAATCGATCAATTTCAGAGTATCTTATCAAGTGGAAGAACTTATCCACTGAAGATTCCACATGGGAGGATGAGAATTTTATGTAGAAGTATCCAGAACTACTCAAGCGTTGAGGACAACACTTTTTTGAAGGAGAGGGGCATGTTGGGTCCCTATAATACTAGTGATTACCCCATTACTATTGTAGTTATACCCCTTATTTATATTGTTGTGCCCCTATTACCCCCATATTGTTATTTCTGTGCCCCATAGAATCCCTCTATTGTTATTTTTGTGGCTTTATATTATTATTGTTAGGTCGGTTGGATTATAAGGTGACTCCTTAGACTCCTATATATAGAAAGGGGGTTTTGTCATTTGAATCATCCAAGAATTGTTCATTTATGTAATGTAAAGGACGTTGCCCCCTCGAAGAGGCTGAATTCTAAAGCTTTGATCTATCTTTTCTATCTTTTCTTGAGTTGGTTTCATAACAAACATCTAGGACTATCTCGTCCGATACAGTGATAGCAGAACCTCCTGCCACCACTCGGACGATGTTTGCTGGTATACCATCTATCCCAACTAGCTGTCAACCGCTAGAAGGAGTCCACCTAGGGACTATTTCAACAGTATGTTCTGTTCTCATTTGTTCATCCGGAATAGTATCTAGAATCTATTATGTTGAATCTCAACAAATTGATCCTTCACAACATTAATTTGGGCAGTGTAGTATCCAAAGGCCAATCATTCCCTTGAGCAATGGATTGCCGCCATATGAGAGTTCACAAGTGAATTCAGGTCAAATTGGAATCACATCCAGTGGTTGGATGCCAATACTGCCTCAACAACCAAGACTTGTATTCTCAATGAAACCGAGTCTTGCTGTGTCAAACATCCCCACTACACTAGCTATTGTGACAGTGTCACAAGTACAAGCATTTCCTGTTATATGCCAACCTCAAGTTTCTTAGGTTGTTGTACAATAGCCTCTTGTCTCCGTGACACAACCGCAATCACCAGTTAGTGGCTCCTTAACTAGAGTGACTCAGGCCCAAACAGGTACTATTACCCCTCATCTTGGTCAAATGTCCAGTATTGGGCAACAGGAAATAGTTTCACAACCATGGCTGGTGCAATATCAACAGCCGCAATTCCAACAAGCTTACCAAGGACCTGAACAACAAAACTTTGCAGGTAATGGGCAGCCGTATATTCAAAACAGTTATAACCAATGGTCTCAGATTGGTTATGCCCAACCACCTTATCAAGGTTATCAACATCAAATGCATTATTCTAGTATGCAAAGATCCACTGCTCAGGCGATCCCATCTTATCCTGGGTATGCTTCGCTGAACCTGAAGCAATAGTCGCCCTTCGTGGTGACCCTAGAGTTACCAGATCTAAATCGGCTAATGAACGATCTAATTGCTTATGCCCCTTGGTGGCTGGCGATTCCTCATAAAATTCCATCAGATATTCCTAAATTTAATGGAAATCTAGGTGATGACCTTCCATCTGTGGTGTTCATCCAACACTCTCAATCATGATTTGATTCGGCTTCACCTTTTTTAGCAAATGTTAACTGGTCCGGCAACAAAATGGTATATCGAGTTGCATAGAGCTTCATTCGATAACTTCAGTGCCCTAGCTACAACCTTTTTAACCGATTTTCAATTACCAATAAGGTATGAAACAGGAAGAGAGCTTCTTACCAATTTCAAGCAAACGAAGGCCACTCACATATCCAATCATATTCATGAATGGCAACGTCATCGTAGAATGGTGAAAACATATGTTCCTGATCAGCTGCTAGCTGAATGGTTTATTAAGTCATTGTTACCTTCCATTACAGAAGATGTGGCAAAGGGAGGGGTCATCACTGAAGAGCAGGTTATTGCTTGTGCGCAATATCTAGACTTGATCTATACTCAATCTGGAATGCTCTACGACAAAATCCCTAATGCTCCCAGACCAAAGTTTTCCGTTCCTCCTCCTCGTAAATCAAACAAAGACTCTAAAGCTAGCGATGGCGTGATAGGTACGACGAGCACGAAATCGACAAAGGCTACATCTAAGAAAGCCCGTAAGATTTCTGATCAAAATGAAAATGAAGAAATTCTAGCCTCAGAGGTTAATGCTGTGTCGAATGACAAAGCCAAAGAACTGAAGCAACCAGGGGGTAAGAAGAAAGGGAAGAGCAAAAAGAAGAAATAGGATGATTTGTCTCCTGAAAAATCTTCTGCAAACCCTTCTAGCCAAAAGAAACCCACTCAGCCATGCCTCATATGCGATGAGGATCATTGGATGAAAGATTGTCCATATAAAGCCAAAGTTAAGAAATTCTTTAAGAATTCAAAAACCTCAGTGGTATTGACTAATCCGTTTCCAAACCCAGGAACCAATCTGGTTGCTAGTGACAATGTGTTGTGGGGAAAAATGCCTATGCAGGACGATCCTATCCACCTAAGGTGTGACAGTGCCTTAGCAACAAACAAAGACAGCTATTCTGGTTTTCTTCCTTTATGAAATGAGAAAGAAGAGATATAAATAGACTTACCGGTGTCTTCCATTTGTCCCTTGATCCGGTCTCTCTTCTCTTTGGGAGTTCACAGCTACTTGCCTTCTCGCTCGCCCAGCTTCAACAGGTTCATGCAAGATCACAAGAGAACAGTTACTTGCCTTCTCGCTTGCCCAGCTTCAACAGGTTCCTGCAAGATCACAAGAGAAGAACACTACACAAAGACAGATATCCACATTCATAACTAGTTCAGGATTAGAAATAAACCAAATACACTAATGCAATCATACATCAAAGACACATCAGTATATAGGAGAAACCAAGATAGCTTTATTGATGAATAACAAGGTTCAGGAGGAGATACAACCACAAGAGGTCCAATCCAGCACCTCCTTCCCAGCAAATGAAATTCCTATCTTCACCTCCCTTCAAAGCATTAAGCACCCAATGATTCTAGTCTCAAACCAACAACAATTCTTTGCAATAACAAAATTCCAGCCTCAAGATCTCATGGAGAAGAGATCTATATATAGATGTTTAGAGTGAAGATGAGTCAGCTTGTGACCTGACTAGTGTCCTCTTTCTCTGTCAGTTCTTACTTCCACTTGGAGGCTAAGAGCCTCTTACTCATCACTTAGTAGAACTCATCAAGGCAAGTGTCATGGAGGAATCTTTTGGAAGCTTCCACAGTCTTTGACACCTTTCACAAGAACCCTGACATTTTTCACTTCCCGCTCAGCGCACCCTGGTAGTGCTTCTACCTGCGTTGCAATGCAACTGGCCAGTGTAACCTCTGCATTTCAACGCAGGTAGCTAGTGGAGCTTCTGAATTGATCCTGAATTGACTTGTTTTTTAGCAGTTTCTGGTGGAGAACTTCTATGAATTGCTGTGGTTTGTTGGCCTTGTTTCTCTAGGGGTAGGAACAACATTTTTAGGGACTTTGGATCCCTTGGATTATGGACATTTCATGCTTATTGCTGTAAGGCACAAAAATGTCTATAACAGTTGCCCCCTAAAGTATGAGGCCGTTTATCGGGTGAAATGCTTTATTAGGAGGATCCGAAGTTCATTCATTGCTGGGAGGAGACCTGTAATACAATACAATACAATACATTATTTTCATACTTTTTTCATGATCTAGCTGAAGCAGGCATTCCCATGCTCAGCTTTATAAATTCATTTTTCTGTACATAGAACAGACAATTGTCTGATGGTAGACTGATGATTTTGATGAAATCATCATCCTTTTGGTAGGATGATTGTCTGCTGCAGTGCTGTACATGTCAATGTCTTTATTTTTCCTGAATATATATCGCAACCCGGATGGATGAAACTAGATCCGGGGTCTTCAATATCGTCCGATCTTCACTCTAAGTACAAGTCGATCCATGTGAGAATTTCTCTAAAGTCGAACATGGAAAGACATCGCTTGATTACCAGTCAATGATGTAAATTGTTAACAAGCGCGAGAGGAATCACCGATAATGATGATGACCCTCAAGGTACTGCAGTACAATTCACTTGGTGTGAATAGAGGACTTGGCATCGAACACACGCAAAATATTTCGGTCGAAGGTCATTAATGTATACCTGTCGCCAGAAGTGAGAAACTTGCCATTAAGGCATGCAAGCTCCAAAGTACTGAAGGGGGTGTTCCTAGATCAACATCTTGGATAATGAGCTGATGTCGACAAGAAGTGATCCGTCAAAGGAGGGCCTTAATGAATCCCTCATCAATGACACGGAACGGAGCTAATTATTTTGATGGAGGTGAAAACGATCTGGTGATATATGATTCAGGGTGGCGGTCATGAAAGAGTATAATGTATGGTAGTGGATGGGACACGGGTGACTTCTCTGAATGACTTCTCTTGAACATATGGCGACACTGATGCGATGGATCAGTAGCATTACCCCAAATATGGATGGTATGGCGAGACCATGGTGATGTGACCGGTGAATGAAACAACCCAACCCGATTGTGGTACGGAGGAAAAGTGTCATGTTCAAGAGCGACTTGCTACCATCAAAGTTTTCTTTAGTTTCTCCCAATTTTTCCCCAGTCATTGCTGACCAGTACCTCTTTATTTTTGTCAAGCTTGAGGAGGATAACATATGCTTGTTCTATAACCTGCCCTTCGGGCAAGCCCATCGCTATGTTTTAACGAGCCTAGCGATAGGGAAACTTGTTCTCGTCTAAAGACAAGTTTGTTGCTATTTAACGCATTTAACGAGTCTAACGACAAGGATAACTCGGTCCTTTTCATTTTTAGAGAGTCTGAAAAGGTACATAAAGTTAACTCCAAAGGTCCTTTTTTGTCATCTAATCCCTTAAGTCCGAAAAAGTATAAAACTATACAGAAGGGATGTTTTTTCGATCTTTTTAACGAGCCGAATAAAACAAGCGCTCGATCTTTTTGTGCAATAATCCCTCAGGTCCAAAAAGATTAAAATCTAGAGGAGGGATAGCTCTTCCGGTCACTTTAACGAGCTGGAAGGCCAAAACTCGGCAACCTTTTCATATTTTACGAGTCAGATGAAAAGAGCTTAAAGAAGACTCGTCTTTTGAGGAACGAGTGATAAACAGGGGTAGCAGCTGATTCCAGGGAGGGATTGGAATTTCCAAATCACGGCGGTGTCACAAGGATGGCTAGTGAAATCACTCTTCGCAGCGGTTCCTCAAAATGGTTAAACAATCATATGGAGGTGAATGATCGGCCAATGGAAAAGTGGAGGCGATGGGCAAACACGACCAAGGCTTTAATGGCTGATGACATTACATTCTCTGCGGTTATCTACCGGAATAGTTCATTTTTTAACGAGCTTAAACATTTGCTCGATCTTATGTTTATTTTTTAACGAGCATGAACTATGTGCTAAAAGTGCTCGGATCTTGCGTTTATTTTTTAACGAGCATGAACTGTGTGCTAAAACTGCTCGAATATCCAGTCATAAGGTAAGAATGTCTCATTAAGATTCTATTTTTTATGGAGCTTCCTCTACAAAGCTTTGCTCCGTATCCTTTCTTTATGCAAGTTCGAAAACGACTAATCCAAAAAAACAGATAAATAACCGTTCTTTGCTTGCAATCCAAAAGGTTTGCATGCCCCAAGGTATAAAACAGAGTTTCAAGGTTACCTCTTTCTTTTTCGCCAAAACAAATGTTTTACCGCGAGAGGTTTACCTCTTTCAGGCTACCCAAAGATAGTTTCGTTTGGGATCCAAACAAAACACTTCTTCGGCGGTGTCTACCGAGATAGACAAAGGTGAATGACTTTGGTCGCCAAGCACGTAACTTTGACAAAAGAATCCTATTCTAGAATAACCCCTCTTCCTTCACGGACGGGGTACAGACTAGTCATATTCTCCCGCGGAAACCTACCTTATACCCAAAGTTTTCCTGCCGAAGCAGACCAGGACGCATGCCCCCTAGGTTCCAGTCATATCCTCCCGGATTACTCGCGCTCATCAGGACGACGGACCGTGGGTTGAGACATTTCTTGAGTGATGAGACCATTTAGGGATGGTATATGATTATTTGCGATGCGTGATCCGAGGAATGAAAGTTGGTCCACGAGCTTGACCATTCTTCCTTCATGCGGAAAACACATTACTCTAAAGAGTGAGGAGACTATAACTCCCATGCAATATATATAGTCTCGTCCAAGGAGTAGGTTATAATCCAAGGGTCCTTGAACGACCATCACGTTCATTTGAACGGTCTTCCCTTTTAATGTTATGGGCACATTGGGGAGGATCCCTAAAGGTCGACTGGTTCCTTTATCGAAGCCTATCAGATTTCTCATTTCAGGCAAAAGCGCTGGCGAACCAAGCGCTTTCCAAGCAATAGAGGAAAGGATACTCATAGATGCCCCTTCATCAATGATAGTACCAGCCATTACCATTCTGTATATTTGGACAATAATTCTGAATGGTATGGCTGCTGGCAACCGGGGTCCGCCTAGTTGGTTCCAGTCGAAGGACACAACTAGGTTGCTTGGTGGTGGGACCAAATATACGGCCGGGTATGACCCTGACGAAGTTCCTTCCTGCGATAAAGGAATGGGCACATTGCCCCCTTCTTCGTCGGAGTCTGTGTTGATGAAGAGAATTTGGACGGTGTCGTCTTCATTCTCTTCTGTGATGGTATCATTCGAGGAGAGAGCCTCTGAAGGCAAAACCGGGTCAACTGCCGCCTCAACCTTTTGACTTTCTTCAGGTATGGATTCAGACGGTTCATCCTCAATGATAGGTGTTTCGGCTGACCACCTGGGTGGGCCAGCCGGATTCTCAACTGGTGAAGGACTTGGCAGGAGTTTTTGATATCCAGGAGGAAGTTGCGCTCGTAAAATCGGGCGATCTTCCAAAACTCTTTTAGCCTCGTCTAAGAAGGGACAACAGTGGATGGCATGGTTGCCTTCACACAGTTTTCAGGGAAATCTAGCTTTCCCTCTCTGTCCTGTGGCTTCACTTTCACTAGTTGACGGTGTGTAGTCAACATGGCTATCAGAGGTTGACGCAACCGAATTGTGCAAGCGGGGAGACCAGTCCCTTAGTATCCGAGGGATGCAGGGACAATCTCTGTGGAAGTGGTCTCCCTTGCATATGACACATGGCGATTTAGGCCTAGTCAGTGGAGTGTGTGGATTTTCGTTAGATGTCCTTTGCTTGCCCCCAGTCGCTTTTGGCTCCTTCTTCTTCTCTTTCTTCTTCTTCTCCTTCTTCTCTTTGGGAGCTTGGCTTACGCCGGCTCTACCATGCGAAGAGGAAGGAGGAGAGGAAGAGTTATAGGAAGTAGAAGGCTGGTGGGCAGCTCTAGACTGATCTAACTGTTGATTCGACTGTTCAGGATTAGTGGTGTTTTTAACAACATTAGTTGAGAAGAGCCAGACAGGCAAGCCTATTGTCAGTCCTGGAAGCGACAATGTGGCCATATGGGGCGCTCCAACATCTCCCCAAGAGGAGAAGGGACTAGGATTTCCACCAAGAGGAATTCCTTTGTTGGAGGGCTCCATTTCCTCAACTAAAAGATCAACACGGGAATAAGGGTGATTGATTATTCCGTTAAAATAAATTTTACTGACGCTTTAGACACAACTTGCTTTTTCAGTTTTAAAGAGTCGAGAAAAAGCTAAAGATGACTCTAGTCGCCTTCGATGTTTTAACGAGCCCGAAGTGACAAATGCTCGAATGGACTTTTTCTGTTATAGAGTCTGAAAAAGGCCAAAAGGAACTGCTCTGGAGATCTAGGTAGAGAGGGTGTGCCAAACCAATCACAAAACTGCAGAATACGTTTTACGGTACGACAGTCAATCTTCCCGAATGCTGTGTTCAGTGCATTGCGATCAGTAGGGCGGTCGACACGGCTTCCTAAGGATAAAGGTTTTAAGCCTATAGGGGTCTCCCAATATATACGCGACGGTACGTGGGAGCACAATCCGTACTGGCACTTTTGGTCTCTCAGGAGGAATCACCCACCATCAGCGAGGCCACCAGATACCAGGTTTAACGACGCCGGAACACGTCTCTATCCTAGACCTCTATGTTGTGCGTTATGTTACAAAGCGTTATTAAGTTCATTCAGTTTATTTTATGTTGATCTTTCTTAGAAGTTTGCCTTTTGAGGTTCACCACGAGATGTATAAACAACTTCCTAAATGCAATCTAAAAGATGATAAGCAAATTTTATCTCTTTTTCAACAATGAAAATCCTAGCTACAAAGGGAAAAGAAAGACACCATCTTTTCTCAGAGAGCAATCAGCACACTCTAAAATGCACTTTTCCTAAATCAAACATGCAAACTATGAAGATGCAAATGCACAATGCAAGTGTTTGTTTTCCGCTTTCTTAGTATTGATGCCTACTGTTATCACTGACAAAATTTCAATGCTAAATGTCTGCAAATAAGCACATGAATCCTTTTAGCAGTTTCGCAGTGCAAAATGTTTAGGTGATTTCGTAGCGCATAATTCATATTTGCACTGGCTGCGCTACGAAATTGGGGAATTGTTCAAAACCATAGCCAATATCTCACCCATGTCACCTTTGTCACCTATGGGTTTTGTGAGAATATGATATTTGCATAGAAAAGCCTGTTTCTGCAAATTGATGGTGAAGTTTGTAATTCATCTGAGTTATGGCTACAGGTTTGCTTGCCTTCTAGTGAGAGTTTAAAGCTTGCTAATCAGGATAAAAGTCCTCAATCAGCTCCACTGTCAATGACAGCTGATGTTAATAGAAAGGTGGCTTTTGAATAAGGTGCCAATCATAAGAAGGAAAGTACACAGGCGTATAATAGAAGATGATGGAAAGCGGACAATTTATGGCTACCTTGCCAAACCATCAGACATGATCCGGATTAAGCCATTCATAAGTAAATTGTCAATTGAAAGCTACATGAAAAAGGTCTTGGAACCCATTCATCTATATGTTCAGTTAGTGTGTGATGATAAATGCTTTATTTGGTTTAACTGATGGAGGAAAGATTCACCAATCAAATTGAATTAGAAGAAGGTGAACTAGTTGAGTAGAGTTGGGAATGTCGGTCAGATGATCCAAGTCATGGCCAAAAGACTGCAACTGATATTAACAAGGATGGCAAAGATACTACAGATCATACAATTCAAGGAGGTGCACCACAGCAGCAAAATATTAAAAGAGCGCGTGGTGATTCAAATCATAGTCAAAGAGATGCAATCTTATGCAAAGATAGAAACAAAAGTGAACATGTCATTATGCGAGAGAATGTACAGCCCCATCAAAGTTGAAGGATTGATATTTGATAGTGGAGGTTACAACATCAAGACAGGACCAAGATGTCTTATTGAACTCATGAAGTTTGACATGGGAGGCTCTGCAGCAGTTCTTGGTGCAGCAAAGGCTATTGCTCGAATTAAGCCTCCCGGGGAGGTCCATTTCATTGTTGCTGCAGGTGAAAACATGATTAGTGGCACTAGTATGCGGCCTGGTGACATAATTACAGCTTCAAATGGGAAGACAATTGAGGTAAATAACACGGATGCTGAAGGCAGGTTGACATTAGCAGATGCTTTGGTTTATGCATAGTTTCAAGGCAGGCATATTTCTTTGTTTTAAGTGGTCAACTTCCAGGAGGTATTTAGAGCAGCTGAAAGAATATTTTCGAAAATTGAAAGAGGTTTTTATTCCTATCATACGGAAATAAAAAAACCTCTTTCAGTTTCTTCAAATTGATTATGAGCTGGGAGAAACGAGTGACTGAACGTTGCGCTACGAAACTGCTGTAGGTGCAGTTTTTAATTTCCTGTTTTACACATCTTCTTCAAGGATCGATTCTGGGCAGCTGGAGTAAGGTTTCAAAAAACTAAAAGATGTTTCTGTTCAGCGCGGATTGTTTTACAAAAACCTCCTTCAGTTTTTCCAAATATGTTTTCTGTGAGAAATTATGAGCTCTGTCCCAAGACACATGTTTCAGCGAGAACAACAGTTTAGTAGCAGCTGAAGCTAAATAATCCTAATGATAAAACCTAGTAGGTCAGGTGGATGCAGTGGCTGATGTGTACACTTGGACGGTTCCAGCCCTCAAACAAGACAAACATGTCAGAAAGATGAACATTACCTTGAGAGCTAAAAACCAAGCCTTGAAGAAGGAGATTGCAGATTTGAAGATGCAGCTAGGTCAACTAGCTCACTGATTTAAAGGAAAGGTAATTTTGCCCAATTTTGTTTAAGCTCCACTATTTTGAAGTCTCCTAATTCTTTAACACATGTGAAAGAAGTTTGAAGAGGCACTAGTTCAAGCGCAAGATGTTTTAGTGTAAATGTACTCTGTTTTAGCAAAAAACAGCAGTTTCGTAGCGCGCTACGAAACTGCTGTAGGTGCTGTTTTGTAAGAAAAACAAGGAGTTTGATGAAGGGGTCAGCTAATTTTTGAATGAAATGCTTCGAGAGCATAAAGGTGACTATTCAAGACTCTCCTAGCTATTCAGAAGATGACAAATGTGCATTTTGGAAAAAGGTGAAATGTTTTGTTTCTAGCTAAAGTCTCGTTAAAGGTACTTTATGACCGAATTTTTAGGGTTCCTGTTAAGGTTATCGGAGATTTTTGTTTGTACACTTGTTCAGCTCATAAGGGTTCTAGCTCATTGGAGAGTATGGTGATATGCGTTGTTTGGGAAGAATTAAAGAGCAGGGGACATGTTCTTAAAGTGATGAAGAATGATGGGAGACAGGGACCGTGAAAACAGAGCACTTCTCTTGGTTAATTAATGAGCCATCTACGCAACTAGAATCCAAAGCCAGCTCGTTCAGTGTATTCTCCTTCAAGATACCTCAACCAAAACAGAAAGAGGACATGTGTCAAGAGTCAGAAAAGCATCATGCTACGAGGAGGACAGATTTTGAGTTTTGAATAAATTAAGACCATTTGTAATTACAGTTCAGCAATTATGTAATTAATGAATTAGTTATACAGTAGATAAGGATAGTTAATAGCAACCTTCGATGCTCCCCTCATGCTGGAGGAGGAAGCTTGAGGTGGTTAAGCATGTATTCCTATATATGGATCAAATTTGGATGTAATAGGGGTTGGATACTTTGATAGAGAACAGGTCTATTTTGGTTTATGTAAAGCATGTTTCAGGAATACAAATGACTGTTGTTTTTGCCTCAGGATTCTCAATAGATCTCATTGTTCAAATGTATGGTGGCTTGTTATTTTAGTGTTCTTTTACAGCCCTGTTATTGCATAATCACTCAGAACTCATGTACACATGCTCTGACTTCCTGTATGTTATGGCAGACTGTGTTTTATGTTAGTTATGTTTGAACAGTAGATGTAAAGAGCCCTGACTTCCATGAAAAGTGGTCTTTTGGTTTGCTGAGATGTGTGAGACTCCATAAGCCCAATGGGAATCAATCTGATATTTGTCCAGCCATCTTATTTTCATGTGTTTGTTAAAGAGTTAGCCATCTTTCTTTGTTAGTAATCAACATTCATAATCTGTGAGAGAGCCCTCTCAGACTAAGGAGGCTAAGCCTTAGTCCAAAGCTAGGTTTGAAATAGTTACACATCATCTCACTGGTTAGCAGCCTTCAGTGCGTGATTTTGTGATAACATTTTGGTGCGTCTGCCGGAAGCCTGAAGTCTATTCATTCCCGAAATTAAGAGGTTGAACTTCTGAAGGTAGCAGGAGCTCAAACATCTTTTGAGGCTGCAAAACTACCTTGGCGACTCCACACATCAAATAAGAAATTGGAAGGTGACTCCACTGCTAGAAGATCAGTAGCTTGATGAAGTTTCAAGATGGATTCTACTGCAAGAATGAATGCCAGGTATGCTCCTATGGATCTGTCTCATATCCCTGGTTTTCCAAATCCTATGCCAAAGGTTGATTGGTTAGATGATCTTCCAATATTCAAAGATGAAAAGAAGGATGATGCTGCTCTCCATTTGGTTAAATTCCATATGCATGTACGCAGTCTTAAGGTTCATTTCCCTGAGGATTGTCTCATGAAGATGTTTATGACCACTTTAGAAGGAAAAGCATGGTCTTGGTATAAAAGTATGGAAAATGGTTCAATATGTTCTCTTGCTGATTTCCATGATGTGTTCTGTGAAATGTATAAAGAATGTTATCCTTCCTTGTTGCTGCTCAAAGATTGCTGTAGGCATTCTTTAAATCTTATTCAGTACTTGGAGGATTGTTATGGTGATGATGAATTTATGGATGAAGAAATTTTAGAGGCTCTCCATAACAATGCATTTCAGCACCAAGGAGAAAGTATATCATCCCATGAAACGCAGCATGAGGAGCAGCAGGGGTTCACTTGTGAAAACCGTGTTTCATCCCTTGATATGAATGAAGAGATGCAGCAGTATTCTGAAGATGAAATTGATTGCAAATAGCAAGAAGAAGTACTGGAAGATAGCTTTTACGACCCTCAGGCAGAGGAAAAGATTGTTCATTTTTGTAATTTCTTGCAGCAGCTTACACCAAAGAATGATGATAATAATGAGGAAAATTCCATTGTTTGTTGGAATGATTCAGAAAAGCAGTTGGATAGCTTGTCAAATAGCAAATTAGATAGCACATCAAAGGGGTCTTGTGTGGTTGAGAATCAGTGGCCTGAAAATGAAGAGTGTTATCATGATCATTATTTTCAGAAGCTTTCTATGGCAGAACACAAGGAGAGAGTGCTGCTTCCTTTCTCTTTCACGATTAAGGAGCTGTACACTGTTGTTGAAGATCAGTTTGCACAACCTGAAAGTTACAAGAATCATCAAACTAACCCTGTATTCTTTGACCCTATAAGTGAATATATGGACAAGCTTTGCACTCTGGCCTTTCATTTTCATTTGCATTATGAAAATCAAGTATATTATGAGTTAATGTGGTCATCTCACTACCATGGATATTTTGAGGTCGGATGCAATCAAGAGCCTCTTATATCAGATAAAACAGAGGATTGGTTACATTGGAAATATCATGTTGCTTGAGCTACAAATGGAGCCTGCAGCTGATAGGGTAGGTAGGTAGGAAAGTGCAAATAAGCTCAAGGTTGACTGAGCATTTTTTTTGTAGATATAGATTTCTTTCTCCTACAGTCATCATCAAGCTTAAGAACGAGGTGAAGGCCCCAGAAGCTTGAAAAGGATGCTTGTCAAGCAAATTTCTGTTTGCCCAATGGATAAAGCACTGGACCTGCGTGTTCTTAGTGTACCACAAGGGCACACTATCCCAAGTGGAGCCACTGTTATCACTGACAAAATTTCAATGCTAAATGTCTGCAAATAAGCACATGAATCCTTTTAGCAGTTTCGCAGCGCAAAATGTTTAGGTGATTTCGTAGCGCATAATTCATATTTGCACTGGCTGCGCTACGAAATTGGGGAATTGTTCAAAACCATAGCCAATATCTCACCCATGTCACCTTTGTCACCTATGGGTTTTGTGAGAATATGATATTTGCATAGAAAAGCCTGTTTCTGCAAATTGATGGTGAAGTTTGTAATTCATCTGAGTTATGGCTACAGGTTTGCTTTCCTTCTAGTGAGAGTTTAAAGCTTGCTAATCAGGATAAAAGTCCTCAATCAGCTCCACTGTCAATGACAGCTGATGTTAATAGAAAGGTGGCTTTTGAATAAGGTGCCAATCATAAGAAGGAAAGTACACAGGCGTATAATAGAAGATGATGGAAAGCGGACAATTTATGGCTACCTTGCCAAACCATCAGACATGATCCGGATTAAGCCATTCATAAGTAAATTGTCAATTGAAAGCTACATGAAAAAGGTCTTGGAACCCATTCATCTATATGTTCAGTTAGTGTGTGATGATAAATGCTTTATTTGGTTTAACTGATGGAGGAAAGATTCACCAATCAAATTGAATTAGAAGAAGGTGAACTAGTTGAGTAGAGTTGGGAATGTCGGTCAGATGATCCAAGTCATGGCCAAAAGACTGCAATTGATATTAACAAGGATGGCAAAGATACTACAGATCATACAATTCAAGGAGGTGCACCACAGCAACAAAATATTAAAAGAGCGCGTGGTGATTCAAATCATAGTCAAAGAGATGCAATCTTATGCAAACATAGAAACAAAAGTGAACATGTCATTATGCGAGAGAATGTACAGCCCCATCAAAGTTGAAGGATTGATATTTGATAGTGGAGGTTACAACATCAAGACAAGACCAAGATGTCTTATTGAACTCATGAAGTTTGACATGGGAGGCTCTGCAGCAGTTCTTGGTGCAGCAAAGGCTATTGCTCGAATTAAGCCTCCCGGGGAGGTCCATTTCATTGTTGCTGCAGGTGAAAACATGATTAGTGGCACTAGTATGCGGCCTGGTGACATAATTACAGCTTCAAACGGGAAGACAATTGAGGTAAATAACACGGATGCTGAAGGCAGGTTGACATTAGCAGATGCTTTGGTTTATGCATAGTTTCAAGGCAGGCATATTTCTTTGTTTTAAGTGGTCAACTTCCAGGAGGTATTTAGAGCAGCTGAAAGAATATTTTCGAAAATTGAAAGAGGTTTTTATTCCTAACATACTGAACTAGAAAAACCTCTTTCAGTTTCTTCAAATTGATTATGAGCTGGGAGAAACGAGTGACTAAACGTTGCACTACGAAACTGCTGTAGGTGCAGTTTTTAATTTCCTGTTTTACACATCTTCTTCAAGGATCGATTCTGGGCAGCTGGAGTAAGGTTTCAAAAAACTAAAAGAGGTTTTTGTTCAGCAAGGATTGGTTTACAAAAACATCCTTCAGTTTTTCCAAATATGTTTTCTGTGAGAAATTATGAGCTCTGTCCCAAGACACATTTTTCAGCCAGAACAGCAGTTTAGTAGCAGCTGAAGCTAAATAATCCTAATGATAAAACCTAGTAGGTCAGGTGGATGCAGTGGCTGACGTGTACACTTGGACGGTTCCAGCCCTCAAACAAGCCAAACATGTCAGAAAGATGAACATGACCTTGAGAGCTAAAAACCAAGCCTTGAAGAAGGAGATTGCAGATTTGAAGATGCAGCTAGGTCAACTAGCTCACTGATTTAAAGGAAAGGTAATTTTGCCCAATTTTGTTTAAGCTCCACTATTTTGAAGTCTCCTAAGTCTTTAACACCTGTGAAAGAAGTTTGAAGAGGCACTAGTTCAAGCGCAAGATGTTTTAGTGTAAATGTACTCTGTTTTAGCAAAAACAGCAGTTTCGTAGCGCGCTACGAAACTGCTGTAGGTGCTGTTTTGTAAGAAAAACAAGGAGTTTGATGAGGGGGTCAGCTAATTTTTGAATGAAATGCTTCAAGAGCATAAAGGTGACTATTCAAGACTCTCCTAGCTATTCAGAAGATGACAGATGTGCATTTTGGAAAAAGGTGAAATGTTTTGTTTCTAGCTAAAGTCTCGTTAAAGGTACTTTATGACCGAATTTTTAGGGTTCCTGTTAAGGTTATCGGAGATTTTTGTTTGTACACTTGTTCAACTCATAAGGCTTCCAGCTCATTGGAGAGTATGGTGATATGCGTTGTTTGGGAAGAATTAAAGAGCAGGGGACATGTTCTTAAAGTGATGAAGAATGATGGGAGACAGGGACCGTGAAAGCAGAGCACTTCTCTTGGTTAATTAATGAGCCATCTACGCAACTAGAATCCAAAGCCAGCTCGTTCAGTGTATTCTCCTTCAAGATACCTCAACCAAAACAGAAAGAGGACATGTGTCAAGAGTCAGAAAAGCATCATGCTACGAGGAGGACAGATTTTGAGTTTTGAATAAATTAAGACCATTTGTAATTACAGTTCAGCAATTATGTAATTAATGAATTAGTTATACAGTAGATAAGGATAGTTAATAGCAACTTTCGATGCTCCCCTCATGCTGGAGGAGGAAGCTCGAGGTGGTTAAGCATGTATTCCTATATATGGATCAAATTTGGATGTAATAGGGGTTGGATACTTTGATAGAGAACAGGTCTATTTTGGTTTATGTAAAGCATGTTTCAGGAATACAAATGACTGTTGTTTTTGCCTCAGGATTCTCAATAGATCTCATTGTTCAAATGTATGGTGGCTTGTTATTTTAGTGTTCTTTTACAGCCCTGTTATTGCATAATCACTCAGAACTCATGTACACATGCTCTGACTTCCTGTATGTTATGGCAGACTGTGTTTTATGTTAGTTATGTTTGAACAGTAGATGTAAAGAGCCCTGACTTCCATGAAAAGTGGTCTTTTGGTTTGCTGAGATGTGTGAGACTCCATAAGCCCAATGGGAATCAATCTGATATTTGTCCAGCCATCTTATTTTCATGTGTTTGTTAAAGAGTTAGCCATCTTTCTTTGTTAGTAATCAACATTCATAATCTGTGAGAGAGACCTCTCAGACTAAGGAGGCTAAGCCTTAGTCCAAAGCTAGGTTTGAAATAGTTACACATCATCTCACTGGTTAGCAGCCTTCAGTGCGTGATTTTGTGATAACACCTACAAAGAAAGCTTTTTTCACAACTTTGAATTTGCTTTTAAATGATCACTACAAACAAGTTTACTTTTTCGAAATCAGAAAGGGTAGAAGAGATTACAACACTTAACGATTTTTCGAAAAGAACTACTTGTTTTGACACTTAAAAGAGACAAACTCAAACCAAAAGCAAAAATGAATGTATAACCAATCTGTAAACAGCTAATGAACTCTCTCCTAAGATCACAATCAATAGATCTGAATCAAGGGCTACAGGATGACTATTTCACTCATGCAAAAGGAGACTGTAAATGATGCCACAAACACATAAAAACACTCACAGTATTTTGTACGAAAGGAGGCGGAATTTAAGAAGAGAAAAGGGGTTATCAGACTGGTACCTATGCTGGTTACAGGCTGCAAAAACCAGAGATCAAAACAAGGCAAAACAGAGCAGAGAACCCCAGCTGCACAAGGCAAAACTGGATCAGCGCACCTGTATAGAAAGGAAACTGAATTTCAGCGCAGGTAGCCTTCACGGGAACTGCATTGAAATGCAGAGTCTCTTCACAGAGCCTGCGCTAAAGAAACGAGAGTTGTTTCTCTGGGTTCTGGGTCACGGTTTGCTATTTAATCTACAGTTTCAGGCCAAATAAAAGCAACAAGCAAGGTGCAATCAAAGGGATGCTTTTAGGGAGGACTAAGATCTATCACAAAGGATCATCAAATCATTTGTGAGTCCATCATTCAGATCATAGACAAATCCAGTGATTGAATCAAAGCAGCAGCTGTCTACTTTGCATCTGAGAATAGCAGATGCAGTTCGATTGCTGCTGTTGAGTCTATGAAATAAACAATGACAGAAACACAAATAAAATGACTAAACAGATCTCCCCAGTGGAGTCGCCAATTTGTTGTGGGGAAAAATGCCTATGCAGGACGATCCTATCCACCTAAGGTGTGACAGTGCCTTAGCAACAAACGAAGGCATCTATTATGGTTTTCTTCCTTTATGAAATGAGAAAGAAGAGAGATAAATAGACTTACCGGTGTCTTCCGTTTGTCCCTCGATCCGGTCTCTCTTCTCTTTGGGAGTTCATAGCTACTTGCCTTCTCGCTCGCCCAGCTTCAACAGGTTCATGCAAGATCACAAGAGAACAGCTACTTGCCTTCTCACTTGCCCAGCTTCAACAGGTTCCTGCAAGATCACAAGAGAAGAACACTACACAAAGACAGATATCCACATTCATAACTAGTTCAGGATTAGAAATAAACCAAATACACTAATGCAATCATACATCAAAGACACATCAGTATATAGGAGAAACCAAGATAGCTTTATTGATGAATAACAAGGTTCAGGAGGAGATACAACCACAAGAGGTCCAATCCAGCACCTCCTTCCCAGCAAATGAAATTCCTATCTTCACCTCCCTTCAAAGCATTAAGCACCCAATGATTCCAGTCTCAAACCAACAACAATTCTTTGCAATAACAAAATTCCAGCCTCCAGATCTCATGGAGAAGAGATCTATATATAGATGTTTAGAGTGAAGATGAGTCAGCTTGTGACCTGACTAGTGTCCTCTTTCTCTGTCAGTTCTTACTTCCACTTGGAGGCTAAGAGCCTCTTACTCATCACTTAGTCGAACTCATCAAGGCAAGTGTCATGGAGGAATCTTCTGGAAGCTTCCACAGTCTTTGACACCTTTCACAAGAACCCTGACATTTGTCACTTCCCGCTCAGCGCACCCTGGTAGTGCTTCTACCTGCGTTGCAATGCAACTGGCCAGTGTAACCTCTGCATTTCAACGCAGGCAGCTAGTGGAGCTTCTGAATTGATCCTGAATTGACTTGTTTTTGAGCAGTTTCCGGTGGAGAACTTCTGTGAATTGCTGTGGTTTGTTGGCCTTGTTCCTCTAGGGGTAGGAACAACATGTTTAGGGACTTTGGATCCCTTGGATTATGGACATTTCATGCTTATTGCTGTAAGGCACAAAAATGTCTATAACGCAATGCTTCCCCATCCCAAGTCGTTATGTTGTCCATTTCAAAATAGGAAAGTGATGCTTTGATATCAACAAGGAATAAAGATTATGGGAATCCACAGCTGTGGAACAACAAGGCTACTGATCAACCTACTAGTGTTGGGTTGTGTTATATTCTTTCCACGTAGTTAATAGGGGGTTTGAAGGGAACCCGTAACCCCACTTTATGGGGTCCGGGGCAGCGGCCCGGAAAATTTTCGTTTTGGTCCATATGTTAGGTTGGGCGGACCCACATATGGTTTTGTGCATGATTTTCGCACATGTTTTTCGGATGCAATGGTTTTCGGTCCATGGTATTGGACGCGATGGTTTTCAGTCCATGGTATTGAATGCTTCGGCATGTATAAATATGTATTGTAACATTGAAAGGAATATAATGAAAAATCAAGCTGGTAGTCCAGGTTTTGGGATCCAGGGAAAAATCTCTGTGCATATGTGTTTTATGGGTTATGCTCTCACATTGTTTATTTTCTTTGTTTAAGAATTCGTATGCAGGTAATTTCTGTACAGGGTTAAAACCTATAACTAGTTCGACAACAACTTCGACCAAAGTTGTGCCACCCATCATTCCTGAGCTAACAATAAAGCCGCGAAAGGGAGTAGTACAAAAATCAACATTTAATCCTCGTGCCAGAGTGGCACAGAATCATAATATAGTAGAGGACCTAGCCCAATTGTCGTCCGCTATGTTGACACTTGAAGTACTACAAAATTGTCCCTCCCAAAAGCAAGCTCTATTATCAGCAATAGGTGGGATTGACCTAGCGGATTCCAATCTTGTGGCCTTCAATCATAAATGATATGAACCTCAGTTACCAGCTCAACTCGCTTTCCTCATTCAAGTGAAAACCCTCAACAAAACTGTTCATCGAACAATTATTGATGAGGGGGCATCTACATGTATTATGTCAATGAGTTGCTGGAAAACTTTAGGCTCACCACCCTTGTCGTGATCGTCGACGACGTTAAAAGCATTTGATGGACGAACATACACTCCATACAGGATTTTAAGTAACTTGCAAGTCGAGCTGGGAGGCAAAACAGTCGAAATTGATGTTGAAGTTGTCAATGGAAACTTCGATTACAACATCCTACTGGGTAGGCCTTGGATTTATGCTATGGCCACTATTGTGTCAACATACTTTAGAAAGATTGCATTTCCTTTTCAAGGAGGAATTACAGTCGTCGACCAACAAACCTTTCTCCCCAATAGTTCACAAGTTATGGGAAGCATCCTGATTATCCATGGAAGCTCTCTTTCACTCCAAAATATTGAAGTAGGCCTCCTAAAAGACCCTACATTGATGGGTACTTTTGCCCTACCGCCTCAGAGTAATCTGGCGGAAGTGACCACAATGGAAACCTGCAATATGATATCTTTTATATCTAAGAGATTCAAAACATTCCTGAACATTTTGTCATCATGGATCATCGCCATTTTAGAAATATTGTAGCAATCAATTTTCTTGGCATGGGGGGCAAACCCAAATCAATGCTCATCGATTGTTTGGATAGATAGGTCTAAGGAATATGGCACCTCTTTAGATCCTTGTTCACATGTACATTCTATAAACAAAGGAATCATTCAGTCAATACTGATAGAGGGGGCACCATGGGAAGATTACCACCATCATTCCCATCTTACGGATCACCGCAAAGATTATTCCAACAACCTTAATCATCCTTCAGTTTTTGATTTTCTATCAAATACTATAAATACAGTGGATTATGAGGATAGTTCTTTTACTCTCTCAACCTCATTAAAAAATGAAACAACTCCCTTTCCAAATCGAGTCTTTGATTACGATCTCATAAAATCCAAGTCAGGTCTTTCAAAGATTTCGAAAGTAAACCTTCATTCCAACCACCGCGATGAATGCAATGAAGCTTGGGGGGCATGCACCTCGATTTGCGTCATTATGGTGGGGACATGCGAACTTATAACAAGCATAGTTTCTCATTTCAAGCTTGTGTAAACATGAAACTGAATCTGAGCATATGTTGTCACATAGTTCAAGCTCATTAAAAAATGAACCAAGCCATGAGCATTTTTACGTGAAGTTCAAGCTCGTTAAGAAATAAACCTAGCAATGAGCAGTTTTACGCGAATTTCAAGCTCGTTAAAAAATAAACCTAGCAATGAGCATATGTTCCACTAGAGTTTAATCTCGTTAAAAAATGAACCCACCTTCGGTAAATAACCATTGTGATCACATTATTATCCGCTTTTGAGCCTTGGTCGTGTTCTTACCATCACCTCCACTCTGCTTTAGCCGATCATTCACCTCCATTTGATTGTTTACCCCTTTTGAGGAACAGATATGACGAGTGATCCTATTAGCCACCTTTTTACACTGCCATGATTGGAAATTTCCAAACCTTACTTGGAACCAGCTGCTATCTGAAAACATCACTCGCTCCTGAAAAAATGAGTCTCCTTTAACCTCTTTTCATCTAATTCATAAAATATGAAAAGATTGTCAAGCGATTGGCCTCTCCAGCTCGTTAAAGTGATTGGAAGTGCTATCCCTCCTCTAGATTTTAATCTTTTTGGACCTGAGGGATTATTACAGAAAAAGATTGAGCATTTTTCTTGTTCGACCCGTTAAAACTATTGAAAATTCATCCCTTTCGCATTGTTTTATACTTTTCAGACTTAAGGGATTATGTTACGAAAAAGGAATATTGGAGTCTTCTTTCTGTCTCTTTTCAGACTCTCTAAAATTGAAAAGGACTGAGTTATCCTTGTCATTAAACTCGTTAGAACAATAGCGACAAACTTGTCCATTCAGACAAGAGCGAGTTTCACTGTCGCTAGGCTCGTTAAAACATAGCGACGGGTTTGCCCGAAGGGAAAATTATAGAACAAGAATATGTTATCCTCCTCAAGATTGACAAAAATAAAGAGGTATTGGTCAGAAATGACTGGGGAAAATCAGGAAGAAAACTTGAAGAAAATTTATTGGTAGCAGGTCGCTCTTGAACATGAAACTTTCACTCCATCACCATGATTGAGTCGGGTTGGTTATTCTGTTCATCGGTCATATCGCCATTGGTCCATCGTACCATCCACTTTTGGGGTTAACGCTACCAATCCATTTGATTGTCACCGATATGTTCAAGAGAATTCGCTTAGAGAATTCACCTACCCAACTTGTTTCTCATCCGCTACAATACCTTCACGCTTCATTCTTTCATGACCGCCACCCTGAACCTTGTATCATCAAATTGTTTTCACCTCTACAAAATCATTTGCTCTTTGCTCTATTCTTTGTCGTAGATGTTGGATCCATTAATGCCCTCCTACGATGGGTCACTTCTTGTTGACATCAGCTCATTATCCAAGAAGCCGACCTAGGGACAACCCTTCTAGTACTTTGAAGCTTGCATGCCTCAATGGCAAGTTTCTCACTTCTGGCAACAGGTTTACACTAATGGCCTTCAACCGAAAGATTTTGCGTGGTTTTCAACATTAACTCATGTATTCACACCACATGAATTGTACTGCAGTACATTGAGGGTCATCATCATTATCGTTGATTCCTCTCGCGTCCATTAACAACTTACATCATTGGCTGGTAATCAGGTGATGTCTTTCCATGTTCGACATCAAGACACCTATTCACATCAATCGACTTGTACTTCGGGTGAAGATTGAATGAGTTTTGAAGACCCCGGATCTAGTTTCATCCATCCAAGCTGCGATATTTTCAGGAAAATAAAGACATCAAATGTTCATCATTGCTACACAGATAATCATCCAAACTAAGGGATGATGGCTCTACCAGAATCATTAGTCTGCACACAGACGATTGTCTGTCCAATGTACATGAAAATGAATTTATCAAGCTAAGCATGGGAATGCCCACCTTAGCCAGATCGTGAAAATATTATGAAGATAATGTATTGTACTGTATCTTATTACAGGTCACCTTCCAGTGTGAAAAACCTCATATCCTCACTATAAATCATTTCACCCGACATCAAAGGATTTAAGACCTCATGCTTTAGGGGGCAACTATTATAGACATATTTGGGCACTGCAACCCAATCACATATGTCCATAAACCAAGGGCTTATAAGTCCCTAAAAGTGTTGTTTCATACCCTAAAGGAGCAAGGTCAGCTGATTACATCACCTCCCAGAAGTTTTCCATGAAAATCTACTCAGAACTGGTCAAAGCAGGACCATATAGACTGCCCAGTGCTAAAGGTGTGCTAAAGGTGCAATGCATCTCACCTACCACATGAAAAAACTGTGATGCATACTAGAAAGCCCTTTCATAGGGTACAATGAGCGAGAGCAGACAAATGGCTCAAGCAGTTTTCTAAGTGGAAACCCAGAGAATCTTCTAGAAACTGCTCATTTGACACTTGCCTCTCTAAGTTCGCCCAGGGATGAGTAAGAGATCTAAATACCCATATGGAACCAGGAACTATCAGAGAGATGACACTAATCAAATCCCAGAAGCTAACTCACCCCTGCAAATATCTATAAATGGATCCCTCATCCAAGAGATCCAGAGGTTGGAATTTGGTAATTTACAAAGAGGTGCTGCTGGTTTCTCTTTGAAGACATTGTTGGGTGATCTTGCTTTGTGTGAGGTGAAGAGCACTTTCAAGCTGGGAGGATAGTGTTGGGTCAGACCAAGTGGTTGTAATCCTCTCTTCTATGAGTTTTACTAATAAAGCTATTCGAGTTTTCCTCCATACTATTGTGTATCTCTGAAGGTTATGTTTGTTATATGCATTTGTATGGCCAATATATATCTGATCCTATATTGTTTATAGTGAAATATCTCTATGCTTTGATGGTATTATGTCGTTGTGAATCTACAGGTGCTCTTTGAAGCTGGACAAGTAAGGAAGCAATGGCGAGATTCTGTCAAAGAGGAAAGGAAACAAGCAAGGAGCCAAGCGGAAGACTGAGGTTGGTGCTCTCTACTTCTTTCCCATCTCTCTCTCGTGAAGGAAAAAACAAGTGACTTTAATCTGTTTGGTTCTAAGATGGCTACCTATCCCAGTGGGACTAGCAGCTTTGCATAGACACTAGATTTTTCAATAACATCCTCCAGGAAATGTTCGAAGCCTATGAAGATGTCTACAAGCATTCCACCCATTTTATTTATGGATATCTTATTATTACTATGGTAATGTGGAAATGGTGCCCACCAGAGGGTTGGGAGCTAGCTCCCATCACATAGGACCAACCTTTTTCTGTAACAACCCTAGTGAATATTCCATGTAATAAAATTTAAAAACAATAACCACAGTCGATGGTACACTTATTCTAAGATGAATGTTGGGCAAGACATCCTAGGGGGTGTTCATTTAGTTGTTTATGGATAAGGAAATGGAAAAGGCTTTGGAAAGGAAAAATTCCATTTTGGGCACAATTATTTATGAAAATAATGGAAATTAGGAGAAAAGGGTGGTGAAAGGTCATAGGTTTCATGTGAGGATGTAAATGAAGGAAAATAATGGAAAATGAAGAAAATAGAGGCCTCATTCATAAAAAGGCTTCTGAGGATTAGTTAGTGACCTTTTTTCAATTGAGTTTTGAAGCTCTCTCACTATTATCTCTCTCTCCCTCTTGGAGACTTAGAGTTCTCTTGGAGCATTTTGACATTGGAAAAAAGAAGGCAATGAAGGAAAGAGGAAGCAAAGATCAAGCAGGGAATGGAAAGATCAAGCAGCTACAATAGGCTTCATTGCAGGTATTGACTTGCATGTGTATTTTCCTTGCTAGATTTAGCATGCATGGTATTTCATGTGGTTATTTTCTATCATGGAATGGGTCTTTCTAGGTGTAATAGTGTTTTCAGCCTAGCCTTTCAATTTTCGAATAGCCATGGTGTGATGGGGTTCTCATGTTTTGGTTGAGTTGGATTTTCACATGGAATCGAAGCTGAGTGGGGTGGATCTCAAAATGATAAGGCACATGGCCTAGTGGTCCTTGAACCAGAATATGGATCATGGTAAAGCCATTGGCCTATTGACCCCTAAGCTAGGTTGTGGTTTGCATTAAAGCCAACATTGTGTTGCCTCGGTGGGCCTAGGAATCCTTGTCGGTGAATGGTAGGATATTTAGTAAAGCCAAGAGGTAGTTTTCTCTCCATTGGGCCTAGTAATCTCAGTTTCGGGATATGCAGTAAAGCTTGGAGAGCGGGTCTCAATTTAGGGCATAGTGATCTAGGTTTGCATTGCGATAAAGCCTACGAGACTAGGAGACAGTAAAATTCCTCACGGTGTAGGTGGATAAGTCCAATGGCATCCATGTTTGTTTTCCCTATTGATCAGATGGAGATCACGATAAAGCCTTTTATGATGTATTCATTATGTCGGCCTAATGATCTAGGATGGATTACAGTAAAACCTGGTTTCCATTAATGAGGGTGAGGTGGTTTAGCCTCGGTATGCCCTGGTTGGTTCTTTTGGATTGGCCCCCACATTCATGCTTGGAATATGGCACGGGGGTGATTGGATGAAGAGAGACTTGGCTCAACCAATCTATGGTCGACTGTAATGTGGTAGTTGCATCTCCAGTTGGTTTATTACATTCATTAATGAGAAATTCATTCCCTTTGTTTTCATGTGTAAATATGCTAATGTGTATATGGATTTTGATGATTGATATGTTTATGGTATGTATGTTCCTATTATGTTGGTTGTATGTATATTTTATGAAAACAAATATGTATGGCTCTTAGCATGTTTTTACTTGTATATGAATGGATAATGTGCCTATGACCTAATAGATGATAATGCAGCAATTGATATGAGGGAATAATGGTTCATAGAGATTCTCATCCAAGTATGATATCCCTACACTTAATTCTGTTGTTTACACCTATAGGCTACATGTTGATGATTTGTTTGACAAAATGCATGTCATGGCTAGTAGGGGTATGGTTATGGTCTTATTCAGTTTATTTCTTTTGCATCATTGTTTCCCCGTATTTTTACTGATTCTAAGCTATCACTCCATTTTGGGCAGTGGTCTGGGCTCTGGTCTTGAAAAAGTGGCTTAAAACCTTGGGTCACTAGCACAAAATTGGAAAATTTGGTCTCTGGTTACTAGTAGGCAAGCTTGTGAGAGCGACTTTGGGTTTCGGGTCGCTCCCTTTCCCATAGCATCAGAGCGATTGTGGCCTAAGAGATCCAGAACAATAGTGGGACCCAGAGATAGGTTCTCTGAATGGCTAACTTGTCTCCTGAGGGTTCTATTAATGATGTTGAATGACTGTGTGTTATGTTATGTCAATTCCACTTCCTTAAGGTCACATAGGAGGTCGAATTTGATCATAGTAGCCTCGTGTCTCATGTTTACCCCGATTGGCATGGTTACTTGGGTGGATGTGGGAGGAGGGTGTTATAGAGTGGTATTAGATCATGGTTCAACCCTCGGACTCTATGAGAAGTGTGTTGATCCAGGTGGATATTGGTGGCCACCTGCCAAATCCACCTGGACCCCCACCATTGTCTTTCTCAGCATTTTCAGTTTCCTTAATTGTAGCACAATTTACTATTTTTAGCAGTTTTTCGGGTCCTGAACTTCCGGAGCCGTTTTGAGGCCCTAAACGACGTTTTTTTGGGGAATCCGGGGCAACACGAGTCCATGGGATGGACTAGTGTTGCCCGTTCCAACAATGATAGTGCTCGGATAGATCTTTCTAACGAGCTATTGTACGCGTCAAACGGAGATCATATGCCAAAGTTACGACCCCGGGAAGTTGATGTACCAACTTACCCCCAAACGGGGCCCACAGTTTGGCGTTTCATCTCCTAGGGTTAGGTTTTGGAATGTTAAGGGTTTTTCCATTGTTTCTCAACAATAAATAGGCCTTCGAGCCTCATTGTAACACAGTTCAGAGGCATGTAGCCATCACATCTCTTCTCAGAGATAAGCTACCATCGCCCTAGCTAGTTCATTTCCATTTCTGTTTGTAAGCATATTTCAGTATTTTCCATTAATGAAACGAAGTATTATTTCCGCTGCATATTTGTGTATATGGTTATCTCTGTAATTTGTTGCGTTCCTGTTTAAATCCGGATCAGTGGTATCAGAGCGGTCTGCTTTTTCTCTGTTTTTCTTTGCATGTCCCCAACAAGGTCGGGATATAAGGAGTTAGGGCTTGAACTGGTTGAACCTTTGCAAGACCAGCCTCGCAAATCCCGACGGCCTCCCATGGCGGACGGGAAGAAAGATGAGGGGTAGGAGATCCCTTCAAAATCTTGCTCGAAGAAGCGCTCGAGCGACAACGGAACGCGATGATGCGCAGATCCTTCAGCGGCTACCCAGAAGCGGCGCATCGGCTTCCAGCAGCTCCTCTGGAAACGCCACACCCTTTAAGGTACAAGTTAATTTTGAAATCCCCATATTCGAGGGTCAGATAGACGCCGATGCCGTAGATAAATGGTTAAATCTGCTAGAGGGTTATTTTTCTGTTCATGAATTTTCGAGTCGGGAAAAGATTGTTTTTGCTCTTCTCAAAGCAGCCCCCCACGTCAAGGACTGGTGGGAAACCTACTGCGAGCAGAAGGATGAAAGTACTGGCTCACTATTTTCAGCCGCACCCACCTGGGATTCGTTCCGGGATGCCATCAAGGAGCAGTACTACCCTGTCGGAAGCTATGAGGATGAATACATAAAGTGGACCACGCTGCGGCAGGGAAGGGACCAAGACGTGCCGGAGTTCACCAATCTTTTCCATACCCTTCGCACAAAGTTGGGTATCAAGGATTCGGAGCAACATTTGATACTCAAATACCGTGGCTGCCTGCACAAGTACATCCAGGAAGAAATACAGTTCCTAAACATCCCCTCGCTCGGCGCAGCATACCGGTATGCCGTCAAGGTCGAGCAGAAGTTTAAACAAAAGAAGCGAGACTTTGGATCTGCGAATCCAAAGCAGGGGAAAGGTGCCCCTAAACCACAGAACAAAGGACAAAGCCAAGGCGGGACAGCCCAAGACAACCAGCCGAAGCTGCAAGCAAAGAGCAACGCCGCGAAGCCGAGAAAGGACACTGGAAAATGGTGCGAGTTCCATAAGAGCTCCACTCACAACACAAGTGAGTGTCGGGCCAAGCAGTCACTGGTGGCGGAGCTAAAGGTTTCAGAATCAGATGCATGTTCCGACTCTGAGTCAGAACCCGATAAGGGGTATGAAAAAGGGAAGCAGATCATTGATGCGGATCCCAGCGCCACTGTTGCTACCGCAAAGATCCAGAAAAATGAACCCGAAGATCCAGAGGAGGAGGAGCGTCTCTTCCACTCCCAGATGTGGGTAAAGGGCTCCCCGATACAGTTCATTGTTGATAGCGGGAGTCAAAAGAACCTCATTTCGGCAGAGGTCGTGAAGCGGTTGGGCTTACCGACCACAGCACATCCACAACCATACACCATTGGGTGGCTTCACCAAGGGCGAGATCTTCGCGTGAGCCAGCAGTGTCGCCTTCCATACAACATCAAGCCCTTCACGGATGAGGTATTGTGTGACATTGCTCCCCTTGAAGTTTGTGATGTATTACTAGGACAACCATACTTGTGGAAGCGACATGCTGTGTATGAATCAAGGCCCCGTGCTGTTATTATTACATTGGGAAATAAGTTGTTCAGGATACCAGAGATAGCACCACCTGCCGCCATCTCTTTGATTACTGCAAAACAATGCAGTAAGATCATTTCCAAAACCAGGAAATTTGTTTTCCTGATGATACGCCCTCAAGGGAAGAAGAAGACAGTGGCCGCGGCCTCCAAACGGGGTCCCTCTGCACGACAGCTACAGATGGACAAGATTGTGGAGGAGTACGAACACATCTTCACCTCCCCGGCAGGGGTTCCTCTGCACTGTCAAGTCAAGCACTCCATCGATCTGACCCCAGGTGCGCCGCTACCCAATGGACCAATTTATCGGCGCTCCGTTCTGGAGAACAATGAAATCAAGAGGCAGATTCAGGAGCTCCTGCAGAAAGGTCACATCCGTCCGAGTTCTTCGCCCTGTGGGAGCCCGATAGTGTTGGTACAGAAGAAGGATGGGACGTGGAGACCCTGTATTGACTATCGGGCGCTGAACAAGATCACTGTCCGTAATAGGTACCCGATCCCGCGGATTGATGACCTCCTAGACCAACTAAAAGGGGCGAAATATTTCAGCAAGATCGATCTGAAGTCAGGATATCACCAGGTACCAATTGAACCCTCTGCGTTCAAATCCAAGGAGGGCCTCTTCGAATGGTTGGTCATGCCTTTCGGATTGACGAATGCTCCTGTAACCTGTATGAGGCTAATGGATGACATATTGTGGCCATTCACCAACTCCTTTGTAGTAGTATACTTGGATGACATTCTGATCTTCAGCCAGAGTTGGGAAGAGCACCTCCACCACATCCGACAGGTTCTCCAAACACTGCGGCAACACAAGCTATGTGCCAATTTGGAGAAATGCACTTTTGGCATGACCGAGGTTCAGTATCTGGGATACATCATTGATGAACAGGGGGTGCATGTCGATCCAGCCAAGGTCCAAGTCATTCGGGATTGGCCCTCTCCAACCACTCTAACAGAGCTCCGCAGCTTTCTAGGTCTTGCCAACTTCTACCGCAGGTTTGTGTTGGGATTTTCTCATATTTCTTGGCCCTTGAGTCAAGTCACCAAGGGCGGGGCGAAAGCAAAATTCTTTTGGTCTGAATCTCAACAGAAGGCATTCAGGGAGTTGAAGGATCACCTCTGCACGGCACCAGTGCTCGCGTTACCAGATTTACAACAACCATTTGAGGTCGAGACAGATGCCTCTGACTATGCTATTGGGGCAGTCCTTACTCAACATGGACATCCAGTGGCATATCACAGTGAAACACTTTCAGACACGGTCCGGAAGTACCCCACTTATGATAAAGAGATGTATTCCATTGTACAGGCCTGTCGACAATGGAAGCATTACATTTTGGGGAAGGAAACGGTCATCCACACAGACCACCGACCTCTGCAGTTCATACAGACCCAAGGGAAATTGCAGAATGATCGCCATCAGAAGTGGTCTACATACCTGCAACAGTTTCACTTGAATATCAAGTATAAAAAGGGCAGCACCAATAATGTTGCAGATTGCCTCAGTCGACCACCGATCATGGCGCTAACCACTGTGCTCAACTCTTGCGGGCACGAGACTTCTGATTGGCCACTTCTCTACAAAAGCGACCCAGAATTCGGCCACACATACCAGACACTCTTGGAGGGTCGGCAGGTTGCAGATTTTCACCTCCAGGATGCCCTATTATGCCACCTCGGTCACCTCTGTGTTCCTTCAAGCGAGCGTGCCAAGATGATTTGGGAAGCACACTACAGTCGGGCTGCTGGGCATTTCGGGGTCGAGAAAACAGTGGCAGTACTGCAAAACTATTTCTATTGGCCGAATCTTCGACAGGATGTTGGGAAGTACATCCGATCATGTACTGCCTGTGCCATTGCCAAACCGACCATTAAGAAGCAAGGCCTCTATACCCCGTTGCCTACCCCTAGTCGACCTTGGGAATCCATCTCCATGGATTACATGTCAGGCCTTCCTTCCACTAAGCATGGAAATGACTGTGTTTTTGTGGTCGTCGACAGGTTCTCAAAGATGGCCATTATGATGGCCTGCAAGAAGAATATCACAGCAGAAGCCACTGCTAAACTTTTCTTTGAACGAGTGTGGGTGCACTTTGGGATCCCACAGTCTATCATCTCAGATCGGGACAGTCGGTTTCTCAGCACCTTTTGGTCCAGTCTCTGGTCAATGCTGGACACCAAACTCATGAAGTCCACAGCCTTCCATCCTCAAACTGATGGCCAGACAGAGGTTGTCAATAGGATGATTGTGCACATTCTGCGCATGTATAACTCAAAGCATCCACGCACATGGGACGAGAGCCTCCCCTACGTTCAGCACAGCTACAACCGAGCTCTTCACAGCTCCACTGGCCATAGCCCTTTTCAGGTGGGTTTGGGATTCCAGCCACTATGCCCCATTGATGTGGCCATGCCGCTTGCAGCTACTCACATGAATTCAGCTCATGTCCAGTCCGAAACAGATAAGGCCACCAGCTTCATTGAGCGCATCCAACATATTCGCCAGCAGGTCCATGACATTCTTGAGAAATCAAATGCCAAGTACAAGCAGCGACATGATCAACATCGGGTGCCACACAAGTTTCAGGTGGGCGACAAAGTCTGGTTGCATTTGCAAAAGGAACGCCTTACTGGAGCCTATCGGAAATTGAGACCACTCCGATATGGTCCTTACACCATTACTAAGGCTATGGGAGACAATGCATTTGAGCTCAGCATTCCCCCATTCCTTGGCCTGCACCCAGTATTCAATGTGGACCGCCTTCGGCCATACTTTCCACCATTTCTAGACACATCCGACATTGCAGAACAACTCAAACCCACAGAATTAAATCCAGATTGCATGGAACAAGCTGCAACTGATCAGATCATGGACACACAGATCAAGAACACTCACCAACAGAATATCCAACTGTATCGAGTTGTCAAAGCGGGCCAACTCCTTCAGCAGGGCAAGTGGCTCACCAGGGAACAAGTTCAGCAGAAGTTTCCTCATCTCATGGAGGAGCTCAACGCAATGGGGACCATTGCTTCCTAAGGGGGGAGGAATGATCCAGGTGGATATTGGTGGCCACCTGCCAAATCCACCTGGACCCCCACCATTGTCTTTCTCAGCATTTTCAGTTTCCTTAATTGTAGCACAATTTACTATTTTTAGCAGTTTTTCGGGTCCTGAACTTCCGGATCCGTTTTGAGGCCCTAAACGACGTTTTTTGGGGAATCCGAGGGCAACACGAGTCCATGGAATGGACTGGTGTTGCCCGTTCCAACAATGATAGTGCTCGGATAGATCTTTCTAACGAGCTATTGTACGCGTCAAACGGAGATCATATGCCAAAGTTACGACCCCGGGAAGTTGATGTACCAACTTACCCCCAAACGGGGCCCACAGTTTGGCGTTTCATCTCCTAGGGTTAGGTTTTGGAATGTTAAGGGTTTTTCCATTGTTTCTCAACAATAAATAGGCCTTCGAGCCTCATTGTAACACAGTTCAGAGGCATGTAGCCATCACATCTCTTCTCAGAGATAAGCTACCATCGCCCTAGCTAGTTCATTTCCATTTCTGTTTGTAAGCATATTTCAGTATTTTCCATTAATGAAACGAAGTATTATTTCCGCTGCATATTTGTGTATATGGTTATCTCTGTAATTTGTTGCGTTCCTGTTTAAATCCGGATCATGTGTGTTGGTCATGCATGCATGCCAGTTGCATGTGTGTCTCTTACACTTACATTCCATGTGCTTGTTTCATTTACTAGATGATTGAATTGTTGTTGTAGTACAATTTACATGTTGAATTGGATGCTGATTTTGTGGAATGCAATTGTCATGAGTATGTGACTGGTTACATATGGATTATATGTCTCTTATGTGTTGATTATATGTCTCCTACTTACATCCTTATATGCTAGGTTACATTCTTGTAGATTTTATTACATGTATCAATCTTGTAGGCTGATTACAAGAATTGATCACTTATGTTTGACTACATGCATTTATGTGTATGTGTAGTTGACTAGGCATCGCTTATGCAAGTTTTTGGTTGCATGTGGAAATGTCTACAATGTAGTAATGTTTTTTGTCATGCATGAGGTCATAACATGCATTGTCGATAAGGCCTTGCATTGTTGACTAGACCCTAACTAGAGTGATGTTTATATGTTGATACATTTATTTGCGAACGTATATATGTTGTTATGTTGATGTCATATATGTATTACGCTGATTTGGTGATCCTAGAGAGAAGGTATCCTCCTCAAGCTATACTAAGGTATGTTTATTTATTGTGATTTGGTTTATCTGACATATTATGCATTGCAAGAAAGAGATCAAATGGCTAGCAAGATGGTTGAATACAAATACTCTCCCTATGAATCTGAAGAGCAGTATGGTGTTGGGAACTCTTCCAATTTGGGACTTACGTTGAGAAGTTTGAAGGAAGAGGTAAGGAGTTGTAAGGAAGATAATGACTAGATCATACATGCATAAGAGAAGTAAGCAGAGGTAAATTCTTTACTTCTTTAAGAGTTTTTCAGACTTGCAATGACAAGGGCCACTCCGGATTAGCCATGGACATGGGGATGGAACAAATGGGGCATATGGTAGTGGATCTCCTAGTAGAGATAGGTCAGATAGATGTGATACAGTGAGAGATGGTAGGTCGATGGACACTCTAGTTATGAGGGGTGATGAGTATAGGTACTATTCTAGTGCTGTTTCCAATAGAAATCATGATCATCTTCGCTATCACCCTTGTAGGAGGAATGATAGGGGATACTTGTCAGATGAATTCAAGAAAGGAAAACCACCTACTTTTGATGGAGATGTGATCAAGCCGGAATATGCAGAGGCTTGGATAATTGGGATGAAAATATTATTTGAGTTGCATGATTACATAGCTAACATGAAGGCCAGAGTAGTGATCTTCGCCTTGATAGGTAAAGCAGACATTAAGTGGGAATATGTTAAGCGAGTCATAGACATCAGGACAAATGACTTGAGTTGGCGGGAGTTCAAGAGGCTTTTCAGGAAGAATTACTTGTCAGAGAGGTAATACGACAATAAGGCTAAGGAATTCTATGAGCTAAATATGGGATCAATGATAAACAAAGAGTACATGACCAAGTTTCTGGAGCTATTGAGGTATGTACCATATCTTACTGATGAGAAGGCTAAATTTCGTAGATTTTTCAGTGGTTTTCCATTAGAATTTAGAGATCGGATTGATTATGATGAGGCTCGGTCACTTGTGGAAGTTATTGGAAAACTGAAGCATTGTTATGAACAATCAAATTCTAATAATTAATATCACAAAGGTAAAGGTAAATGGAAACCTAAGAGGACAAGGCCTCTGCATGCAAATGAAAAAGAGAATGTGGCACCACACAAGAAGTTTAATTTAGTTAGACAAGGACATGGGTCACATCAGTAGAAGCAGGATAAAGGTGAGGGAACTGGTCGGTTGGAGTGTTGGAAATGTGGCAAGGAACACCTTAAGAGAGATTTTCCACAGAATCAGGGTGGTAAGCCTCAGATATACAGTGCATGGGAGGCACAAACTATTGGGGATGTTGGTCAAAGTATTCTACGTATCTATGCGTCCATGGACAACAGACAGGCAGAATATTAGGCATCTATCATTGAGCTATGGTAAGATTTGTGATCAAGTTATTTCTATTTTCATTGACCCTGGATCTAATTATAGCTATGTTAGTCCTGAATTTTGGATAAGTGTGGTTTGAGTAAGGAATTGCATGTAGAATCTTGGTTAGTATAGTTGGCTACAGGTACAAAGAAGTGAGTTCATCATTGGGTAAGAGCTTGTGCATTTGATTTCAATGGTATGACTACTGCAGCACATCTAAATGTACTACCATTGGCATCATACAATAATTTTTTGGGAATGTATTGGTCGTATCTTCATATACCCAAGGTAGACTATTATGAAAAATCTATAGAGTGTGTTGATGACAATGGAGAACCAAGAGTCTTACAGGGTAAGAAGAAAGTCACATTAGTTAGGATGGTGACAACTATGCAAGCATAGCATAGCTGTAGGAAGGGGTGTATGTTATTTGTAGTACATATTTCTAGTAATAAGGGTAAGGAGGTTGAGGATGTAGATGTCTTTAACAGGTACCTAGTTTTGGAGAAGTTTCAAGATGTATTTCGTGAAGAAATTACAAGTTTCCACCTCATTGGGAGGTATACTTTTCTATCAAGTTAGTGCCAGGGGAAGCTCCAGCATCAAAATCACCTTACAGTATAAGCACACCTAAATTAGTTGAGTTAAAGCTACAGTTGAAGGAAATGTTGGACAAGAGATACATTAGGCCAAGTGTATCACTTTGGGGCGCACTGGTCTTGTTTGTGAAGAAGAAAGATGGTACTCTCCTATTATGCATTGACTACAGGTAGTTGAACAAAGTGACCAAGAACAAGTACCCTTTGCAGAGGATTGATGACTTGTTTGATCATCTAAAGGGAGCAGTAGTGTTCTCAAAGATTGACTTGAGATATGGATACCGTCAAGTGCGCATTAAAGAAGAGGACATTTACAAGACTACGTTCAAGACGAGGTATGGGAATTATGAGTTTGTTTTTGTTCCATTTGGCTTAACTAATACTCCATCTACATTCATTTGTTTGATGAATAGTGTGTTGTGTTCATATTTGGATAAGTTTTTTATCATGTTCATTGATCATACACTGGTATATTCTAAAAATCAGGAAACAAATGTCACATTTAACATCAATGTTGAGGTTGTTGAGGGAGCATCAGTGGTATGCTAAGCTCAACAAGTGTGATTTCTTTTAGACTAAAGTACATTACTTGGGGCATGTTGGCTCCAAGGAGGGCATTGCAGTAGATCCAAATAAGAGCCATCATGTAGTGGGTAGCTCCTAAGAGTGTCGATGAGGTGAGATCTTTCATGGGTCTAGTAGGGTATTATTAGAGGTTCATCAGAAACTTCTCATAGATTGTTTATCTTATCACATCATTGAAAAGGAAAGGTAAGAAGTTCAAATGGACAAAGGAATGTGAGGACAAATTTGAGAAGCTTAAGAATTTTTTGACACATGCAATAGTTCTATAGATTTCAGATCCAAACAAAGAGTTTGTGGTATGCACAAATTCTTACAAGAGAGGGCTTGGTGGAGTCCTTATGCAGGATGGACAGGTGGTATGCTATGAGTCCCAGAAACTAAATGAGCATGAGTAGAACTACCCAACACATGATCTTGAGTTAGCAGTGATCATACATGCACTGGAGATGTGGAGACACTATCTTCTTGGTAGGAGGTTTGTACTGATGAATGATCATATTTGGTTGAGGTATTTGTTTGATCAGCCAAATCTGAATGCCAGGCAAGCTAGATGGTTGGCCATGATCAGTGAGTTTGACTTCAAGATCAGGTACATAAAAGGTAAAGAGAACAAGGTGGAAGATGCTCTCATTATATGGGTACAGGTAAATCACTCGGTAGTTATGAGCTCCTATGGGACAGATCTATAGGAGAGGATCTTGCAAGCAGGTCAGTAGCATGTCAGGTATATGGAGATTGTGCACAAGTTGAAACGGGTTGCTAGTACAGGTATAGGTGGAGATACAGGTATAGGTACAGGTTTAGGCGCAAGTGCATAGGGTATGGATTATTGTCTTACAACAGATGGACTGCTTAGGTTCCGAGACAAGATATATGTATCGTATAACAGTGAGCTCATGATGGTCATCTTGAGGGAGTTTCATGCGAAACCCTATTCAGGTCACCCAGGTTACCAGAAGACACTGAAAATAGTGAAGGAATTCTACTATTGGCTAAATTTGAAGAGGGATATACTGGAGTTTGTGGTGAGGTGTTTCGACTGTCAGCGAGTGAAAAAATCCATAGTGTAAACATACAAGTGGAAAAGTGGTGAGAATACAAGTGTTTAGTGTGAGCAGAGTGGGAGTAGTGCACGAGAAAAGGGAAGGAAATGAGGTTTCCATTTCGGAGGAATATTTGGGAAAGAGATGTTTCAAATTCTTCATGGCAACACACTACAGCCATTCCAATATGGTTTGGTTTGTAAACCGTTGCATGGTACGTTTTCATTTGTGAACGGGAACCCACGGATCAAAAATGCCAATCAAATGGCTCCATATTAGAGAGATCAAATGACTCCAGATTCGATGAATGCAACCTTAGTATGTCGAATATTCCATTTTGATAATTGACCATAAAAGGGAATCATCCAACGTGGAATGCAGATGTTGTGTTGATAGGAGATGATTGGGAGAGAGGACAAGGTTGGGTAGTTCTTTGTAAAGGAATCACCATGTCTTAGAAAGCACAGAAAATTTGATTGCATCTCTAATGTGGAGCTTAGAGAGGATGAGGGAAAGGACACAGTTGGGTAGTGCAGACAATCTATCGAGATCCATCATCATCACTTGAAAAGAAATTCAAAAATATTCTCTCTCAACAATGGATTATGCAGTGATTGGATTAAACGAGTCCTCAAATGAAAAAGCAAATGAAGGTGAGTGAACTGGTCTAAGCTAGAACAATCTAATTTCCAAATGCAGAGCAATGAAAGAAATATTGATAATATTTTCAAACATCCGTATTTGTTAGCTCTGCTATTAATTTCAACATTTGAAGTTCAAACGCAGGCTTGATCGGTTATATATGATAAAGAAGGGGATTTGCAGCAGCCATACGACCCAGTCCTCATCACTCCACTTACACTATTATATCTCTCAATACCTCCGTTTTCCTCTAAATTTCTCCATAACTTTTTCCCTCGGGTACCAGGCGCAAAGTTAAACCCATGAGACCTTGGTCATATAACCGCGCGCATACAAAAAAAATGCTATCACATCAATCAATAAACATGTGCATTATTTCCCGCCTTCTGATCATCCATCTCATGATCTGACGGCAATCACACCTCCCGCCGCCGAAACCTGCCCGTGCGTTAACTCTTGATCGCAGTGGTTTTCTGCCTATCCCATCGTCCACGTGTCACCCTCCAACTTTGATCATTGGTTGTTGTATGAATACTGCCGCACACCAAAAGCGGTGCGATAATTACCACCATCCACCCAAAACCACTTTCCCGACCATTAAATTCCCTGCAGCTTCCGTGCCCATTGACCTTGGATCTCCCTGCCCAAGATCCAATGGCCCACGATCTCCCTGCTCCCCTATCTTCCGATATCCTCTGTAGAATGATCTCCTCCATCCATATATGTGATCTGACAGCTCATAGTCACTCCGCCCCATGTCTTCCCATCACCTCCCACCATGAGATCTCAACCGTCCGTCAGTTCCATCCAACGACTAACATTCATTCCCAGCCCTTTGTTCATTTTCCATGTAGTTTTCATGTGTTTGGCCTATGCCATACTTCCAAGGGATGAAGGCAATCACCCACTAGCACTCTGCGTAGATTATCTTCAACTACCTCATTCAAGAGACAACACAGCCAAGGAAGGAAAGTACAGCCTCGAGCAGTGAAATGCCTTCAGCAGTTATGGAACTCCTTCAATATAGCATTCCACCTATTTGAGAAGGACAACAAAGTACCAGAGAAGGTTAAAATTCATTCATGGAAATAGCAGATTGTATCAGAGACCCATATCAGATAGTTAAGGTGGTTGGTGGTCCATTATGACCCCTCCATGCATAGGAGAGCAGATATTTTTGTAATCAACCTCCATATATATCGAAAAACAAGATGTAATGAGGGTTGACGGATATTGTTTTGATGTAAAGTTCAACTTCTGGAGATTGTAACTACTGCGATACCTGCAACATCTGGTCTTCATTTTCAGCTAATGCAAGCTTCTTTTGTTGTTAATTGCTCACTTTCCACTTCTTCTTTGTTCCAGGTTGTGCCTGTTATGAATTTTTCATGTGCTCTTGATGTTTAGCATTAGAGGGGTTGTCATCCCACCTCTGTGTTAAAATCTAGTATGTATCATTGAGTGTGTATGCAGGTTTCTGTTATTTTAATGCCAGAGAGCTGTCATCCTGTCTGTGCATTAGGAAATAGATTTACAGACCTTTTAACTGGTTGCAGCCGGCCATCACAGGGTCCTGTGCATCTGCTGGTGTGGTCAGTATTCTCCATCTTCACCTGTTCCTCAAACTGTGAGTAATTGGTGGTCTAAAGCCTTGTAGTCTGGGGGTGTTCACCCATGTCTAGGGTTAAGCATAGTAGAAGTGGTTATCTGGCTTGAATATGCATCATTCCTTCCATTCATCCACCATTTTTCAACATTTTTGTTGAGTTTGTAATGTTCCCGAGCATCTCTGATATACAACCTAGGAGAGTTTCTTGGGGTGATAACATTAATTGCGCTGTTGCCAGGGAGAGGAGATTAAAGCTCAGCTTCCCTAGGAGAACGACACAGTTCCAAATTTTGATGATAGACAAGGTCTGGGCACATTTCTGGTTGTAATCATCTATCTGGTGACTCCATTGGAGGAAGACCAACCTTTGGCGACTCCACATTGAAGTTCTGGCTCAGTTTGTGAGACATACTCGAAGAAATCCTCATAAATCACCAGCTGAACCAGTGCTTGACCCTGAGAGGAATGTCAAATCAAATAAAGCATCATAGAAAGGGGCATCATGATCAGGTAAGCTTAAGAAATCTCATGCATCTCTGAAAGATAAAGTTATAGTTGAAGATATATAGTTTGAAGATTTAAAGCCCAATATTGTTAATAAGGAAATTCCTTCATAGATTAATACAGCCCCTTGTCCATCTAGTTCCCCTTTGAATCTCAGTCCAAATAAATCTTCCCAACCAGTCAAAACATCCCTTTGTCTCTGTCATCTATTTCATTGTTTCAAACTGCTCAATCTGCTAGTATCCTTCCACATATCCCAATCATGGCAGGCCAGTAAGCACCCACGAAGATAGAAAGAATTGTTGCTGCTAGATATGGACCATTGGTCTTGCCTGTTCCTTTAAATCCCATTCCCGTGGGAGAATATCAGAAGTATATGCCCAAGTTCACTGGCATAGAGGGAGTGACAGCAAAAGAACACCTAGAAGATTTCTACAGTTATGCTGATAATTTAGATATAAGTGAAAATGATGTATGGATGAGAGTTTTTGTATAGAGCCTTGATGGAGAGGCTAGGAAGTGGTTTAGAGAATTACCCCAGAGATCCATTGCTAATATTGAAGCCTTAGATGATACGCTTTTGAAGCACTGGGGAGATAAAAAGGACTTCTTGTACTACCATACTGAGTTTGGTAACCTGAGGAGGGAAAATGGGGAATCATTGCCTGATTTTAATAAAAGATTCAATCGTATGTATAGTAAGATACCAGCTGAGGTAAAGCCTACCCCCACCTTTGCCAAACTCGCTTATGCCAATGCTTTTGACTTTTATTTCTGCCTATTGTTGAGAGAAAGGAAATGTGTTACTGTGGAAGACATGCAGGATGCAGTGCTAGAAGTAGAGTCTAATATCATGGCTGTAGAAAAGCTCAAAAGTAAAGCTGACAGAAGGAGGCAGAGAGGTCAGGCTTCTACCTCCTCTACATCTTCTTCAGAACCTAAATTAGATAAAATGACTAAGATGATAGAGTCATTGGCTGTTGAAATATCTAAGTTGAAGGTTGAGCAGAATTTAGGAAAAACAATGCAGTAGAACACATTTGCTCTAAGAAATCCCAATCCTTTCAGAAGAGCAAATGAATAGTTTCAAATTATTCAGAGAAGTGAAGAATCAAAAGAATAACAGAAAGTTAAAGCTCCTTTCCCAAATGTAGTTATGGAGGAGGAACAATTTGAAGATGAGGATGAAATTCACTGCATGGAAGATAAAGGCAGTGCTGAATTTTTTACATTGGCTGCGTATGAAGAATCATTGCTGCAGGAATGAGACAGTCAAGAATGGGATAGGGAGGTTGTCCTACAAACTGAGGAGCAGCGAAGATACAATCTGATGTCAAATGCAAAAAATGTCAAGGAGAATACTGCCCAAAGAGATGTTGTCCAAATAGAGTCACAAAATATCAGGCAGAGAAGGCCAGCAGCTGACCCAGTCATCCTCAAAGCTCTAGTTCAAGAGGTAAGAGGTTCTGATAAGTTTCCTTCTTCTTTAAGATTTGAGTCAGAAGTTCAAAATTTGAAAATATCTGTGCCCTTGATAGAGTTGGTGAAAAGTGAAGTATTTAGAAAACCTATCCTTGAAGCTCTGGAGCTAGAAACCACAGAAACCTCCACGGACTCTGTCAATTTGCAAGATGACAAGCCTTCTGTTGTGCTTAGCTCCATGATTGAACCTGCTGATAATAATTCTCCATCGTTTTACGTCTCCTTCACCATTCATGACAAAATCCTCCAAAATTTCCTGCTAGAGACAAGGGCCAACCACAGTTTAATGCTTAAAGCTATCATGGAAGAGTTAGGCCTTGATATCACCAGACCATATCATGATTTCTTCTCTTTTAATTCAAGAAAGGTGAAATGTTTGGGATTGATCAAAGATCTAGCCATTACCCTAACTCAGCTGCTCATGAAGAGTATGATAATGGATATTGTGGTAGCAAATGTCCCTCCTAAGTTTGGCATGCTTATGTCTAGAGAATGGATTAAGAGACTAGGTGGGACATTACAGAATGATCTATCTTATGCCACTGTCCCAGTTTTTGGAGGAGAAAGCAGGAGACTATAGAGAAGCATAGCTAGCATACATCAACAACAATGAGAAAAATCCTACTAATCATCCCATATATGCTGTGGACACCGATTTTGGAGCATGTATCCTCCAAATAGAAGAATCTCATAACGCCTCAATGCAGATTAGGAAACTAGCAGTTCAGGCTGAGAAAGAGCAAGGAAGTCAAGTTTGGGAGATGTTCTTTGATGGAGCATGTTCAAGGGACACTGCAGGAGTAGGGGTTGTGTTGATATCTCTAGAACAAAAAAGCACACAACTATCTTTTAAGCTGGCTTTTCAAGTCACAAACAATATAGTAGAATATGAGACTTTGCTATTGGGCCTTAACTCAGCAAAAGACAGATGAATCAATAAGATAAAGGTGTTTGGAGATGCTGAATTGATCATTCAGCAAGTAAATAGAACATTTCAAGCAAAGCACCCAAGGCTAAAAGCATACATAGATGAGGTATGGAGAATCAAAGATTCTTTTAATTATTTCTGTATTTCATATATTCCTAGAGCCCAAAATCAGCTTTCTGATTCCCTTGCCATGTCTGCTAGTCTGTTTAGTCCTCCCTTGCCTCCCAGACTAGTTTATGAAGTCCAAATGAAGTATAGGCCATCCTTGCCTCATAATGTCCATCATTGGAAAGTTTTTGATGATGATGATGAGATAAATAGGTTTCTGCAAGTCATTGATGAGTTTTCTGAAATGAAAATTGACCAAGAAAATGAAGCCTTGGAAGAAAGCCCCCAATCCCAGCTTAGAAATAAAATTGGTAAAAATAGCATTGTCCAGCTTCCCAGCAATTATATTCCTAAGGGTTTAGTTCCTCTAGAAAGACTGTTTGACCAAAATGATGTGCCTTACAAGGCTGCTCGGAAAGAAGACCGATCTGCAATCTATAAGCATGATATACGGAGTCTAGGTCAGCCTAGATACATAAATTTGTCCACTCATATGTCTACTGACCAAAGTTCTGAATACTGCAAATTAATGAAGAAATTTGCTGATGTGTTTGCCTGGGAGTATAGTGACCTGAAAACTTATGATAAAAAGATTATTTAGCATAAAATCCCTTTAGAGAAAGACACCATTCCTTTCAAACAGAAGCTGAGACCAATAAATCCTATGCTTCTTCCTCTAATTGAAAAATCGCTAGCTGCCAAGATTATAGTTCCTCTTAGATATTCCAAATGGGTAGCCAACCTAGTAGTGGTGAGGAAGAAAAGTGGAGAAATCAAACTGTGTGTTGATTTCAGAAACTTAAAAAAATGCTCTAAGAAAGACAACTATCCTCTACCCAAGATGGAGCATTTGCTGCAGAATGTCTCAGGAGCCAAAGTGATGTCTTTCCTGGATGGATTTTCAGGGTTTAATCAGATTGTTGTGCATCTAGATGTCCAAGAGAAGACTGCATTTACCACTCCTTGGGGCACTTTTATGTATGCCAAGATTTCTTTTGGATTGATGAATGCTGGAGCAACCTTTCAGAGAGCTATGGATATATCATTTGTAGGAGAGAAGGATAAATTTGTCCTTATCTACCTTGATGACATAACAGTATACTCCAGCAGCCATCAAAATCATTTGCAGCATTTGAAAAGAGTGTTTCTGAAGTGCAGAAGGTTTTGGATTTCAGTCAATCCTAAAAAGTCATAATTTGCTTTAGAAGAAGGCAAGCTGTTGGGACATAGTGTTTTTGTTGCAGGTGTCCATATTGATCCAGAAAGAGTAAAAGCAATACAGACTTTGTCTGTCCCAAGATCGAAGAAAGATATCCAATCCTTTTTGGGCAAAAATAATTTTGTAAGGATGTTTATACCAAATTTTGCAGAACTGGTGAAGCATGTTACCTCCATGTTGAAGAAAGGGTCAGAGGTCAGATGGATTGATGTAGCAAGAGGATCTTTTGAGTCCATCAAAAAAGATATTATGGAGGCTCCCACTAATAAGTCCGGACTACAACAAGGAGTTCCATATATTTTCATTTTCCTCTGAAGACACTATTGCAACAGTTTTGTCGCAAGCAGATGAAGAAGGTTCAGAGCATCTGGTGGCGTTTTTCAGCAAAAACTTAAGGGATGCTGAACTGAGGTATGACATTATTGAAAAACAAGCATATGCTCTTATCAAATCCTTGAAATCTTTCATAGTTTATATCCTGCATTCTTGTAGGTTTTAACCCCGTACAGAAATTACCTGCATACGAATTCTAAATCACAGAAAAATAAACAATGCGAGAGCATAACACATAAAACACATATACATAGAGATTTCCCCTGGATCCCAAAATCGGGACTACCAGCTTGATTTTTCATTATTTTCCTTTCAATGTTACAATACATATTTATACATGCCGAAGCATCCAATACCATGGACCAAACCATCACGTCCAAAACCATGGACCGAAAACCATAGGTAGGTTCGCCCAACGTAATATAGGGTCCAAAAAAAAATTTCCCGGGGCGCTGCCCCGGACCCCGTAGAGGGGGGCTACCCGCCCCCCCTCTAACCCCCCGGTTCACTACGTGCGTTAGTCATGGAAAGAATATAACACATCCCAACAATCTCCCACTTGTTGTTTTCTTTCCACACGGGGCCACAGGAGAGCTTAGTCATTTTTCCAGCCCTGAAATGCCCATTGTTTCTCTACACCAAGAGAACTTCTCAGAGCTCACAAATTTTGTCAATGCATCTGCAATATTCTTCAAAGTGTCCACCTTTACCAGCAACACCTTTTTGTCTTCTATCATATCCCTCACAAAGTGATACTGAACATCAATGTGCTTTGTCTTTGAATGATAAGCAGGGTTCTTTGCCAAGAAAATTGCACTTTGGCTATCACAGTCTATTCTTATAGCTCCCTGTACTAACCCCATACTTGAACACAATCTCTGCGACCAAACAACTTCCTTGCTTGCATGAGTGGCTGCCATGTATTCTGCCTCTGTAGTTGATAGTGCCACTACAGATTGTTTCTTACTCATCCAACTGACTGCACCTCCAAATAGGTTAAACACATACCCACTTGTAGATCTTCTCTGATCCAGATCTCCAGCCCAATCTGCATCAACAAAGCCACGAATATCCAACACTCTGTCCAATCCTGGTCTTCCTTGGTAGCACAAGCCATAATCACTAGTGCCACACAAATACCTGAAAACCCACTTCACTGCTGTCCAGTGCTCCTTCCCTGGTTTTGACATAAACCTGCTCAATACTCCCACTACATGTGCAATGTTTGGTCTAGTACAGACCATTGCATACATCAGGCTACCAACTGCACTCGCATATGGAACACGGGACATGTCCTCTTCCTCTTCTTGTGTCTTGGGACACTATTCAGCAGATAACCTCACACCTACAGGAATAGGAACCTTCACCGGTTTACTATCCTGCATATTAAACCTCTGCAGTATTGTCTTAACATACTTCCTCTGGTTTAACCAAAGCTTCCTCTTTGCCCGATCTCTTTTAATTTCCATGCCCAAAATATAGTTTGTAGCACCAAGATCTTTCATGTCGAATTTGGAGGACAATTGGGTCTTCAAATCCTGGATAATTTCTTTGTCATTTCCAATGAGCAACATATCATCCACATACAAGACCAGATAAATAACACAGTCACCAATTAATTTAAAATACACACAGTGATCTGCTTTTCTTCTGGTGAAGCCAAGTCCTCTTATAAATGTATCAAATTTCTGATACCACATCCTTGGTGATTGTTTTAACCCATACAGAGACTTCTTTAACTTGCATACCATTTCTTTCTTACCCTTCACTGCAAAGCCTTCAGGTTGCTTCATGTAGATTTCCTCTTCCAAATCCCCGTGAAGAAATTTTGTCTTCACATCCATCTGTTCTACCTCAAAATCAAAAGCAGCAGCAACAGATAAAAATAACCTAATAGAAGTTACCTTGGCAACAAGAGAAAAAATATCACCAAAATCAATTCCCGGCACCTAGGAATAACCTTTTGCTACCAACCGAGTTTTGTATTTCTCCACCTTCCCTTCTGCATTTGTCTTCTTTTTGAACACCCATTTACTGCCAATGGGTTTCCTTCCAGCTGGCAACTCCACTAGATCCCAAGCCTCATTTTTGTGCAAAGATGCCATTTCATCAACCATGGCCTCTTTCCAGAGTTTTCCATCCTCTCAATCCACTGCTTCCTTCACAGTTCTGAGATAATCATCAGTAACAGACAAAGCAAAATTTGAATAGAAAGCAGATGGACTATACCTTTCTAGCTTCCTTCTTTCTCGAATTGATCTTCTCAGAGCCGGAGTTTGTGGCTCTTCATATTCTGATTCCTCCTCTGTTGTAGAGTCTGATTCTTCCTCCTTTAGCTCAAACTCTATCTTCTTAGGTTCCTTTGGTTGGACTTCATGTTTAATAACATCTTTTACCTCTCTAAACACCACATCTCGGCTATACACAACCTTCCGTGTGACTGGGTTCCAAAGCTTATAACATTTTAAACCATCCTTATACCCAATAAAGATGCACTTTTCGGATTTACTATCCAACTTGGTTCGTTTCTCCTTTGGAACATGTACATATGCATCACATCCAAATACCCTCAGATGTGAAAGAGAGGGTTTCTTACCAGTCCATACTTCTTGTGGAGTCTTATCCTCCAACGCTGATGAAGGTGACCTGTTGACCAAGTAACATGCAGTATCCACCGCCTCTGCCCAGAATTCCTATCCTAACCCGGCACCACTGAGCATGCTTCTTGCCCTTTCCATCAATGACTTGTTCATTCTTTCTGCGACTCCATTTTGCTGAGGTGTATATGGAGTAGTCTTCTACCATGCTATACCACACTTCTTACAGAATTCTTCAAATTCCTTGCTGCAAAACTCTCCACCATTATCTGTCCTCAGCACCTTTATCTTCTTCTCTGTCTGATTTTCCACCAGAGCCTTAAATTCTTTAAACCTGTCAAAGACTTCAGATTTCTTATTAAGGAAATTTATCCATGTATTCCTTGAGAAGTCATCTATAAATGATACATAGTACACAGACATACCGAGTGATGGAACCTTCACAGGTCCAAACACATCACTGTGCACAAGCTCTAATATCTGTTTCACCCTCTTAGCACCAGAGGGGAAACTCACCCGATTCTGCTTCCCATATACACAATTTTCACAGAAATCAAAATCCAGAGAGCTATTACTCATACCTTCTACCATACCTTTACCATGAAGTATTCGAAGGCCCTTCTCTCCAATATGTCCAAGCCATTGATGCCACAACATGGTCTTCTCTCCAGAGACCACTAGATTTTCAGCTCCACTTTCAGGAACTATAGAACTATTGCACCCATCAACAACAGTGCTACCTTGTAGCTTGTACAAAGTTCCAGTCCGAACTCCCCACATCAATACTAGTGCTCCCTAAACCATCTTGCAGGTATCCTTCTCGAACACTGTTTTTACACCTGCATCATCCAACTTGCTTACATAAATCAGATTTCTGGCCAATGCAGGAATATGCAAAACACCTGGAAGTGTTCTAACCCTTCCACCTTGAAACTTCAACTTTACTTTTCCGCGACCAATGATTCTAGCCTTCCTGTTGTCTCCTAAGAAGACATCACCACCATCGTATTTCTCATACTCGCAGAACCACTCTCTATGGGGAGTGAAGTGAAAGGATGCACCTGAGTCAATCAACCATGCCTCATGATCTACATGTGTACTTGAAGAAGCCAAGTACACATCCCCACCTTCATCTGAGGTGGTTTTCGCCTCTGCAGAAGGAGCATCATCATATCCCTTTCCTTTATCAGGAGCTTTAGATTTACAGTCCCTTTTGAAGTGCCCTTCCTTTCCGCATTTCCAGCACACCACCTTTACAGTTTTTCCTGGAGATTTAGATCTCCCTCTAGATTTAGATCTCCCACTCGATGACTTATTTTTGTTTCTATTCTGGGACTGTCCTCGTACAGACAAGGCATCACCATTTTGGCTCTCCATATTTTTTCGTCTCATCTCCTCCGTTAGCAAGGATGAGACTATTTCATCAAACTGCAAAGCAATTGCATTGCTACCTATTGTAATAACCAGACTATCCCACGAATCTGGTAGAGAACACAACAAAGTGATGCACTTATCTTCATCTGAGATTTTAATATCAACAGACGCTAACTGACTTACCACAGTATTAAATGCATTTAGATGCTCTATCACCGAGTCTCCTTCTTTCATCCTCAGGTTATACAGCTTTTTCTGCAGGAACAGTTTATTCACTAGAGACTTAGATTAGTACAAAGTCCCTAACTTGTCCCACAAAGCCTTCGCCGTAGCTTCCCTTGATACATTCAGCAATACTGAATCTAAGACACACAATCGTATTGTGCTCTTTGCCTTCTGATCCAACTTCTTCCATTCTTCATCGGTCACTCCCGTTGGTTTAGTACCTGGATCTACCGCGATCCACTGATCTTTATCCACCAACAGATCCTCCATCTTGAGTTTCCACAACTCAAAACTCTGACCATTGAACTTCTCGATCTCTATCTTTCCGCTGCTCGCCATCTTCTTTCACCACCAGAATCGATCTCACAGATCTCCCACTAAACAGGGTCTACCACAGGCCCGAGCGAAACCCCTCAGCAACAAAGGCGTCCCCTTGAAGCCAAAACATCTCCGATACCAAATGTAGGTTTTAACCCCGTACAGAAATTACCTGCATACGAATTCTAAATCACAGAAAAATAAACAATGCGAGAGCATAACACATAAAACACATATACATAGAGATTTTCCCCTGGATCCCAAAACCGGGACTACCAGCTTGATTTTTCATTATTTTCCTTTCAATGTTACAATACATATTTATACATGCCGAAGCATCCAATACCATGGACCGAAAACCATCGCGTCAAAAACCATGGACCGAAAACCATAGGTAGGTTCGCCCAACCTAATATAGGGTCCAAAAAAAAAAATTCTCGGGGCGCTGCCCCGACCCTGTAAAGGGGGGCTACCCGCCCCCCTCAAACCCCCCAGACAGGGTGGGCTGCCGCCCCTCTGTGACCCCCCCGCTGTGCAATCAGCGCAACGAAGGGGGAGCTCCTCCCCCCCTCTAACCCCTCGGTTCACTACGTGGGTTAGTCGTGGAAAGAATATAACACAACCCAACAATTCCAAGATAATTGCATATGTACCCTCTACTGCAATAAAAGAGCTCTTGACACAACCTGATGCTGATGGAAGAAGGACTAAATCGATTGCAAAGTTGATTGAATTTAATATAGAGTTAAGGCTCACCAAGCTTGTTAGAGGTCAAGGTCTTGCCAGATTGTTAGCTGAAGAAAATTGCAGATCATTGGATATAGATTTCCTATGCATGATTGCATAAAGTGGTCAGACAGATGAAGAAGAAGAAGTAGATGAACTAGAGAGAAAGCAGTCAGTGGCCGAGAATCTAGCTTCTTGTGATTGGTATTCTGTAATAGTTAATTTCTTGCTGAAGCTAGAAATCCCTTCAAAACTTACTCAAAGTCAAGCTAGGACTATAAAGCTTAGGGCAGCTAAATATTGCATTAATGAAAATCTGCTCTATTGGAGGGATCCATCTGGAGTGCTTTTGAGGTGTCTAGACAAAGAACAATCAATAGAAGTTATGTGGCAGTTGCATTCCAGCATGTGTGGAGGACACCATTATTGGAAAACCACAACCCATAAGATCCTTAGAGCTGGGTACTATTGGCCCACTTTATTTTCTGATGTATTTTCATTTGTTAAATCTTGTGACAGGTGCTAAAGATTTGAATGAAAGCAGCAGTTGAAGTCCCTGCCCCTAAAACCAATACAGGAAAAAGGACCTTTTCAGCAGTGGGGCTTGGATTTTATTGGTGAAATCAATCCACATTCTAGTGGCCAGCATAGATAGATATTAGTAGCCACTAATTATTTTACCAAGTGGATTGAAGCAATCCCTACCAGAAAGGTTGATCATAATGTGGTCATGAAGTTTTTGACAGAGAATATCTTTACCAGATTTGGTTGTCCACATAAATTAGTCACAAATAATTCAACAGCCTTCAGGGCAAAGGAATTGGTGGAAATGTGTGATTCAATGGGTATTAAACTGGTTCATTCTACCTCATATTATCCTCAAGGAAACGGTCTAGCAGAATCTTCTAATAAAAGCCTGATAAGGATAATTAAAAAATTATTAGAGGAAAACAAGAAGAATTGGGATTCTAAGCTCAAGTATGCACTGTAGGCTAACAGAGTCACCATTAAAAGATCCACAGGTAATTCTCCTTTCAAGTTGGTATATGGTACTGAAGCTATATTCCCAATTCAGTTAACTCTCCTTGTGGCAAAATTCCTTCAAAAAGAGCAGAACAAGGAAGAAGACATGGAAAAAAGGATCACTGATTTGGCAGAGGTACATCAGATCCAAGAATAGTTGGTTGAAAGGGTTGCAGCACATCAGAAGAAGATCAAGTAGGCTTTTGACAAAGGGACAAAATTAGATAATTTTCCGGTTGGAGACTTGGTGCTGAAGTGGGATGCATTGAAAGAAAAGAAAAGAAATCATGGGAAATTTTATGCTTTCTAGACAAGGCCTTTCATTATTTCATAGATTCAAGGGAACAACACGTTCATACTGAAAAGTATGGGAGGAGAGGCAGTTTTTAATGGCCCAGTTAATGGGCGGTTTTTGAAAGTTTATGCCGTTTAAGGTCTTTGGCCTTAAAGTTGTAAATATTTTATTTTATCTGTCTTAGTTTAGGTTCAGTCAGACTCCATGCCCAATGGAACCCTAGGAGTTTTGCTAATTTGTTTTTCATCAGGAAGGCATTGATCTACAGGTTCTTAAGACCTCACAGGAAGGATCTCATTCCCAGAAGGAGCCAGTGTTAGCTCTGCTATTAATTTCAACATTTGAAGGTCAAACACAAGCTTGATCGGTTGTATATGATAAAGAAGGGGATTTGCAGCAGCCATACTACCCATTCCTCATCACTCCACTTACACTCTTATATCTCCCGATACCTCTGTTTTCCTCTAAATTTCTCCATAAATCATTTTTCCCTCAGGTCCCGGGCGCAAAGTTAACCCCATGAGACTGTGGTCATATAACCACACGCATACAATAAAAATGCTACCGGTGAGGCCCTTCCCTGTCACATCAATCAATAAATGTGTGCATTGTTTCCCGCCGTCCGATCATCCATCTCATGATCTGACAACAATCGCACCTCTCACCGCTAAAACCTGCTCGCGCGTTAACTCGCGATTGCGGTGGTTTTCCGCCTGTCCCATCGTCCACGTGTCACCCTCCTACTGTTATTGCTGGTCATTGTACGAATACCACTACACACCAAAAGTGGTGCGATAATTACGCCATCCTCCCAAAACCACTTTCCCGGTCGTTAAATTCCCCGCAGCTTCCTTGCCCGTCGACTATGGATCTCCCCTTCCAAGATCCAGTGGCCCACGATCTCCCTGCTCCCCTATCTTCCGATATCCTCTATAGAATGATATCTGCCATCCATATATGTGATCCAACAGCTCATAGTCACTCCGCCCTGCATCTTCCCATCACCTCCCACCATGAGATCTCAGCCATCCGTTAGTTCCATCCAGCGGCTAACATTCATTCCCAGCCCTTCGTTCATTTTCCATGCAGTTTTTGTGTGTTTGGCCTATACCATACTTCCAAGGGATGAAGGCGATCACCCACCAGCACTCTGCGCAGATTATCTTCAACTACCTCATTCAAGAGACATCACGGCCAAGGAAGGAAAGTATAGCCTCGAGCAGTTAAACGCCTTCAGTAGTTATGGAACTCCTTCAATATAGCATTCCACCTATTTTAGAAGGACAACAAAGTACAAGAGAAGGTCAAAATTCATTCATGGAAACAACGGATTGTATCAGAGACCCATATCAGAGAGTTAAGGTGGTTGGTGGTCCATTATGACCCCTCCACGCATAGGATAGCGGATATTTTTGTAATCAACCTTCATATATACCAAAAAACAAGATGTAATGAGGGTTGATGGATATTGTTTTGATGTAAAGTTCAACTTCTGGAGATTGTAACTACTGTGATACCTGCAGCGTCTGGTCTTCATTTTCAGCTAATGCGAGCTTCTTTTGTTGTTAATTGCTCACTTTCCACTTCTTCTTTGTTCCAGGCTGTGCCTGTTATGAATTTTTCATGTGCTATTGATGTTTAGCATTAGAGGGGTTGTCATCCCACCTGTGTGTTAAAATCTAGTATGTATCATTGACTGCGTATGCAGGTTTTTGTTATTTTAATGCCAGAGAGCTGTCATCCTGTCTGTGCATTAGAAAATAGATTTACAGACCTTTTAACTGGTTGCATCCAGCCATCACAGGGTCCTATGTGTTAGTTTTAGTCTTTGCAACCTTCCTCCAGTGATCAAACATGCTCTTACAAAGTGATTTTAAGGTGTCAAGGTCAAATTTTTTCATTTCAGTGAGTCTTCAAGTAAAATTTGGTCACTAGGTATTAGGTCTATGGTTTTATTTCACTCCTTTCAAAGTTGTCCAAATGTCAGTCCATGTCACCATTCAGCTGATTGTACCATCATTTAGAGGTTTGTCATCATCATGTCAGGTTCCACTGGGTCATTTTACACCTTGTTCATGCTTTAGTTGTGCCTAGGTAAGGTTCATTTCCCTCTCCTAGGGTTTTGAAGGCAATTTCTCTTGGATGGTCAAATCATCAGCAAAACTTGTATCCTGATGTTCATACACCTTCCCCTATCCTTAATATACCTTATTAAACACTTCCCATCACTGATATCCCTCAAATTCCTCATTTTCGCACAAACCCTAGTTTCTTGCTACAACTTGGCAATTTTCTAGGCTAGACCTGTGTTTTGCCCTTTTGGACCCCTTCCCCTCCCTCAATCTTTGAAATTCAACTTTCCCCTACTTCCTAACATCTCTCTCTACTTCCAAAAATTTTCTCAAGAATCTATAAGCCCCTTATCCCCTTCATTTCGCTTCATTTCAACAAATCCCCTGTTCCACACATCGGGGTAGGTTTTACTCAAATGATGTTTCTATGCAAGAAAAGATGAATTTTAGAAAAAAGAGAGAGGTTTTTGTTCAAAACCAGCCAAGGAAGGAACACCTCCTTCAATTTTTACACAGGTGTCATGGTTTTAGAGAAATGACAACAATACAGTTGCCTTGGGAGAATTGATGCACCTCTGAAGTGACCTTGGGAAAATCAAGTTTTCTCCTAGCTTGGTTGGAAAAATTACTTTTTTGATGAGCCAAATGATAATTAGACACAAATAGATTTCCAATGAGCTATCATGAGCTCAAATGGGAGTTGAGGAAGACCTTCAAAAGTTGATTGCAACAGTACTCTGCCTTTAGGCAGCCTCATTTTCCACATTTTGACCAGTCTTGGGAGATTTGACTTTTGACTAGGAAAATGAACTCCAAATTGAAAAATTATAGTTTGGTTGGAAAGTAGACTCAAATACCTTTCCAACAAGCTATCCTGTACCCAATTTTGACACCAAGAAGGCCTCCAAAGTCTCCTTCAAAAAGTGCTACACATTGGGTGGTGGCGCGGCGCATTGGGCAACTGGTGCAACACATTGGGCTGCAATTTCCAGTGCAAATTTACACTGGCATGACGCATAGAGAAGGCACAGCATGTTGGGTTTGAGGTGTGGCATATAGAGATAGCAAGCCCAAAATCTTCACCAATTAATTCCAAATTTCCCAATATGATTGTATCATCATTTTTGCAAGTAGGTTGAGCCTCTATCACTGCTTTTCATCCAATTTTGGTGCTTGTTTGATGGTGGTTGTCTTATGGTGGTTGGCTGAGAAAATCAAACCCTACCTCTCACTCCAAAGAAAACAGTGCTAGGGTTTGCATCAATTATTTGGCTGCCAAGTTATTCCCTCACTTTTCTACTCCCTCTCTCCATTTTTTTCTCATTTCCCTATTCCTTAAACCTACATATCCCTAAATCACTAATCCCATATCCCAATCCCATATCCCCATTCCCATTTCCAAAAATCCCACATGAAAATCCCCAAACCCTAGTCCTATACTAAAAACTCCCAAACTATTCTCTAATTCCCTATTCCCTTAACTAAACCCTACCCCAACAGTCCCTAAATCCCTCATTGTTTCCACCCTCCATAGTCCCACATATCACTCTTTCCCTTGGTGGCAAAAGTCAAAACACATCACAGCTCACCTACTTCTCCTCAAGAAACCATCCAAGAGTAGCAGGTGGACATCAAGGCCTTGTCCCTCAACTTGGAGAGGGCTAAGTGGATTATAAAATACCTGGAGTAGAGAAATAAGCAGCTTGAAGATTAGCAACCAATCATGGAGTTACAAAACATTCGGGAGAATCGCCAAGCTGCCCAAAGGAGGAGGGTGGAGCTCACTTCACTTGAGCAAGAGATCAATGCCGATTGGGAGTCTTGGCTTGAGAGAGCCAACGTCCACTTAGAGAGATTGTTTTAGAAGGCCAATAATGAGAAAAACATATTGAGGAACATGGCATATCATTACTTGGCAAGAAACAAGGTGTGCCAAGCTAGAATCAGGAGCTTGAAAGCAAAGTTGAAGAAGAGATCGAGGAGGCAAAAAGTGCAAGATAAACTTTAGATCTTGGCTGAGGATTTCTTGGCCCAACATAGCACTTGATGGAGATCACTCAACCCAAATTTCAAAATATTTGGGACACTTTTTGCATTTTTGAAATTTTTGGGCTAAAACACAGAAATTCCTACCCTACGCGCTGCGCCACCTGGCACTCGCTTTTGCTAGGAGCCTCCAAAGCACAAAAACTCAGCATTTTTGGATTTGGCATGAAAAATTATGCTTGCCTACCTATGGCCAAGAAATTTGGGCAGGTTTTGAGCCCTCAAAAAGGTCAAAAACACTCAAAAAATGACCTCACTGCCCCTATTTTGACACACAGGAAGTAGTGTTGGGAGAATGGACTTTTGGAGGGGCAAATGGAGGCCAAATTGAAAAATTCCACTTGGGTTGGAAAGTAGACAGGTAGAAATTTCCAACAAGCACACTTGGAGCTCATTTAGACACCAGGAAGGCCTCCAAAAGTGGGTCCAAATAGGCACGATGCATAGAGAATCAGGAGCGACGCAAAGAGAAAAAATTGCAAGTTTGACCAAGTTTTGCTCTGTTTTTCACCCAGCTTTGGCTAGTTTGAATTTTTCACGTTCCTAATGGTAAATTTGTGATGTAATTTGATGAAAATTGATGGATCATGAAGTAAATATGTCAAATTTTCACTCATGGAGGTAGATTCATCCATAAAAAGTTAGTTTGCAACTGAATGAATTAGTTCCCTAGTTTAGAGAGGCAAGCTATTCCACTGCCTAATTTGTAGTTCTCAGTTTAGAATTAGTTGGAACAGCTCCTAAACTTGTGAGCTCGACCCCTGGAGGCTAGGATGAGTTTTTGTTTGCCTATATCTTATGTTTTTCAGTCATTAGCATGGTTGGACTGTAGAGAAAGAAAAGAACTTCATTGTACACTCATATTTTCATTTTGGCTAAGGAATTGAGACCAGGATTTGCAGCACTCTTTGGGATTCATGTGGCAATTTGTCTTGGTACAATGCTTTCTTTTGTAATTGTGAATTTGCTTATGTATTATGTATGCCATTCTCTATCTTGTTTCTTCTGAACTAAACAAACAAGAGTGTAAGTAGAATCCATTGAAATTGCAGTGCTCTACTTGAAATTTTCTTTAGTTATTTGATGTTTTCAACTGTTTGGAGAGGATCCATGATTGCTCTTGCCCTCTTCAACACCTCACCTATCTATTCCTTCCATCTCATTCAATTTTAAGTGCCAAAAATTGCCTACCTTGCCCCATTGAGATCTCTGCAGGACTGAGCCTCAATCCCCGCACCCAAAATCCATCTTTCCATCTGAGCCAACAAAATCATCACTTTATTCAATCAAAACTCTCTTTCACATATACCTAGCCTAATATCAGAAGATATTGTAGTCATCTCAAGCCCTCATTCAATCATAATTTGTTGAGATTGACCTGGAGAGAGCCCTCTCCTACCTGGTAGGGCTAGCTACCAGGCTGAGCATGGTCTAATGTTGGCCCTGGATCCTACCTTTTCAGCCTGAGGTAAATCTAGGCACTAACATTATGCATTTGCTGGTGTGGTTAGTATTCTCCATCTTCACCTGTTTCTCAAACTATGAGTAATTGGTGGTCTAAAGCCTTGTAGTCTGGGGGTGTTCACCCATGTCTAGGGTTAAGCATAGTAGAAGTGGTTATCTGGCTTGAATATGCATCATTCCTTCCATTCAACCACCATTTTTCAACATTTTTGTTGAGTTTGTAATGTCCTCGAGCATCTCTGATATACAACCTAGGAGAGTTTCTTGGGGTGATAACAGTGTCCGATAGGACATAGACTCGTGTTGCGGCCTCAAAATTCTGCTACAGAAACATGGGGGATAATCACTCGGTTCAGACCTTATGACAACTCATTTTCAATTTAAAGTGGTGGCTCTAACTGGGGATAATGGGACTAGTTTCCCAGTGTGTGTTTCAAGATGAGAGTGGGTGGTTCGCGACTATTTACAATAGAATAATGATAATCTCCATGACGTATTCTATAATGCAATTCTCTAACTAACTTATTCTAATATAAACCTGAGTATTCCTGTGTGGTATGCTATCTACAAAGATATCTGCTTAACATGTGATAATAAAGGTTAATCACAACTAAACATAGATGGTAATGTATAAAGATAATTCCTTTGACAAAATGGTTAGTCAAAGAAATTTATAAAATATATCGCATATATGATGAGTTATATATGAAAATCACAATTCCAGCTAGGCATCATACAAAGTGTAATTAACGCTTATTAGAAAAAATAAATCTCACATACAATTCATGAAAGTAAAGTTTTTCCACTAATTAAATGAAAACAGAATCAATCATACAAGATAACAGTACCATATGTGCGAAATCCTGCTCATTTGACAAATGACAGACCAACTTCTTTCTTCAAATCAAATTGTCTCCCAAGAATACAATAGTGCATCAACAAAGGAAAGTAGTCTGATATCTAAAAGAAACGATCATGTTCCATAATTTCACCAAAGAATTCACAAACTTACAATAGCGCATTCTTTGCAAATTTTTTTGATAAAATTCTAGACCCTTCTCTAAATGCATGAGAAGGGTATAAATACTATTCTAACTAATGTGAAAAAATAGATTATACAAAATTTGAGGAGGCTTCAAACAACCTTCCTCCTAAGTAGTTAACTAACTCCAAAAATAAACAGTGTCTAAATGAATAGAACTAAGAGGATGACTTGCAGTCTTCCAGCTTGTCCTTCAAATCACATATATCATTTGTTGGTTGAATTTGAGGAGGTGCCCCAAAATGTGTCCTGAGTTGTCCTGTGAGAATCGCATCGGTGAGAGGTAGCAACATTGGCTGATTCATATGAGAGAATAGTTGAGAGTCATAATCTGGAGGTGCAACTTGATGAGGTACTGCCAATATGAATCCCAGTAGGTCTTGGTCAATTTTCTAATTGCCTCCCTTTATGTATCCGCATGTTCCTACCATATTTTATACAGAGCATTTAAATCAGGCATTTCTTTCAGATTTCCTTCTTTAATCAGGTTGGTGGCAAACAGGGTGTGGTTCATAGCCTTAATGAGTTTCTTTGATACCTCACCTACCCTTGCAACTGCTAAGTCGTCCTATTTTATTCTCGCATCCCAATCCATGAAAAGAATGTCCTTATGAGTTTCCTCAATCTCGAGAAAATTGGCTTTCCTTCCATCTTATTTTTCCTGCCATTCGATCAACTCAGAGATTCTAGTGTTTAAATTATTAAAATCGGTTATCTGGTCAATTGCCTTATCTGTCAGTTAGTTGCTAGTGGTCAGATAAGGAATAATGTGTGACATATTTGGGCAGAAATGATCTTGTCGTTTCACTAAAGGGGAATTAAATCCAGTGCCTCTTTAACGAACTCTTCAGTAGTGAGAACATCCTTGTACCTTTACATGGCTTGTTGTAATTCTTGGAGTTGCATTTTTTTGGCCGATATATCAGATTCATGACTTATTTTCAGGACCTTCATGTTTTGTTGCAATTGGGCAAGCTGCTCAGCCGCTTTCCTATTTATGCTTTCTTTCTCTGCTTCGAGTTGTTGCTTGAGCTGTGAAACCTTCTCCTCTTTTTCCCTTAACAAAGTAGAGACTTGAGTAGACTTGTCTATAGTGGTCGATGCATATGCTCCTATGAACTGTGATAGTCTAGTCAAGTTCTTGGATGGATTGAAAGGAATATCCTTCCAAACTATATCCATCGGTTCATTTCCAGGTGGGAATTCGGGTGTGTCTACCCTTTTCCTTTTTCTTTGCCTTCTTACTATAGCCTTGTGTAGAGGACTATAGAACACATCAAGTGGAGGTATTTAAGTTACTTTCAAAACTATTTCTGATGTGGGTAGAGCAGGGATAATTTCAGTATGCTGGGACATTGTCACTTGTTCGTCCACAAGCTTGGACTTCTCACCAATATTCTTGGGCTCCGTATCCTTATGAACATGCAGAGGAGTTTTATACTCCATTGTTTCTTGGGTATTTTTCACTTTGGGAGTGCCTTGAAATTTCTGATTAAACTGATCTCACTCCTGCTCCAAACTACTGCCTTTGACATCTGAACTGATTTCTGTAGTCGGGGTGCTCATCACTTGTTTCTCACCTGACTTCCTACTGGACTCAGCTATGTTAACTGTGCCTTGGGGTTTCCCTATGTCTGGTGTGTTCCCAGTATTTACCTGAGAATTTGCTTGAGAACTATGATCTTCACTATCAACAGTGACACTTGGTGTAAACTTATCCTCAAGCTTTAATAAATGCATTGGGATCACTTCGAGCCTTTCATTTCTGAATTCCTGAAAGATTTGAAAATCTTTAGGTTTCAGATTCGCCTTTGCCCATTCCAACGCTTGTTCGAAGGATTTTACTGACTTTAACAAGTCTTCAAAATCATTATCCTCATGGTTTTATTCCTTGAGCTTTACTGCAATACTGATATTATGTGCCACGTTGTCTGGAACAAATTTCCTCTTAGGAAATGTATGAAGCCTGAGGGCTTCCATGTGTGCTGACTCCTTAGTATCATGAACAAAATTTGCTAAACCAAAAGAACCGCACTTGACATGAAAAGAGGGTCATAATGATTTCTTATTGTCTTTGAGAACTTTAGTCAGGCCTTTTCCCACAGTCTGGTAGGAAATCTCTCTTGCTAATAATTTATCATAAACATATAAAGGAAGGACATGTGGATCAACTGTGCTACCAAAAACCCTAATGTAGGTGGACCATTCTTCAAAAAAACATTTTCCGACAGTAAACATGTCTGTTGCTGCTTCTTGGGAAAACCTGGGGGCTATCTGATTGAAAATTATTTGATGTAGGGGAAAAACAACAACATGAAATATTTTATAGAAGTGAGGTATATAATGCAATTCCCATGTTTGTTAATGACTGAGATGGATTGGATAGGGGTCCTATAAGGTCCACTTCCAACCCATGGTTGGAAATGTCATGCAAAAATAGATGGCATCCATAATGTAGGCACTAAAATAGAATGGAGGGAGGTTACCTGGAGAGGAGGCTCTCTTCTATCAATATTTAGTAATGGTGGTGGCTAGATTATCATATATGATGGAGGGCCAATTCATGATGTGGGAATTAACACAAGCATCAATCATAGGAATCCATTCTATGGAAAACTTAGTATTATTAGGTAACCTATATAATCTACTTAACATAGTTGTTCCATAGTTGTAGGGGTTTGCCAAAGAGGCTATAGCATACATACCCAATTTTTCATATTTGAATTTGTTGTCCAATACTCTCCAACCCTGAATCAACTTGAAGGGGTTCGAGTTCTTCTTTGTGAAGTTGGCCACAAATTTCTTGTCATAGATATCCTGAGGATCAGGTATGTGGTACATTTTCTTCAAGTCCTCTGCTCTGAACAACCCTATGAGCTCCATTCTTGAATTCTTGAATTTCCTATTTTCAATGATGAGGTTTTTGATCAGCCACTTGATCATATCCATCTATGGGAAGATTTTATCTCTTGCTCCTATCCTATGAAGGAAAGAATAGGAAGCATCCCTGAATTGAAGTCCTGAAGGTTTTGTTGAGTCAGTTGTTGCTCTCATGACAGTGATTTTAGGATGTTTGTCCTCAAGCCTATTGTATATGACCTCCCAAGTTGTTGCACCTATAGCGGCATCGCAAACTATATCTAATAAAATAGGTGCCATCTCTGTAAACTCGGATTTAGCAATTGCCTTCTTATTTTGTTTCTGCATCACCTTCCTTAGTGACATGTATTTTGTAGCTTTCTTGGAATAGAAAAGATATATTAGCACATACGGTATTGGGTAACTAATACTGAAAGGTTCTATGAAATGACTTTGGATCGTCAGATGGGTTTAATGATATACTCGATGTTAGCTACCCATAACTTGGAAAATGATTATCCTTCCTCAGGCTGCTAAATATTTATTAACCTATCAATTCATTCATTTTGATATTAAAACAAAATTATTTCACACCTTTTACTGCTCTTAATCACACATCATAGTCTTTAAATGGATACAATATAGCGCTATTAGATGCATAAAGAGAAATGCGATTATGAATATAGCAATATCGCATTTCGTAAATCACTAATGGACATTCTAATGGCATAGCTAAATTCCTTGCAAAGTTTGCGAAGTTCGATTTGTGAAATGACAAGGTGCTATTTATGACGCTATTGCAAAGGGAGATTTGATCACAGATCACAAGTTTTTGAAGATGTTTTAAGACAATCACATGGAAAAGTGTGATTTGCGATTTGCGATACGGTGTTCATCCTTAGTTTGTTTTGCGAGGTTTTGTTAGGTATTTTCTTAGATTTAGTATTATTATCTCTAACCTTAGCTATTGTTCTTCATAAATGGGGGGGTTGTTTCATAGTACAACAATTGGCGATTCACTTGGGAGAACCAGTTATCTCTTAGTAGTTTTCTGAAATTCCTAAAAAACTTTCAAAGTAATTAGAGTTATAGGAATAATGATTACATGAGTTATAAGGTAAACAACATTTCTCCAGAACCATCATTACTTGCTCACTCTACATATTCAATTAATTTACTCTTCTAATGATAAAAATATAAATGTCAGCATCAACCAATAATAAGTTTTAAAGTGATATAGTAGGTGCCTTCTGTAGATTAGTTTTTTGGTGTTTACTCATTTATCACAAATAGAGCCTCTACTTCAAGGAGGCGTTCATAGCCTCGATAGGATTATCTTTTAACCAATAATGATTCATTATCCCGTCTGTAGGAATTTTCAAATTTCAAAATTATATTCACTTGCTTTGAATCTCACTTGGACCTTGTCCCTTTTTCCTTTTTGAATATAATCCTTTTTTTTTGGTTTCTTAAAAGACATTGTCTAGGTGTGGTAACCTAATAATGACAATTCCATTCACTGGTTGTAACTAAACTGAACAAGCTGGATCTTGATGAGACCCCTTGCCTTCTGATCGATGAGATCATTAGTTATTACCCTGTTTTGATATGTCATATTGGTAATATCAGTTTAATTATATCCCTATGATCATGGTAAACAAGCTCGTAATGAGACTTTTTATCTTCTAAGTTTCGTATATTTTAGAATTACACTCTGAGAAAAGAAAATTTTATCATATGGGGTGAATCATTGGCTCTATTAAAAGTTTTGGATGATAATGATACAGTTTTTTAAGATACTCATTTGCAGAAAGTCCTTACTAGGTTAAAGGTTCCTTTGTTGACTAATAACAAAACATTCATACTCTATAAAGACAATAGTTTGTTTGTAGAATAAATGTTATAATAAAGATCAAGTTTTTCCAAAGAAATGAAGTTTATTTTAGTACTCAAATGTCCTAATTATTTCTTTTAACTCTTTTTTACTTATGGAAGCGAAAAAAAGAAATATTATCAAATATTTTATTTTGAAAATCCAAAAGTAAATACTAGTTAACCATTATTTTCCTAAGAATCTTAAAAGAAATATGTTACAAGATTGGAAGAGGTTATCTTCTAAGAAAATAATTTTTTCAAAAGTTTCCCATTAACGGGCAAACAATCCTTCTTACCTGAAAAGTCTTGTAAAAGAAACGTTGATTGTCAAGTTTTTTCAATGATTTGAAAAGGGCCAAGCCATAGTCTTTGGAATTTTGTATGTCTAACTTTTTCCTCGTGTGCCTTGTCCCATTTCAAAACCAAGTCACCTACTTCAAGAGTTTTTTGACTGGAAGAAGTTGTATCAAAAGAAGCTTTGACTAATTGTTGATGATGGAAGTGGGTTGCTTTAGCCTTTTCTTGTTCTTCTTCAAGCTTAAGCATCTGAAACTGTCTAGCCTGGAGAGAAGAAGAATGGTTTTGATCAATGAATTATACTAGGGCAAGAGATGGGATTGCTACGTTTGTGGGAAGAACAACTTCTTTTCCATAAACTAAAGCAAAAGGAGAAGAACCAATAGATGCCTTCTCAGTAATTCTGTCTGCCCATAGAGCAAATGTTAATGCTTTGTGCCAATTCATGTGATTTTGATCAATAGTCCTTTTGATAATTCTAATGAGGTTCTTGTTTGTTGATTCTACTAATCCATTACCTTGTGGATAATAATTGGATTAATATTTCAACTTGAAACCTCGCTTTTGAGCAAATTCTAACATTGTATTTCCAGAAAAGTAAGATGCATCATCAAACATTAAAGCTGAGAGTAAGCCAAGCCTGGTAATTATGTACTGATCAATGAAGTCCGTGATGATTTTTGTATTATATATCTTGAATGGGATAGCTTCTACCCACTTCGTAAAATAATCAGTAGTTGTAAGGATGTACCTATGTTGTTTGGAAGAGTTAGGAACAATCTCACCAATTATTTCTAATCCCCATTGTTTGAATGGTTGTTGAATGTTAACTGGTTGTAAATGGAATGCTGGCTTTCTTTCTCTTCTGGATGTGGTTTGTCAAGTTTTACACTTTCTTGCATATTCATGTGCATCCTTAAATATCGTTGGCCAATATAATCTTGCATGCATGATTTTGTGAGTTGTGGTATTTCCCCCGAAATGTCCGCCAACTGGTCCATCATGTAATTCCTACATGACCTTTCTAGCTTCATGTTTCTCTAGGCATCTTAGCAATACTGAATCATAATTTTTTTTAAACAATACATCATTGACTAGTTCATACTGATTTTATTTAAATCTTAAATCTCACTTTGTTTTATAATTAAGATGCATAGGAGCATATCCATTTTTCAGATAAAATTTCAAATCAACGTATTGTGATTGCATATGATTTAGGCTTACCTTTGATATTTTCACTTCATTACCTTGATCTTCTTTTGTTGGTAATTGGAGGGATCCTGTTAAAATCCTGCAAAAACCATAGCCCCTAACAATTTTATCTGTCCGAATTTCTACATCATATTCTTGAAGCGCAGTAACCCAATTAGCTCTTTTCTCCCCTACTTCTCTTTGGATTAATAATTGTCTTACTGCAGGGTAGGGTACAACTATCTTTGTATGGGCTTTAAGAAGAAAAGGTATGATATGTTTCAAAGTATTAAAAATAGAAATTATTGTTTCTCGATAGCTGAATAATTTAATTCGTCACCTTTCAAGTTAGAACTGAAAAAAGAGATGGGTGCCTTGATACTTTCATCATTCAACTGTGTTAAAATTGTTACATATGATGTATCAGATGAAAAAGTATATAATACAAAAGGTTTGAGAAAGTCTTGGGTTGTTAATGAAGGAGCATTAATAATGTGCTTTTTAATCAACTCAAATGACTCTCTTTCATCCTTGTTCCATCTGAAAACTGTGCTTTTCTGTATCATTGCTTGTAGGGGTAGGACGATTTATGAAAAAAATGGAACAAATATTTTTACAAAATTTATTTGGCCTAGGAATGATTGTATGTTTTCTTTGTTGTGTGGGAGGGGAATCTTTTACATCTCTTGGACTCTATCAGGATCAATGTAAATTCCTTTCTTGGACACTATAAACCCAAGGAGTTTTACTTCTGGGAAAGAAAAATAAGATTTTTGGGATTTAAGGAAATGCCATATTTCTTGCATCTTTCAAAAATTTGTTTCAGGTCACTTAAATGATTGTTCCTATCCTTAGAATAGACTTTGATGTCATCCAAGTAAATAACAACTGACTTATTAATTAGACCTTTAAAGGCAATGTCCATAGCACATTGAAATGTGGCAGCATCATTAATGATTCCGAAAGGAATCTTCTGATAGGCATATGTTCCACACTTGGTCTTGAATGTTGTCTTTAATCTGTCATCTGGATGCACAAGAATTTGATTATATCCTGAGAATCCATCTAGAAAAGACATTAATTGGGAGCCTGCAACTGATTGTAATAGCTGTTCCATAGTAGGCAAGGGAAAATTATCTTTTTGACAAGATTTATTCAATTTTCTAAAAGCAATACAAATCCTAATATCACTATTCTTTTTCCTTACGGGTACCATATTTGATACCCACATAGATTGTCTAACAGGGAAGATTATTTTGGCCTTCAGAAGCTTGTTCAATTTAGATTTGATTTGACTCTCAAGGTTGGGGTGAATTTTTCCAAGCTTTTGTTGAACTAGCTTTTCGTTCGAAGTCATAGGTATGGTATGCTGAATTACAGAGGTATCGTAGGTCTTGAGATCTGCGTAATCCTAGGCAAAGACACCTTTGTATGTTTTTAACAACCTAATGAATGATATTCTTTCTTCAAATGATAGGCCAAGACCTAGGTTGAGATTTTGAGGTTTTTCAATTGACCCTAGGTTTACTACTTCAAATCTCAAAGTAGAACTTTGAGTTTTGGAGTTGGTAATTTTCTTGAACCTATCCTTTAGATCATAGAGATATTCCATCTTAACTATAGACTTTGGGATTGTGTTTTGATCATGATTACGTTTGATTTTTAGATCATGCTCACGTTAATCTATGATCTGTTCTTCCTACGACTCTTCTGATGTAAGGAAATTAACTATATCTGCATCGTTGTTGAATACTCTCCAGTTTCTTACATTATTAGGAATAGATGGCCTAAATATTAACTCTATTAAAAATATATCTGGACTAAAGTCTTCTGAGGATATGAGCTTGGATGCTACATTAGCAAGTCAGTCAGCACTTGTGTTTTGCAGTCTAGGGACTGAAGAAATGTTAAAAGCAGAAAAATGAGAATTCGAATTTTGGGCTAACAATTGATCATGTTTAAGGTGCCCAGAGACACAATGAATTGTATTTCTCACCTGCTTCAGAATTATTTCAGAATCACCAAATACTTGTAGGTATTTGACATTAATATCAATGGATTTATACAATCCTTGGATCAGTGATTCATATTCAACGATATTATTAGTGCACTGGAATTCAAGTCTACAGGCTAACATGGTTTTCTCTCCTTGCAGATTGATCAAAATGCATCCTGTGCCTGCGCTGTCTTCAGATTTAGAACCGTAAAAATAGAGAGACCAGAACAAATAATTATTTGAAACTTTACCTACTAAATTTACACACTTGGAAGCATTTGTTTGTGAAATTTTTTTGATTCGAGAAACTACAACATTATCTAGAAAGGGAGACCTCTGAGCATTAAAGGATCCCAAAAATGACTCAGCTGAGTAATTTCCAATGATATTATTGGTGAAGGAAACATGTTTATTGCTTCCCTCGAGGTTAGCGACTGTATATTTCATGATTTTTTCTCGGTTTTCCCTGATTTGGTTTGGTTTACCATTGTGTGGCAACCACATGTGAAAACAATGAGTTGCAAAATAACCGTGCAATTTTTCAGACCAATCCCTACTGATAATTAAACCATAAAATTGAGGGATATTAGCCACCAAAATATCAATTATTTGGGAAACTTTTGGATTAGAGGAAATCCTAATTGAAGCTGATGTTATTTCCCTAAGTACCTCTACTTTCGTCCTATCTAATTGAACTATGTGCACTGTAGAGTTTTGAGGTGTAATGTTCAATTTGGTGCACACAGTTCTTGGCATAATATTTGAAGAGGCTCTTGAATCAACCACGAAGTTATGAACATTCCTATTGAAAATTTCATAAGTGAGAAGAAATAGAGGAATATGAGAAATAGACCTATCACCAATTAGAACTAGATCTGAAGGACCTACATTGTTTGAGGATGAGGGAGGCTTTCCCATATCATAGGCAGCTTGAGTACCTACAGCAGATGGCAAAGGAGATACGAGAACTACCTTTAACTCTCTTGATATAATTTTTGGTTGTTGCTTGAGTTTAGTGAGCTCGTGTAATGAGATGTTTGCTCTAGTCTTTTTCATGTCCTCGACTATAGTGTATTCCACCATATCTGAGATTACCAATATCTTTGAGGCATTTGGAGGATCTAGAGTAATAAGATCAGTTTGGCTTGTCCTAGATTTCTTAGCTACTGTTTTCTCCTTTACAAGAGTAGCAATTTTTTGTTTTTGATTTGTGATAGACATGTCAGGAGAGTTTTTTATCCTTGTAGTCACTTGCATTTCTCATTCCTCTTCTTTAGTTGGGAGGACGAAATCCCACATTCCATTTAATTCAATTTCTTCTTCTTCTTCAACTTTCTCTTTGTCTAGTGAATCTTCTTCTGCTTCTTGATTGGACTCAGCATTTGAAATGGTGTTTAGGGGTTGTGATCCAAATTTAGAAGAGTTCATTTTGAATGAGCAAAAAGGTTTCTTTGGAGCAGAGGATTCTACGACCCATTTTTTGATTTTGACCATTTCATTTAACATTATTTTTAACACTTTCTGAAGGCCTTCAAGATCGAAAGGGTCCTTTGAAGCTTTCTTCTTAGAGTCATCCTTAAATGTTACTTTCTTTGACTTCCTTTCGTCTGTTTGTGATCTCTTTTCCAAAGCTATAATTCTTCTTTCTACAGATAGGGATTCTTTCATGATATTTACAAGGGTATCCTCATTGGCTCTATCTACAAAAATTGTAATATTAGAAAGAAGAGATGATATATACCATTATATTTGTACATCTACAACAGGTTTAGAGGCAGTTAGGATCTTATTTAGCAACTTGTTAAATCTAGAGTTGAAATCTTTGATCTTTACATCTGGATTAGCTTTCAAATTAGAAAGCTCATTGATTAAGGATGCTATGGTCCTATCATCACCAAACTTCGCAAGAAATACTTCTTTAAAAGTAATCAAGTCTCTAATTGAACCCGTTGGAAGGGAAAAATACCAAGATCCAGCAGATCCTTGGAAAGCATAAGGAAACAGTCTGATTACAACATCTTCATGTGCAACCCCATTAAGATTCATGGCTAACATAAAATTATTTAGATGTTCTTCAGCAGGGAGAGCATCGTCAGGATTGTAATTAGGCAACCATTTTTTTGGGTTTTCTGGGAGTTCATTTGGATTTGAAACTAGGACAACATCGAGAGTTGTCCAAGGTTGAGCAGGTTGATTGGCCATAACTTGAGTTGGAGATTGATAAGATGGGAAGGTCGATCCAAAAGTAGGTATAGATGGTGAAGAACTTAGTACTGGGTTAGTACTACTAATGGTAGTACTAATTGGAGAAGTGGATAGTTGAGAAGTCGTGGATTGAGTAGAAGTGAATGGGGAACTGAATGGATGGAAAGGTGACGTGATATCATTGCTATCTGATTAATATCTTGATGAAGTAACTTTCCTACATCATGGAGGGATGGGGAAATCGAAAGGGGTGACCCCAAGCCTTTCACTTTGTAGTCTAGTCAATACACTAGTTTGTTGTAATAAGGAGGTAACACTTTCTTCATAAGCTTAGGGTCTCTCAAGTTTCTTGGCAGAAATGGATATTCGTTCCAATTTCTATATCAAATAATGGACTTTGGGAGACTCGAGAGTGTAATATGGAGAGGTTGGTTGCCTTACTACTTCAGGAGATGAGGGATATGTTTCTACAACTTTAGACTTCTAATCAGGAGATTCTAACGCAGATCTAGAAGGTGTAGAAATTGAGGAGGGATTTTGACTCTTATGAATGTTTTTTGAATGATATTTAGGTTTATATGCCATTACAAGTTGGAGTCCCTCCTTCTAGTGCCAAAATGTTGCGGCTTTAGAATTTTGTTGTCGAAACATGGGGGATAACCACCTAGTTTGGACCTTAAGACAACTCCTTTTCCATTTAAAGTGGTGGCTCCATTTGAGGATAATTTGACCAGTTTCCCAGTGTGGGTTTTAAGATGAGAGTGGGTGGTTCATGAGTATTTGCAATAGAATAGTGATAATCAAAATTACCTATTCTATAACGCAATTCTCTAACTAACTTATTCTAATATAAACCCTGGTATTCCTGTGTGGTATGCGATCTACAAAGATATCTTCTTAACATGTGATAATAAAGATTAATCACAACTAAATAGATTTGATAACGTATAAAGATAATTCCTTTGACTAAATAGTTAGTCAAAGAAATTTATAAAATATATCGCATATATGATGATTTATATATGAAAATCACAATTTCAGCTACGCATCATACAAAAGTGCAATTAACGCTTAACAGAAACAATAAATCTCACATACAATTCATGAAAGTAAAGTTTTGCCACTAATTAAATGAAAACAGAATCAATCATAGAAGATAATAGTACCATATGTGTGAAGTCCTACTCATTTGACAAATGACATAGATCAACGTCTTTCTTCAAATCAAATTGTCTCCCAAGAATACAATAGTGCATCAACAAAGGAAAGTAGTATGATATCTAAAAGAAATGATCATGTTCCATAATTTCACCAAAGCATTCAAAAGCTTAAAATAGTACATTCTTTGCAAATGTTTTTGATAAAATACTGGACCCTTCTCTGAATGCATGAGAAGGGTATAAATATTATTCTAACTAATGTGAAAAAATAGATTATACAAAATTTGAGGAGGTTTCAAACAACCTTCCTCCTAACTAGTTAACTAACTCCAAAAATAAATAGTGTCTAAATGAACAGAACTAAGAGGATGACTTGATGTCTACTAAATGTCCTTCAAATTGCATATATCGGTCATTGGTTGAATTTGAGGAGGTGCCCCAAAATGTGTCCTGAGCTGTCATGTGAAAATTGCATCGGTGAGAGGTGGCAGCATCCGCTGAGTCATATGAAGAGAACAATTGAGAGTCATAATTTGGTTGTGTGGCTTGATGAGGTACTGCCAATACAAATCCCAGTTGGTCCTGGTCAATTTTGTAATTTCCTGCCTTTTTGTCTCTGCCTTTTCCTACCAACTTTTATACATAGCATTTAAATCGGGCATTTCTTTCAGATTGTCGTCTTTTATTAGGTTGGTGGAAAACAGGGTGTGGTTCACTACCTTAATGATATTATTTAATACGCCAACTGCACTTGCGACTGCTAGCTCAGTCTATTGGACTCTCATGTCCCAATCCATGAAGAGAATGTCTTTATGAGTTTCCTCAATCTCCGGCAGATTGGCTTTCCTTTCATCTTTTTTTCTTGCCATTCGATGAACTCAGAGATTCAGGTGTTTAAATTCTTAAACTCGGTTCTCTAGTCGATTGCCTTATCTGTCAGCTGGTCACTAGTGGTAAAATAAGGGGTAATGTGTGACATCTTTTGGCAAAATTCTCTTGTTGTTTCACCAGAAGGGAATTTAATTCTAGTGCCTCTTTAACAAACTCTTCAGTAGTGGGAACATCCTTGTGACTTTCCATGTCTTCTTACAATTCTTGGAGTTGCATGTTTTTGGCCAATATATTGGCTTCATGACTCATTTTTAGGACCTCCATGTTTTGCTGCAATTGGGTAAGCTGCTCAACCACTTGCCTATTTATGCTTGCCTTCTCTGCTTCGAGCTATTGTGCGAGATGTGCAATCCTCTCCTCTTTTCCCCTTAACAAAGTAGAGACTTCAGTAGCCTTGTCCATATTGGTCGATGCATATGCTCCTGTGAACTGTGATGGTCTAGTCAATTTTTAAACTAGATTGAAAGGAATGTCCTTCCAAACTATCTCCATCGATTCGTTTCCTGGTGGGAACTCGAGTGTGTCTACCCTTTTCCTTTTTCTCTACCTTCTTACTACAGCCTTGTGGAGAGGACTATAAAACACATCAAGGGGAGGTATTTCAGTTACTTTCAAAACTATTTCTGATGTGGGCAGAGCAGGGATAATTTCAGTATGTTGGGACGTTGTTGCTTGTTCCTCCACAGGCTTGGAATTCTCACTAATAGAATTGGGCTCTATATCCTTATGAACATGCAAAGGAGTTTTATACTCCACTATTTCTTAGGTATTTGTCGCTTTGTGAGTGCCTTGCAATTTATGATTAAATTGATCCCACTCCTGCTCCAAGCTACTACCTTTGACCTCTAAATTCATTTCTATAGTTGGGGTGCTCATCACTTGTTTTTCAACTAACTTCTTGCTGGACTCAACTGTGTTATCTGCGTCTTGGGGTTTCCCTGTGTCTAGTGTCTTCTCAATATTTACCTAAGAGTCTACTCGAGAAATAGGACCTTCATTATCAATAGTGACACTTGGTGTAGGCTTATCGTCAAGCTTTAACAAATGCATTGGGATCACTTCGGGCCTTTCATTTCTGAATTCCTGAATTCTTTGAAAATCTTCATGTTTCAGATTTTCCTTTGCCCATTCGAACGCTTGTTCGAAGGATTCAGCCGACTATAACAAGTCTTCAAAATTGTTATCCTCATGGTTGTATTGGTTGAGATTTACTACAGTAGTGATATTATATGTCAATTTTTCTAGATCAAATTGCCTCTTAGGCAATGTATGAAGCCCGAGGGCTTCCATGTGTGCTGACTCCTTAGTAGCATGAACAAAATTTTCTAAAGAAAAATAACCTCACTTGACATGAAAAGAGGGCCATAATGACTTCTTTCTATCTTTGAGAACTTTAGTTAGGCCTTTTCCCACAATCTAGTAGGCAATCTCTCTTTCTAATAATTTATCAGAAACATATAAAGGAAGGACATGTGGATCAATTGTGCTACCAAAAACCCTAATGTAAGTGAACAATTCTTCAACAAAATATTTTCCAACAACAAACAAGTCTGTTGCGGCTTCTTGGGAAAACCTAGGGGCTCTTTGATTGAAAATTATTTGATGTAGGGGAAAAGCAACAACATGAAATATTTTATAGAAGTGAGGTATATAATGCAATTCCCATATTTTTTTATGACTGAGATGGATTCGGTAGGGGTCTTGTAGGGTCCATTTCCAACCCATGGTTGGAAATGTCGTGCAAAAACAAATGGCATCCATAATGTAGGCACTAAAATTAAATGGAGGGAGGTTATATAGAGAGGAGGCTCTCTTTTATCAATATTCGGTAATGGTGGTGGCTAGGTTATCAGAAAGGATGGAGGGTGAATTCATGATGTGGAAATTAACATAGGCATCAATCAGAGGAATCCATTCTGTGAAAAACTTAGTATTATTGGGTAACCCATATAATCTAAATAACATAGTGGTTGCATAGTTGTAAGGGTTTGCCAAAGAGGCTATAGCATACATACCTGATTTGTCTTATTTGAATTTTTTTTCCAGTACTCTCCAACCTTGAATTAGCTTGAAGGGTTCCGATTTCTTCTTTGCAAAGTTGGCCACAGATTCCTTGTCATAGATATCTTGAGGGTCAGGTATGTGGTACAATTTCTTCAAGTACTCTACTATGAACAACCTTATGAGCTCCATTCTTGAATTCTTGAATTTCCTATCTTCAATGATGAGGTTTTTGGTCACCCACCTAATCATATCCGTGTATGGGAAGATTTTAGCTCTTGATCCTATCCTATGAAGGAAAGAATAGGAAGCATCCCTGAATTGAAGTCCGAAAGGCCTTGTTCAGTCAGTTGTTGTTGTCATGAAATTGATTTTAGGATGTTCACCCTCAAGCCTATTGTATATGACCTCCCAAGATGTTGTGCCTCCGGCAACGTTGCAAACTGTATCTGTGAAAATAGGATCCATCTTTGTAAACTCTGATTCAACAATGGTCTGCTTGTTCTATTGCTACATCACCTTCCCTAGTGACATGTCTTTTGTACCTTGCCTGAAATAACAAGATATATTAGCGCAAATGTATTAGTTAATTAAGACTGAAAGCTTCTCTAAAATGACTGCAGATCATGAGAAAGGTTTAATGAGATACTCAATGTTAACTACCCATAGCATGGAAAATGATTATCCTTCCTCGAGCCGCTAAATATTTATTAACCTGTCAATTCGTTCATTTTGATATTAAAACGTAATTATTTCACACATCTTACTACTCTTAATCGCACATTGCAATATTTAAATGGATACAATATAGCGCTATTAGATGCATAAAGTGAAATGCAATTGTGAATATCGAATTTCCCAAATTGCTAATGGACATTCTAATGGCATAGCTAAATTTCTTGTGAAGTTTGCAAAGTGTGAAATGCGATTTGCGAAATGAGAAGGTGTTATTTATCGAGCTATCGTAGCGGGAGATTTTATCATAAGTCGTAAGTTTTTAAAGATGTTTTAATACAGTCACATGGAAAAGTGTGATTTACGATTTGCGATGCAGATTTCATCCTTAGTTCATTTTGCGAGGCTTTGCTAGGTATTTTCTTAGTGTTAGGTATTATTATCCTAAGCCTACAAATTTAAAAGGGTCCCCATTTATATCTCTAACCTTAGCTATTGTTCTTCATAAATGGCGGGGTTGTTTTATAGTACAACAACCCATTAAATATTTCAATTGGCGTGATAAATAAGTCGGTTGATTGCCTTGATTAATGTGTTGGTTTCTTCCCATGGTTAAGTCTCATAGGCTTGATATAGTTTTGGAGGTGGGGGTTGTTAACATGGTTGTTATTTATTTTTATGGAAACAATATTCAATTTTCATCACATTTTCAAGTGGCTAGTCAAAGTTATGGAGTAATTTAAGGTAGTGTTAAAATTTGTGGTCATAATAGAAAAGATTATAGTAAAAGGTTGTTTGGCTTATGTACAAATCACTGCATCAAAGCATATATTCACGTTTTCTAATTTTAAAGTCCAAAGGATTTTGATCCTGTTAGGTTCCTATACCAATAGGTTTCATTTTTCATGATTGACTATGGAAGTGCCAAATATGTTCATCTTTTCATGCTGCAAAGGTTCCATATTTTGTAAAAAAATGAAGAAAATTAAAAAATGAAAAGAGGGTATGTCCTAAAAGAATAATCAAAGGGCAAAAAGAGTAAATTGGTCAGAAAAAACAATAGAAATGAACCTCAAACCAAAAGACCAGGAAAGTAGCCAGTCAAAATGCCACTGCTATCTGATTTGCAAGTTCACAATGTGCAAATATTTTTTCTTATCACACTTGATGGGTGGCCCAACAGTTCAATCTGGACCATTCCATATTTAAATTTGTTGTTGTATAATAGAGAGAATATCTGTCCAAACAGTTCAAGCTTGGCAGATGAGTAGATAGATAAAGAAAATAAGGAGCCCAACTGCTTAATCTGGGCCCTTGGAAGAGATAAGGGTAGATTTAGATAGGAGGGCAGTCAAAAGAAAAGAGTTATATCAGGGTTTACAAGTTCAAAAGCACCCAATCAAAAGGAAGAAAAAATGTTAGGTGTATTAGGCTGGGTAGGTAGTTCGAGGTTGCAGAAACAAGGTTGTGAACTTTTTGTCTTGTCAAGAACGACTCATCTCATCAATGTCATTGGTACCATGGCAAAGTGACTGCAGAACAGTGGAAGCATGACTAATTTCCCCATCATTCCCCCAGAAATATTTTACTAACATCCCTCAAGGACCTTGGGATCTGCCCAATGGCCCTACTTCACTTCATTTTATGAGAAATGCTAAGTTAAACTCTGAGTTTACTTATTTCAAAGAAGCCACATTTCTTGTGTAAAAAGTTTTGTTGCTCCCAACACCCTAAAGCCTAGGTGGTTCACTTTCATGTACCTAGTGCTTCCCTTAATATTCATATTAATACTCTAATTGTATTATATAATTCCCCTTACATCTCCCCCTCCCCTTATTATGTATACAAATACACAAAAAACCCAAAAATATTGTAAATACCCCGCCCCAGCCTAATATGGCTATAAAGTTTCTTTCGGGAGTCATTGGTCCACGTGGGACCAATGACAACCCGCCATTTGTCACCCTGGGATTCGTTAACCTGCGGTTGAATGAATAACCATAGTCGCTACACAAAAAGCATCAGAAATTGATTAATATTTGATTAATCAAATAACCACGTTCATTTAAACTTCAAACCTAAAGTTTTTAACCCCCTCGACATTTTATAATATTAAAATATGGGCGGGTCCACGCGCCATATCGTACCATCACCTACCCTTCCCGTCAACCCTCTGATCCACCCTTGCAGATCCGACAGCCCACGCTGATATCGGAGCCGCCCCTCTGTATGGAAGTTACCTCCGGATAGAAAGCGGTTTTTCTGCCGTACGCAGGGATGTGTGGTCCGTTTCTATTGCATCAGGCCCGCTCTGACAGAAACCGCTCCCGTACCGAAAGCGGTCTGATGCAAACCACTTACCGCTTGTCCTCCCCACCGCCCATGTCATACACCATGCCACCACCCGCGCTACTGTACAGTCAGTCGTGGCCGCCCCGTCACCCATCCACATCAACTGCCACGTTACCCTCCGTACCATGCTACAAGACTAGGTGACCTTATGCTGATGTCAGCACAAAAAGTGCCAAAAGTCCAAAAAACCACAAATTTTCGTTAAAACTCACGAAAGTGATGTTCTTTGTTTGTTTTTATGCAACCAATGGTGAAAGTTTGTGCATGAGAACAACATCCAATCCACCATTGACGTCCCAGTTTTCCACCTAGGCATATTCAACCTGCAAACCCGACCTCCTCGGCTCTACCTACAACTCCATTCCACAGCAAAGTCTCGAATAAACAGGTATTTACCCGGGAATGCCCATAAACCCTATTTTTTCATAAATTCTCTGTAAAAGATCACCGATATAGCTAAATTCAACTCAAAAACATTATCCCCCGCAGGCTCTTGTGCTCTGCCTCACTAAGTAACCATATTTTTGAGCAAAACCTGCCAATTTCTGTGACTCTCTGATAAACTATCCATTAAAGCTTGAAATCCAGCTCCTGTTCGCCTGTAAAACCACCAAAAAACCTGAAAAATCCCCGCTCTCTCCACAGTTTTCAAGCTTCCTTGTTGGAGAACCCTGCATACTCTCTATTCCCGTTGAGTTCTACTCAGCACGGCCACCTTCGCACAGAACTCAAACTGCAAATTTCCTGTCAAAAATGCTACTGTTAGGACTTTGTTTCCTGTTGAAATATAGACCAAATCCAACTATAATCAAAGCCAATCATGGAGGCTCAAGTAGCCCTGAATATTGCACCATTAAATGCACCTTATAAAGAGTTATAGTGGCTGCCTCTTGCTGACAGAGACTATCAAATTGATGATATGGAGGGAGACAAGCCTCACCTTCAGGCTTTCTGTGAAATAAGGAATAACTTCAGAAACAAAGTTGACCTATTTGGAATATGGGAATATAATATGCCTATATATTACCTGCCCTCAGTGAATGTCTTCCCTGACCTCATCCATCAATGTTGTGCTAATTATGAGCCTTCTCAAAGGGCAGTGATGGACCCTGCTGGAAATGTCCTCTTTTACATCACCCCTCAGTCCATAAATGAGATGTTGCAATTCAAGCCAACTCAGCCTCTGGTCCCCCTTTCCATGAAACAATTGTTGAATCAAGCCTCAAAGTTGTCCTCTGTAGAAGTTGACCGAATTGCCAAGCTGTTTATGCCACTAGAGTGTTACTCCAGATTCAAAATCCCCTATCACCATGTTTGGTTTACTGAGGATGGAAAAATGCTCATAGACATGATTTCCTACATCCTGGGATTCAGAACAAGTGAAATTGTGGATGAGACTGTCTTTGCTTTGATGTCCATGTTTACTCCAGGACAGCCCCCTGCTGTCAAGTATGATTATGCCACCTTCATAGCTAACAAAATTCATGAGCAGTTCATGAATTTGGAGAGATAAAGGGTGTTCAAATACACTTCATATATATATCATTTGCTGTTGTATTATCAATCTGATAGTTTCCCGGTTTTCCTTAAAAAATTGGATGCTAGGGGGGGTGAAGGTCTGTAATATTTTGGTCCTCAGTGTTCCATCATGTTAATTTCTCCCCATACACATACTGTGAGTTTATTGACATTTTTATCTATCCGGTCACTTGCTTATTGTCAACGGATCCTCCTCCTCCCAGGCTCACTGCTGAAATGCAGAGGATCCTACATCTCTCAAAGGGATACAACATTGGTGACTGGCACTACTACCAAAACCACACTGTAATAAGGATTTATGGCTGTGAATTAGCCCCTTACAGACTACCAAAATATGTCCCCATGAGACTCTTTTCCTTGCAGTACTATCGGCAGTTCAACAGTGCAGATTTAACTTACTTCTATGGTGCTAGGAAAAAGGCACAGCTTAAAATAAGACATCAATTGGGCCCCTTTATCTTTAATAAAAGGGAAGAAGCATGGAAGGATGCTGATAGTATTCTGAGAGAAAAACTTAAGCTCACATTAAGTTTCCATTGGGCACCATATGACCCCAAACATTTCATAAGCTTTAGAAGAGTTAAAAACAAGCTCACAGGGTATGTGCACCACAGAATCCCTGAAATTGAACAATATGCCAATCAATAGGAATGGGTAGAGGGCACACTAGTGGAAGAACTTACTGAAGAAGAGATAACAGAAAAAGCAATCAAAAACCTTGAAAAATCAGTTGACCTAGAATCTTTTGGACAGGTGTTTTGCACATTGCCTCGACACCTTGGAGAGGGCACATCATCTGCCAAAACTTCCCAACAACCTGCCCAAACAAGTGATCCACCTGTAGGGGCATCTAAAGGAAAAGAGTTGCAGCATTCAGAGCAGCAGGTACAGCATTCCGAGCAACAAGAGACAATGGCAGACTGGCCAGTTTCAACAGATGAACAAAGTCAAGGGCAAGACCCTTCAACACAAGCAAAGGTGACTGAAATCCCTGTGTTACAGACTCCTCTTAATGAGGAAAAGGCCAAGAAAAGGGATAGACAAGAAGAGACACCCACAGGGGCATCTACAGATCAGCAAGGAGAAAAGAGACAAAGATTAAATCCTTATTGAGAAGAAGAATTACCAGAGGGGCCAACTGAACAGCAGTTCCTCCAAGTATGGAAACATCAGCTAGCTCCTTTCAGCCAGAGCAAGAGAGACAACAAGGTGTGGAGGTTACATCCACTAGGCAACAGAGCAGACAGGGTTCTGACATCAAGAAGTCATTCACTGATATCAAGGCCAGAAATGAGCCAGTAAGGTTCTAGCTCTATAACCAATTGCTAAGAATGGCTCCCACTAATCAATAAAGGCTAATGGCAGCCTATGATATCCAAGAAGGGAAAATGACCCTCAGTCATTTCATACCTACAACACAGCAACCACAATCAGCTGCTGACTATATCAAAACCAATCTGGAAGTTCTCTCCAAAGACATCCATCCGATGGACCAGATTGAATTGCACAAACAAACCGGTGACATGGTATATTCTACCTTGGCAGACAAAACATTATTGGCTCATAGATTGCAAAATTCATTGCATAATACTTCTACCCAACCAGAATTAGAGAAAGCCTCCTCAATGGCTAAGGATAATAGAATCAAATCCTTGGAGGAGATTATTATAGAGTTGGGACATGATCCCAAGGATCCTAAGGGCATTCAGGCCTTAATCAAAAAGAAAGAGGAAGACATAGCAGCCCTCAGAAGACAACTCAGGCTGCGAGCTACAATACATCCTCAAATTACAGAGGTGGCACAACAAAAGGAAGAGGAGGATGTCGTTACTTTGCTTATGAGGATGCATAAAATACTGATAGAAACGGAGGGTGCCTTGGAGGCATCACTACAAGGGAGACAGGGAGAGTTGGCCTCTCAGCCAATTCAAACAGCTCACATTTTTACAGCTGCTCCCCCTACGGTCATTACAACAGTCCCTCCTACTGATACAACATCAATAGCAAGTACCTCAACTCCAGCCTCAACTTCATCAACAGTTACAGCAACAACTACAGCAACAGCAAATCAAGAGGCCAGCCTGAGTATGGAGGAGATGATGAAAGAAATAAATGCTCTGGAAGTACAGGTGGCAGAATTGAAAGAGGCCAAGGAAAAGATGGCCAAAATTGAGGTAAGATATGACAAATCAAATATGGATGTAGCAGAGAAGATAAGGGAAGTAAAAACCTTGGAGAAAAGAATAAAGGAGCTGGAGAAGGAGCTTACTCTTGATAAGACTCTAGCTGAAGTCAAGAAAATGTTGTGGGCCAAAATTGGCCAATCCATTACTAACCAATGGCAATCAATTGAAACTATACATGAGCAAATGGAATTGATAGGCTTAGCTCAATTTGAAAATAAAAAGGCTAGAGCATCATTAGGAAATATGCCTGAGCAAGCCAATATAATGATTCAATTTCTGAACACTCATACCAAAGAGCAGTTGGTAGCAATAGGTATCAGGAACAGGATAGATACCATCTTACTAGTGAAAAGGGTGCTAACCCTAAGGAATTTTGTGCAAACTCTGGAAAGAAAATGCCAAGAAATGCAGGCATAGGTAAATGACTTCAGAATAAAGTTTGTAGCATTACAGAGCAGAGGGCTACCCAGTTTATTAACCAGCGCTGGAAGACTACTATCACATGAGCAATATGCCAACAGGGTAAATAACTATGCCTCCAATCAAATTACATCGTCCTCAAGCACCTCAGAAGAAACAGGGCCTCCCTCTGGACAGAGTCTTTATGACAAACTAGAAAATTTGTTCTACATTAAACATGAGATAAACCATATTTTTGAAGTCCAACCCAACTTTTATAGATACACTGAAGCTGATGAAACACTGATAAAGATACAAAGACATCAGTTGCCTACAGAGGATTGGTGGAAAGGAATGCTGGAGACATTCCTCAGGTAATTTTGTTTATTTTTTCTTTCGATCAGCTACAGGTCAGCAAATACAGAGGCACGGTCCACCTATCAAAGGGAAGAGAACAACTAAAAGCATAAATTGAATGGTGACTACAGCTCGTTAACGGAAACTAAACACTGATGACGAGGCTAGGACAGCAAGATAGCAACATAGCAACATCAAGGCAGCAAACGCAGAATGAATGCACAACAACCAGCCGACTCACTCAGCCCAGAAAGTCAAGATACCTCTGAAAAATTGGACAGCTAGCACATTCACATTTACTGCAGCATTTATTTCCCTCATTTAATTCTTCTTAAGAGTTGGTAAAAGAAGTTATGACTTCAGAACTTATCTTCACGATATTTTGTATCTCCCTGTTTATATAAATACCTCCCCATAATATGTATTTGGGGTTGGTGATTTTCTCTCTGGGCTGCGCTGTAAATTTTGAGACTGTTTTAATACAAAAGCTATTGAAGTTCATTGTTGCTGACCGTCTGGATGTGGATTTGATGTTCTGAGACTTGCTACAGAATTCATGTGTCATTCTATGGAACAATAAGTTATTCTAAACTGTCTTTTATGTTTTTTGTGTTTACAAATTTCATGTATGTTCCATAATCTTGTTAACGGAGAAGAAGAATAGCCCAGGATTTGTCTAGATGCACCCTGTGTTCAATCTCTGCCATTAATTATGTTTTCTTCAGAATTAGTCATAAATATGAATTCTTAGTTGCTCATGTTTGCACTGATTCTTTCACTTTAAATATTACCTAGGAATTCTTCATTCCTCCTTGATAATGTTCATGCACTTTCCCTCTGCCAGCATAATGAAAGATTCTTGATTGCCTTTCATTCCCTGACTTCATTCCATTAATTTCAGATTTGAAAATTGTTCCAAAACTGCCTATCTTGCTCTGTAGCATTACCATTTACCCAAGAAACACTTTCAGCAGTACACCATCATTCACTCCATTGCCCAATAGTATAGACTGTTTTGGACTTGCATCCCAGCTCTGCCTGAAATTACCATCCAACAAACTAAAAACAAAACCCTGTACATCATAACTAGACTAAAATACTTCAAAAAAAAGCTAAATTAAAAAGAGAGAGCCCTCTTTGGTTGCATGTACGCTAGAACCTGCAGCTAAAAGATTGGTTAGTGGTTACCTCGGCTGTATTCCCTTCAGGAGGCAGGGAACAACCTGAGTGATAACAGATCCAACTTTGAAGAGTAAGGATAATTAGTGAAATAATTAAAAATCATAAAAACATAAAAATATATATATATATTTAATAAAATATTAAATATAAATACTTTTTAAAAATAAATATTAATTGTTAATTTAATAATATATTGGACAAATATTTTTATTAATTATACTTAAGGGTGTTAATATTAGGAGTATGAGTAGGAAACTTATATATTAACCCAAATAATCATAGCAACATCAAATAACCAAGTTGAGGCTTATAGTTTTTATCAAAGTCTCTTTCTAGCTTCCTCTCTCAATGTTTGCAAAATTCTTTTAGTAGGACATTCTTGAATTTTAATGTATCATCTCTAGTATGCTTCCTGTGCCATGAACATTGGATTTAATATCCTTCTTTAATGAATTTGTTTTTTTATTGCACCGCATTGAAGAATATATAATATTTCATGTCTTTAAGTACAATAACTCTAAGGTATCCCACTTAAAAAATTGTGCTACAACATTGTAACAAGGAGAGCTCTTGGTTAATAATGGAAACCTCTACTACCCAAATTTATGATGAGGAATGTCATGCATCCATGTTCCATCTAGGCACATGTCTATTGGCCACATGTTTAGCATGATCTGAGTGGTTTGAAACAGATGATTCTCTGCATCATAAAATCAATGGGATACGTTGATTTAAGAACTGACATAGAAACCCTCATCATTGGCTTAGCGACTATGTTGAAATTCAAGGGTATAAGGTTCCTACAAGGGGAATGCTTGAGTTCATATGCTTCAAATGGTACTAGTGGAAAGGGGGATTATGTCATAAAGTACTAGAATTTTATGTTACAATGGTGAGTGTAATCATGGTAATAAAATGCGAGTGGAGTTGGAGTTCTCTCCCTCGTGGGGTGGAGCCATGCTAGTTAGAGCCTTTCATGATTCTATAAGTTGTGATAAAGGAGGGGAGAAATAACACTTATTTTAGGATGGTAATTCCTTCATGAGATATGAACCTCACAAAGGAGTTTTAGATAGAGGAAGTACAATGCAATGATTAAATTTTATTTGACATCAAAGAAATAATTAAGTTACACATGTGTAAGCATCATTGGGTGTTATGTGAAGGAATTTGGCTTACTCCAACATCCAGTTATGGTATTTATGATCTCAATTAGGGCATAATTCTTTATTCTTTAGAAGAAAAGCATAAAAAAGGTCCCTAATGGTGATTAAAGAGGTTCTTAAGTACTTAGAGGGACTATGTAGATGTGATTTTCATCAAGGTTTTCTCATTTTCCAGACTAAGTGTCCACAAAGTCAAGCGTTATGATTCACAAGTTTGCTAGAGTGTGCATTCACAATGGCAATGTTGGGTCACATTTCCAAGTTTCAAATGGGACAATATAGGATGCAAGAAGGAGGAGATGAGGACTATGTAGATATCATGTTTCTTAAACATGAATATAATCCACTAGTTTCTTCCTTAGTTGTAATAATGGAGCAAGTTATTGATCACAAAACTCATACCAATAGGATGGAAGATGAATTGAGTTTTATCAGGAATCAAATGGAAGAAATTCAATTGCAACCTACACATAGAAAAAGAGACCCTACTCACTCTCTCGACTCAATGAACATAGAGAACACTAGACTCCTAGACCTCAGTGAACTCATTAGACAAACTATGGAGCTAGACTCTACAAATAAAGACACACAAATCTAAATTTGGTTTTATATCAAATGAATCTTTTTTTTATGTATATAAGATCATCTTGGAAACTATACACATAGGTGTTTTAATCAATTTGTGTTGTATATAGGAAACAATTTTGTCAAATGGTTAGCTCACATTGAAACTGAAGATTTTAAAGTCTAGCATGCCAATTTTTGCTTCTTGGATGCATTGTTGCATGCCTTATGTAGATTTTTAATTTTCATATTTATGATCGACAAAATAAATTATTAAATATACTTATTAAATATTTTAAATGAAATTAAAAAGTAAATAAAGAAAGGAATTCATGTTTTTAAGAATTTATTCTCTTAAAGTATAATTTTAATTAAAAAGTTGAAATATAAAATATAAATATACCTATTAGCACTCCATAGTTTTCTCCAGGCTTAAAGGAGAAAACTCAGAGGTAACCACAAGCCTCGTTTGGTTGATAGACTGGTCTTCGTCAACCTAAGGGGCCTCCCTCACTGAGAAAACTCTAAGATAAAACTTTTGAATATGATCTTTGACAGAGACCAATTCCGAAAATGTTTAATTTTTGGTATGGGGGTGGTAGAGGATTCTAGGAAAAACTAGTGATGTGATCATGACCTCCGTGTTCCAACATGTTGATGTATTTTCCAAACACTTTCATGTACAAAGGCTCAATTAGTACAACTTCAGAATGAACAAAAAATTGTAGTATAGTGAAGATGGCGGTATCAAGACATTCATCAAAAATAGAAAAATAAATGGTATTTCATTATTGAAACTTAGATAAATGACTATCAAGAATAAAATACATAACATTCAAAGGTATACATATTTCATTTGCAATCTGAAATATTTGGTACACCTAGACATGAGCATATGAAATGAATTGAAGTGAAACTATTCCATACACCTTCAAATCAGTATAAGAAGATAACACAATAGGATAAAATATAAAATAAGAATAAATGTTTTCTAAAACATTCATACCATAAGTATCTTTGCAACTCTACTACAATCTCTTCAATATTCAAGAAAATGCATTAATATAGATCACAAGAATAAACTGCAATTGTTTTCCCGAAAATAGTGAAACTAACAACAACCCTTTCGATATGTATTCATCATCTTATATAGTTCATACATCGGATAAGATCATGTCTAAATTCAATGCACATTTGATCCAACAGAGGATCAATCTCAAAACTAAAAGGAGGAAAACGAATGTTTCTCCAAATACTTTTCCTCAAAAGAATAAAACATTAAAGTGTTTTTTGTCTCTAAAAACAAACTTTTTCTACATATAAAACCAACATATCTCTGAACATGATCAACATGAAGTAAAATAGTAAAAAGCACAAAGCTGTTTTTTTAGTATGTAAAAGGTTGCATAGAAGTTGTGCAACATCCAAAACTTTGGGCTTCTGAAACTGGCACATAACAGGCTGCTAAGGAATTGAACTGTTTGTCATATATACTCCATGTCATCCTCTTGAAAACCTAACAAGTGGCTTCCCTCCAACATGTGTGTAGTAGTGTGGGAATGGACTGCGTAACAAATCTTCAACGTTGTTTGCTAAATGCTTTCTAGTCCTGAAAAAATGTCTTTATGCCACTAAATTCCAATATAAAAAATTAAATCCTACTACTATAGCATCAGTAACATTTGAACTTAAAAAAAAGTTAAAACCTAAAGTAATGGTTGATCACCTCCTCTTTCTTTTACTTGAAGATTTGTTGTTGGAAGCCTTGGTGTTGGACGCAATAGGAGTATGTTCATGTTGTTCAATAAGAGATGACATGGTGGGTTTAATTTCAGTCACAAGGTTATTTTATTTCAGGCACCCTTTTAGGAGAAGACATTTCATCTGATACTTCATACTTCTTTACCAATCCCTATGCGTCATCCAAAATTTATTTAATGCTCCTTAACCTTGCTTCCAACACTAAATTCATGAGATATAAACTTTTGCATTTCCTCCTCACATGAATACATCATTTGATGAAATGTTTCCTTCTGTCAAGGGCTTGCGATGCCTCAAGTACATCATTGTCATAGTTTTCAAGAGTAGCCTAGACTGACTTTTTATAACTTTGATTTAGTTGTCTGAACTGGTTTACCTTTTCCTTTCTTTCTTCTAGTTCCTCAAAGCATCTTCTATATCCTTTCCATTGATTAAAGGGAGGTTTCCCAGGAGCTTGATCTACCTACTTCATCTGCTACAAAAATCTAAATTTGGACTTAGAAACCTTAACGGATGGCCCACTAAGCTCCACTACAATTTTCTTAGCCTTCTCTGCAAATGAAACATGCTTCCCTTTTTCTTTAGCAATTGTTTCTAGAGGTGACATCACCTTGTCATCTAATGGTTTGGTTGTCTCCTTTAGGTTCATGTTTCCTCTTCTCAAGAGTGTTTTTTTCACTTGATATTTAGAAAGTTCCTCTTTCAAACCATTTTGGGACCCTCTTTTTCATATTGTATAGCACTTTGTTCAGGTTGTGCTATGTCTTCCTCTTGCTCTTGCTGCATTAATTTAGGTCCCTTCACTTCTTCCTCTTTGCCATGATCTTGCTTATCTCCCTATCTGTCTTCAGAAATGTATACCACTACTTGAGTGGCTACCTCTTCCTCATTCTTTTTAACTCTTCACCTTGTCCTAGGGCTCATTACAAATTGATCCTGAACTGTATTTTCAATCTTCACTTTAACCTTGGTGGGTTTCGTTGATGCTACCTATACCTGTGCTTCCTGGTTTGTCTTCTTATCCTTCATGTTCTATTTCTCAGTCTTCTTACCAAGATTTGTTATGGGTTTTTTGCTTGGATTTACATATTCCTTTTTCATTGATTTTATCTCCTTCACTGAATGGATAACTTCCTTCTTGAGTGTTTCCTGCATTTTATGTTCCTTCTCATCCAATTTTACTGATGAATGCCTAGCTTTAGACAATAAATCTATACTAGAAAGGAAATCCAACCAATTCAATTTCTTCTTTTCAATTACATATTTAACTAAACTCTTGATAGGCGAGAAATGTAATAAAATAGAAGCATGATTATTTTTTTGAATATGTACTTTAACTACCATTCACTCTAAACTTTTAAGTAAAATTTAAGGTAGATTCATAGGTATTCTCTATGTAAAATTCCATAACAACCTCAAATGGTATTGATAAACCCTACTGAATCTGCCTTCACAGGTGAAGTGCCTCTGAATGACTTTCAAAAGATCAACATACTACTACTGAAGGTAAACACTGGGAAAGGTTGAGGAAAACTTGACCAAAATTTTTGGCTTCACAAACTGTTTGAAAGCCAGGGTGTCCAACTCATCTCCCTTAAACCATTTTTCCCCTGCTACAGGGAGATTAGTGGCATTAGTAATAGTTTTTTCAGTCACAAAAATCTCCACATTTCCTAGCTTGACTCTGCCATCTTTAAAATTGCGGGCAAACATACGGGTGAGCCCAGTATGATGTCCTATCTTCTGGACCTTCTGACAAAATGGAATACAACCTGCATTTTCAAAGGTTATCCGAATAGAAGGTGAGGAGTTTATCAAGATCAAGGTGCTAGGCTTGGTGTGCACTAGATCTCCACCTTTCTTACTGACAACAGGAGCCATTTCATCTTGATAGCTAGTAGGTGAAACTCAAATTTGAAAAGGAGATACGCATACATATCATATGATCCAATATTAACAATGGTAACAACATAATTCAACTCAAACATCTGGGTCAAAGAGTTGGTGACAGGGAAGTTTCTAAGGGTAAAATGTAAGAAGGAGAAGTCATAATCACTTATCAACTTATTTCAACCTCTCAACAATCAACAAAATGACAACAATTCATATTTGTGAAAAATGACTGAGAACTTGGAAATGAAACTATATTGTTGGATAAAACAAGGTGTGCGCAATTTTTTCTTCTTTAGCAGAAAATGCACAAAGTTTGGCTGAATTGATTGGGATATAGAATAGTAAAAAGTTAAGAAAGGTCACTGACATCCTACCTCTCCCATCCCTGAGAATAAAGTTGTGCATAGATGAATACCATATTCAAAAAACTTATGATCTTGGCACCCTCTCCACAACAAGAGCGCAACACTCTTAACCTCTATGTAGTAGGAGCACAGAATACTGTGTGAAATTCTCTGCAACCTATCTTGAAAACATGATCTATTCCAAAATTACCTACAGGAAGAATGAATTCATTCACCCATGATTAGAGGAAACGAAAAATAGCAATCTTCTGCAATGATTTGAAAGTAATTCAATAACTTTGATGATGTAATCGAGCTTGATGTTAAATCAACTCTTCACTTAAAAAACACTTCAAAAGAAATTATTTCGAAGTTAGGGATAATGAAAAAATCTAGGGAAATGATGGAAATATGATGAGTGACTCGTATGAAATAGATAGTGACAAGGGTCAATCATCACACACATTGGTGTTTAGGAATGGGAAAATTTATGCCTATGGGTTTATACTTAGGATAAAATGGGAGTGGGGAGGTCGAGGCCTAAAATAAGGAATAAGGATGATATGAATTCTTAGGAATAGGGAAATTTTAGGATAACAAGGGATTATAGGGATGGGAAAAAGGTAAAAATAATGATCTCTAAAGAGGGAAAAAATTGGAACATTAATGACTGTACTGGTTTAACATCATTCCTTTAACTGTAGACATCTTATCAACATTCAACATCCTGACTCAAAAGTTTATTAAACCAACTTTGAATTCTTAGATACCCCTTCCTGTGACTGACTTTAATTACCAAAGAAATGACCAAACTCATCATGAATCTCTAGACAATGATAGGTCAAATTTATGGGAGTGAAAACATTTATGAATTTGACCCCCTCCAAGACAGCAAAAACATAGTTTGAAGGCCTTCAACTAATAGATTAACCTACTATAACATTGGGTCCATTGGGGATGGAAGCCTCCTTATGAGGTGCCAATAACAACACTGCAGACCATAAGCCCATCCATTAGGCAACAGAAACCATGTATAACTATCAAACTGAAAAAATTTACTGATTGACTGACTAAAAATAATAGCTAACTAATAGACTCTTATTGGACAAATTGACTTATTTATGGTAGAAAATCACTGGAATATTGGGGCCTTGTGTTTGGGATTCAAATTCCAATGATAACTACCCACATGCTGAAAATATATACACTAGGTAACCTCTTCTCTCCAATATAACCATTCAAGTAAATGGCTACTTGACTGCATGATGCTCATAGTTGCATTGAACAGGTAGAAAAAATGTAAGACCAACAACCCAAATTTCCACTAAAACTATTAACTACAATCCAAAAATGTAAGAACAACCATTTTCTTTGATGGCCGCAAAAGATTAGCCAAATGATCTTGGAGATCATGAACTCCTTGATTCAGTTGATCCTTCTCAAATTGCAATGCAACAACTTGTTCTTTCCTATAATCTAGATGAGAGACAAGGCTTGTATGTTCTTTAAAATATTCAAATGAGGCAGCTGCATATTGTTGGCTTGTTGGGGCTTGACCCAGGGTCAAAGTTAATTAGCGAAACAAATCCTTGTACTACTGGCCCTTTCAGCAACAGTTCGCGAAGCGCGGACTGAGGTCTCACCCAAAGTAGTATGGGAGTGTGCTAGAACTAGGTTTCTGCACCCTTGAGATGTCTGAGAGGTTCAATTGGTCCATTGCTTGATTTTGCGCGCAGGTTGCTTCACGCACTTTCCCGTCCCTCGTGGCCTGATACACTACCTTTGTGCAGCCCTAACTAGGGGCTATGGAGCCCCTGTGCCACGCTCTACGCTATTACCCAAGATCTTACTTATCTTCTAGTACTATTTACTTACCTTCACCTACTTGAATGTCTTAAGTTATAATTAGTTATACAAAACATTCATACTGAATCGCACAGTAAATATACAATATACTTGCAAATTATATCCAATCATGCATTAAACCAGGAAATGATACACAGAAATGTAGTAAAGCTTCTCTTTATTTATTCTCCCAATGATTACAGACTCGACTTGCCCTGCGCACTCAGCTGTAGGGGTCCGCGCACTCAGCTGCGGACTACTAGGCCTCTGCGCACTTAGCTGCAGAGCCTTCTCCTACTTTATGACCCACAGACACACTTTACACTTCGACTCAATCACTTAGAATTCTCATCTTCTCTATTTCGTTCGTCTTTTTTATACACTTAGAGCCTTGCTCTATTTATAAAATCCCATGGTCCATAGACCATGGGTAGGTCTATCCAACCAACATTACATTACAAAAACTAGGGTGGACAACCCTGTGATTCTATTATAATTTTGCGCCCCGCGCCCGCAATTCGCGGAGTTTTTACAAGAAGATTTGATCAAAACTTGGGCTTTAAGCTCCAAAACATGCCTTGGGGGGATTCCATGCCCAACAGGCCCTCAACACAAACATCGTGACTCGCCCTCAAGTCACTCTGTTAGCACGAAGATCTTTGCGTGGAGTCCCTCCAATTATGCTCGAACTGCGGCAAGGTTAGTAGTGCACTGATCTGCTGCTTGTTGGATATGTTGCATGCATTGTTCCAAGATCCTTGTGTTGGAAGTGCCTCTTTGCATCAGTGCATGTATCCCCTACATGTGTGTGAGATTGCCTTCAATTTCTGTGGTGATGGTGAAGGCATCGTTGATCCAAGGCTGAACGTGTGCTTTCAGGACTACTTCCTTGTGTCGTGCCGCATCCACCTGTTCTTTCAGCGCTTTGTCCTGTTGCATTCGTGCGAGCCTCTAAGTGAGGGCCACTGTCTTCATAGTTCCTTTGATGTTTTCATACTACTATTGGAGTTATCACGCCTCTGTCTCTAAGCGCTGGATGTTGGGGTCCTCTTGCAGATTTGTGAGGACCTCAAATGATTCTTCCAACATGTTGGTGCAGTCTCACATTGCACTGCTAATTTCATCCAATCCCATTGTGATAGCGCTAGCACGCTATTCTCTGACTTTCAGAGGGGTGGATGGTTGTGCCTTTAACTGTAGCTTGACGATCTAAAGTTTCAACTCCAGCTGAATCTTTGTCCTTTTTTCCCTCACCTCACGTACCCCTACTGCTAACCTGTGGATGCGCGCCTCTTCTGGTATGTCTATTGGGATGACCAACTGCTTACCTATACCAGTTGTCGATTATGTGACACCACTTCGTCGTGCTGCAAGCTCAATTGCCCCATATTGATTTTCTACTAGCTGAGGACATGCAGTGCATGGCTCTACCTAGCTCGCAGCTCTGCAATTACCCCATCTTGCAAAACATATAAGGTCTCTCGCGAGAGTGTAGCCATATTGATACTGATACCCTTTAACACATTAACCGTAGGCATGTCAACCTCATTTGTTGTTACTAGTGCCCCTTCTCATAGCACTATGGTAATAGTCACCTGAGTGCGCAACATCTATTCTATTTCCGTTGTTCCAACTGCGAGGTTGGTCAAAAGGGTACTAGCCGGAGGAGGGCGCACCTGCAACTCTCATAGCTATGCTCTGAGGGCCCCAAACATAATCTAGTTCTCCTACATGAAATTTTGGAGGGCCTCGGAGGTGACATCGTAGACTATCTCATCGATGTCATGCAGATCACTCTCGGTTAGGGTGATCGAGTCAATAGACAACTTTGATGCCTTGACCTTCTTGCACGACCATGTCCGCTCGGTTGGGTGTTGGCGCTTCAACTGTGTTGACAAAATTTGTGGGTCCACGCCTCCCTCTTCTTCCTCTACTTTCTGCCCATTTGAAGATAATGTTTGGCCCTCGTGCACCTTCATGGCTACCTCCTGTGTTGTTGCTGTTGTGGCCTTTTCCTGCTCAGTTGTTGTCTGCGCAACATCCCACATCGCCTGCACTTATGTTGCCACTGCTTCCTTGCTTCTCTTTTCTACCAACTATGCGATGTGAAGCTTGGCCTCATCTTTCTTCCTCGATGCCGCTAACTTCTCTATCTCCGTGATGTCCGAAGCGTGCCACTCCAGTGGCCATGTCTTCAAGATGTTAAAGATGACATCATCTATGGCTACAAAGGGTAGCTTCCTCCATTGTTTGGTCGAGTCCTTGCATGCTTTAATGTAAATGATATGGATATCAGCTTTAAATTCCACAAAACTCTTAAGGTTTTTGTAGACAATGGGTGACAACTATGGCTTGTGGTTGATCCCCATTCTAAGGTTCATCTCCATGAACACACATAATTGTTTACTATCGCGAATCCTAGTGGCATCCTTTGTGGCCCAGAGCGAAGCATACTTCACGGCCTCCATAGATCCCTGTCAATTGTGGGGAATTGACTATCCTCAGGTAATTCCGCTACCATGAGCACTATGGATAGTAGAAGCCATGCATAATGGAAGGTTTTTCCCTGTTCCTGAGCTTCACGGAAATTATCCAAAAAATCCTTGTAGAGGAACTTGGACCAGTTAAACTAGACCCCCTTGTTATAGACATTTTTGGGCCCTACAACCCCAAGCATGAAATTTCCATAAACCAAGGGCTCCTAAGTCCCTAAAAGTGTTGTTCTAACCCCTAAAGGAACAAGGTCAACAGATTACAGCTTCTCCCAGAAGTTCTCCATGAGAAACTGCTCAGAATTGGTCAAAACAGGATCATTGCAGCTGCTCCACTGGCTAAGTGCGTTGCATCTCACCCAAATACACTGTGAGGGTGTGTTTCATTTCAAAAGTCCCTTCTGTGGGGTGCGATGGGTGAGAAGTGACAAATGGCAGTGTCATTCCGCGAGGTGGAGAGGCAATGGAAGCTTCTAGAATCTTCTCCTGTGACACTTGCCTCACTGAATTCGACCAAGGATGAGTAAGAGGCCATCAGTCTCCAAGTGGAAGCTAGAACTATCAGAAAGAAGACACTAATCAAATCACAAGCTGACTCATCCCCCTTACAGATATCTATATATGGATCCCTCATCCCAGAGATCCAGAGGCTGGAATTTTGCATATTGTAAGGAATTGTTGTTGGTTTCTTGAGACAAACATCAGATTGTTGGGTGATCTAAGCTTTGTTTGAGGTGAAGAGGGGATTCTTTGCTGGGAGGTTGATGCTGGGTCAGAACAACTGGTTGTAACTCCTCTTGGCTCTTTTCTTGTTTATCAATAAAAGCTATTTGAGTTTTCCTCCATGCTTTTGTATCATTGATGCTTGTTACATTTGTATGGTCAATTTACATCTGATCCTAGATTGTTTATGATTATAGATCCATGTCTTCGTATAGTGCTATGCTTCTGTGATCTTATAGGTACTTTGTGAAGCTAGGCGTACAAGGGAGCAGGTAGCTGAGGACTATCAAAGAAGAGACGGATCAAATCAGGAGATTGGCGCAAGACAGGGGTTGGTCTTTCTATTCCTCTCTATCTATAATTCATAAAGGAAAAACAAAAGTAGCTTTTCTCTGTGTGTTTCTAAGGCAGCTGTCACACCTTAGTGGGATAGAGCAGTTCTAAATAGACACTTTTCCCTGTAACAAATTGGCGACTCCACTGGGGAGCTAATTAGTTTGTTTGTTTATCATTCTTTGTTGTCTATTTCATAAACTTACAAGTAGCATTCGAACTGCATTTGCCATAACAAATGCAAAGTAGACAATTGCTACTTCAATCCATCTACTGGATCTATTTATGATTTAAAAAACTGATTCACAAACTATCTGATTGCCCTTGTGATAGCTCTTAGATCCTCCTTAGATCTACCCCTGATTGTTGCATTACTGATTGTTTTTTGCTCGGCCAAAACCCAAGAACTGAACTGCAAACTGTGACCCGGAACCCGAACAGAGTCTCATTTCTGGCCCAGCACAGGTACTGTTCAGAGATTCTGAATTTCAGCGCACTTCCTGAGTGGACAACCTGCGCTGCATTTCAGATTCTCTGTGTTACAGGTGCGCTGATCAGACTAGCCTTGTGCAGTTGTGGCTTCTGTGATTCATTCTTTCCAGTTCTATTCCTGAATTTTGCTGCCTGTGATCAGTATATGTCTGTTTAAAACCCCTTTTCCTTACTGTTATTACGCCTCCTTTGTACAAAAGAACTGTAGATGTTTTTGTGTGTTTGTTGAGTCATTTACAATTCTCCTTTGCAAAAGTAGCATAATCGTACTGTCGCCCTCTGATTTGAAACTGTCGCAAGTGTCAATTTCAATCGTAGGAAAAAGTTTAATTACTGTTGATGGTCGATTATCCTGTTACTATTGCTTTTGGTCTGAATTTGTAATTTTCTAGTGTCGAGAACAAGTATTCATTTCAAAATCATAAGGTGTTGTAATCGTCTCCATTTTTTGATTTCGAAAAGAAACTTGTTGATATTTGTCGCTTGAAAGGAATTCAGATTTGTGCATCAACTTTCTTTTTAGCATTCATATACTAAGAAAGTCGAAAAAAAATACATGCATGTGCATTTGCATATAGACAGTCTGATTGGCTTGATTTAGGAAAGTGCATTTAGAGTGTGCTCTTTGCTCTTTGTGAAAATATTATGTCTTTCTTTTCCATAGTAGCTAGGATTTTCATTGCATAAAGGAGATAAAAAGTTTGTTTATCATCTTAGATTTCATTTTAGGAATTACATCTACATCTCATGGTGAACCCGAAAGGCAAACTTCATAAAAAAGATCAACTTAAAATAAATTCAATGAATCTAACAACGCTTTGGAACTTAATGCACAACATTTAGAAGTCTAGGCTAGAGACGTATTCCGGCATCGTAAAGCCTGGTAACTGTTGTTCTCACTGATGGTTGGGTGATTCCTCCACTTTGAGATGATAAGTGCCAGTACAGACTTCTGCTCCCACGTACCGTCAAGTATATTTTGGGAGACCCCAATAGGCTTAATCCTTTATCCATAGGAAGCCGTGTCTGCGGCCCTATCGATCGCAATGCACTGAACACAGCATTCGGGAAGATTGACGCCGTACCATAAAAAGTATTCTGCAGTTTTGCGATTGGTTTGGTAATCCCTCTACCTAGATTTCCAGAGCAGTCCCTTTCATTCCTTTTCAGACTCCTTAACAGAAAAGATCCATCTGAGCACTTGCCACTTCAGGCTCATTAAAAATCGAAGGAGACTAGAGTCATCTTTTGTTTTTTCTCGACTCTTAAAAATTGAAAAAACAAGTTCTGTCAAAGCGTCTAAAATTCATTTAATTCGGAAACATACTTCCCCTTTATTTTAGTTGATCAAGTAATCCAAAATCGTGGAAGAAAGTCAATTGAAACCCCATCGTTCGCGGAGGCTTACGAGTCAACCGTCTTTGTCTCCAGAATCGAAGCCAGTACGGACAAAGCGAACTCGTTTAACCGATTCCAAATCTCCTGTTAAAGTTAGAACAAGTGTTCCAACAACATCAGAGACTCTGGTTACTCCAAACATTGTTGGAATCCCTGCCTCTACAGAAGAATTTCAACAGCCACAGAAGGATAGTGGTACTGATCCTAGTCTGAGAGTAAACACTTGTGTTACCGAACCAGTTCCATTTTCAACCGGTTCGGAGAGTCATGCTCTTCAAACATCTGTCGCTTCCGATTCCATACCTTCTTCGGCACCAGAAATATTCTACAGACCTGACGGTCTTCTCCTTCCACCTGGTTTGATTGCCATAGAAGAAATTGTGGAAGATCCTCCAACGAGTACTCCATCGCAATTTGGAGTCTGGATCACTCTATATCTTTCTTCATCAGAAGTTAGTCTACCACCAGCGGAAGCTCCTGTAGAATCGCCAGGTAATCTTTTGGATAGACTACAAATGTCTGAACAACCATCAACATCTAGGACTGTGTCGTCTGACACAGCGACGACAGAACTCCCTACTGTCACTCCGACAATGTTCGCCAGTATACCATCTGTCCCGACTAGCTCTCAACCACTAGAAGGAGCCCACTCAGGGGCCATTTTGACAGTATGGTCTGTTCCTGTTTGTTCATCCAGAATAATATCCAGAAACTCTTATGTTGAGTCTCAACAAATTGATCCATTTGGAGGTCAATTTGGGCAGTCCAGCCCCCAAGGGCAAACAATTCCCTTGAGTTCTGGATTACCACCGTATGGTGGGCAGTATACCCTTTCATTATCCCCTCCGGAGGATATCCATACGGGAGTTCACAACAACATTCGGGTTATACTGGAATTACCTCAAGTGGTTGGGTACCTATACTACCTCAACAACCAAGAGTTGTATACTCGATGCAACAATGCTTACCTACATCAAATATCCCAACTACGCTAGCTATTGTGACGGTGTTGCAATTTCAAGCGCTGCCTATTGTATGCCAACCTCAGGCTTCTCAGGTTGTAATGCAACAGCCCCTTGACCCTACGACTCAACCACAATCACCGACTGGTGGAATGACACAGGTTCAGACGGGTACAATTACCCCTCATCTTGGTCAAACTGTTAGTATCGGGCAACAACACATGACTTCACAACCATGGCTAGTGCAATACCAACAACCGCAATTCCAACAAGTATACCAAGGTTCAGAGCAACAAATCTTTGCTAATAGTGGACAGCCGTACATTCAAAACGGTCAAAATCAACCATTTTACAATGGTCATGCCCACCAACCTTACCAAAGTTACCAGCATCAAATGCATTATGCCGGTATGCAAAGACCAACTGCTCAGGCAATCCCATCTTATCCCGGGCATGCTTCACCTAACCTGAATCAACAGTTACCCTTTATGGCAACTTTAGAGTTACCTGATTTAAATAGGTTAACAAACGATCCAATCTCTTACGCCCCTTGGTGGCCAGCGATTCCGCATAAACCTCCATCAGATATTCCTAAATTTAATGGAAATCCAGGTGAAGATCCATCAAATCACGTGATGACCTTTCATCTATGGTGTTCATCAAACAACCTAAATTATGATTCGATAAGACTTCGCCTCTTTCAAAGGACGTTAACGGGTCCGGCGGCAAAATGGTACATCGAATTGCCTAGAGCTTCGTTCGACAACCTCAGTACCTTAGCCACAACCTTTTTAACCCATTTTCAGTTACCAATAAGGTACGAAACGGGAACAGAACTTATTACCAATTTCAAACAGACAACGACCACTCACATATCTGATCATATACATGAGTGGCGACGTCGTCGTAGAATGGTAAAAACGTATGTCCCCGATCAGCTCTTAGCTGAATGGTTTATAGTGTCATCACTACCTTCCATCACGGAAGATGTGGCAAAGGGGGGAGTCGTAACAGAAGAGCAAGTTATCGCTCGTGCGCAATATCTGGACTTGATTTACACTTAGTCTGGCACGCTCTACGATAAAATACCTGACGCCCCTAGACCGGAATTCTCAATTCCTCCTCCTCCTAAATCGAATAATGACTCTCATGCCGGCAATGGCGTGATTGGAACAACAGACACGAAATCGACAAAGGCTACATCCAAAAAGGCCCGTAAGATTTCAAGTCAAAATGCAAAATATGAACTTCTTGCTTTGGAAGTAAATGCCGTATCAACAGATAAAGGCAAAGAAACCAAACAACTAGGGAGCAAGAAGAAAGGCAAAGGGAAAAAGAAGAAACAGGAGGAATCATCACCTGAAAAATCTTCTTCAAACCCTCCTGGAGATAGGAAACCAAAAAATCCATGCTTTATATGCGATGAGAATCATTGGACCGCAAATTGTCCACACAGGGCTGAGCTTAAGAAATTCTTCAAGGATTTGAAAACCTCTGCAGCGTTAACTGATCCGTTTCCAAATCCAGGAACAAATCTGGTTGAAAGTGGAAATGCTTCCCCGTCTCAAGTGCTAATGTTGTCGGTTTCAAAACAGCAAAATGATGCTTTGATATCGACAAGGAACAAAGATTATGGGAATCCACAGTTGTCGAACAACAAGGATAAAGATCAACCTAGTAGTTCGACAACAACTTCGACAGAAGTTGTGCCACCCATCATTCCTGAATTGACAATAAAACCGCGAAAAGGAGTAGTACACAAGTCGACATTTAATCCCCGCGCTAGAGCAGCACAGCATTATAATATAGTGGAAGATTTGGCCCAATTGCCATCCGCTATGTCGACTCTTGAAGTACTACAGAATTGCCCATCCCAAAGGCAGGCTTTATTATCAGCCATTGGTGGGATAGACCCAAAGGATTCCAATCATGTATCCTTCGACCATAAAGGATACGATCCTCAATTACCAGCTCAACTAGCTTTCCTTGTTCAAGTGAAAGCCCTCAACAAAACTGTTCATTGAACAATTATTGATGAGGGAGCATCTACATGCATTATGTCGATGAGTTGCTGGAAAAATTTAGGATCTCCAACCTTGTCGCGATCTTTGACGACATTAAAAGCATTCGACGGAAGGACATATACCCCATATGGTATCCTAAGTACCTTGAAAGTTGAACTAGGAGGGAAAACGGTAGAAATAGATGTTGAAGTCATCGATGGAAATGTTGATTACAACATCCTACTAGGAAGACCATGGATATATGCTATGGCGGCTGTTGTGTCGACCTATTTTAGGAAGATTGCATTTCCCTTTCAAGGAGGGATTACAATCGTCGATCAACAAAACTTCCTCCCCAATGGTTCTCAAGTTACAGGAAGCATTCCCATGATCCATGGAAGCCCCCATTCACTTCAAAATATCGGAGTAGGCCTACTAAAAGATCCTGTACTAATGGGAAATTTCGCCCTTCCACCTCCAATCAACCTGGTGGAAGTAGCGTCGATAGGAACTGCAATATGATATCTTCTAAGAAGATCTCAGAAAACGATATCGACATGGATCATGCAATGGTTTTTCCCCCAAGCCCAATGGAAGTATTGTAGCAATCAATGTTCCCAGCATGGGAGGCAAACCCAAATCAACGCTCATCAAGTGTTTGGATAGATAGGTCTAAAGAATATGGTACCCCTTCAGATCCTTGGTCGCGAGTGCATGTCACCGACGAAGGAATTGTCCAATCAATGGTAATTGAAGGGGCACCATGGAATGATTCCCACCATCGTTCCCTTCTTTCGGATTGTGGAGAAGATACTCAAGATGACCTTTATCATCCTTCAGTCTTTGATTTCCTATCAAATACTGTAAACACGGTGGATTTCGAGCGAAACTTGTCCAAAATTGAAGAGACTATCACCATAAATATATCGACCAAAACAGATGTTGTAGAGAATATTTATGTTGGCAAATTTTGTTCTCCTTTAGAACTGGAAATATATAACGCTCTTTTTCGCGAATTCAGAGATGTCTTTGCTTGGTCATACAGTGAAATGCCAGGCATTAACTCGAGTATCGTTGAACACGAAATTAAGATGTATCCAGATGTCAAACCAGTACGACAACGGCTAAGGCAGGTGCACCCCAAGAAAGCCGCTGCCATTAAGGCAGAAGTTGAAAAACTTCTCCATGCTGGTTTCATCTACCCGGTTCCTCTAACCGATTTCGTATTGAATATTGTCCCTGTTATAAAAAAACAAGGAAAAATTAGAGTGTGCATCGATTATAGGGATGTAAATCAAGCTTGTCCAAAAGACAACTACCCTACACCCTTCATTGACCAGATAATTGATGAATGCGTCGGATGCGAAATCTTTTCATTCATGGATGGATTCTCTGGGTATAATCAAATAAATATCCGCCCACAGGACCAGTCAAAGACTGCATTTATTTGTCTCTGGGGCACATGCGCATATCGAAAATTACCCTTTGGTTTGAAGAACGCAGGGGCGACGTTTCAGAGGGCAATGAATTATGCCTTCCATGACATCAAAAACATCGTTCAACCATACCTCGACGACCTTTTGGCTCATTCGCAAAAGCGGACTGATCACCCGCAGCATTTAAGAGCGATATTTCTACGTTGCCGACACTACAAGATACGACTCAATCCACACAAATGTGTATTTTGCGTCAGTTCTGGTCGTTTACTTGGCTTTGTAGTCTCGAAGGACGAGATTTGTCTCGACCCATGTAAGGTCTAGGCAATCATAAATTTTCCTCCACCTTCGAATTTGCTTCAGATTCAGAAACTCCAAGGGAAAGCAAACTTTCTGAGGAGGTTCATTCCAAATTACGCCGAACTTGCTAAAGGTTATACACGTCTTTTGAAAAACGAAGTGCCCTTTGTCTGGGATCAGGTTGCACAAGCTTCCTTTGATGCTTTAAAAGAATCACTAACAAAAGCATCATTAATGTGCGCTCCTGATTATCAAAAAGATTTTAATCTGTATCTGGCTGTAGCGGATACGACCATCGCAATGGTTTTAGTTCAAGAAGTCGATGGAATTGAACATCCTATATATTATTTAAGTAAAAACTTAAATGATACAGAAAGCAAATATTCTTACATTGAAAAGCTAGCACTTGCAGCTGTTCAAGCGATACAGAGATTTCGACACTATGTCCTCTTTCGGAAAATTATCATTATGTCAGATTGCAACCCCATGACATATATTGTCGCGACAGTTGCTGGGGGGAAAATATTCAAAATGGATAGCAATCCTACCAGAGTTTGATCTAAAATTTGTAAAATCCAAGTCGAAGAAAGCTCTAGTCTTCGTAGAATTATTGTGCGATCTCCCATCGTCGTCCAACGATGAAACATCCGAAGAAACAATCGTGGACGAAAGTTTGTTTCTGATATCTTCAAGCAATGAGTGGTATGGAGATATAATAATTTATCTCCAAACCCAAAAATACAGGCCAAACACCTTCCACTCCGAACAAAAATGTATTCGATACCGAGAAAAAGACTACATGATCGTCGGTGATACACTTTACCGTCGTGGTATCGATACAGTTCTGAGAAGGTGCCTCACCCATGAGGAGGCTGAAAAAGTCCTGAATGATTGTCATTTAGGCGCGTGTGGGGGGCATCAATCTGGATATGCTACAGCACAAAAAATCTTACGAGCAGGATACTTCTGGCCAACAATGTTCAAAGATTGCATAACCGCAGTCAGAAGTTGCCATGCTTGTCAAATTTTCGATAGCAAAACCAGAAAAGCACCCGCACCTCTACAGCCAATAGTGGCTGTTGGGCCATTTGCCAAATGGGGCATAGATTTCATGACATGTAACCCCACCTCGACCCTGGGGGCATGGGTATATCATAGTCGCGGTTGACTATTTTACCAAATGGGCCGAGGCGATGCCTACATTAGATAATACTGGTGAAACAGCTGCCCTCTTCTTTTTCAATCATGTAGTCACTAGATTTGGCGTACCACAGGCTATAGTCACAGATCATGGATCGCATTTCCACAATCACATGATGGTCGAATTAGCTGCCAAACTAGGGTTGTCTCATGACAACTCTACTCCATATTATCCGCAAGCCAACAGACAAGTTGAAGCAATAAACAAGGTCCTAAAGCGCATGCTGCAAAGGATGATGGGAGTTCATAAAAGAAGATGGCACCTAATCCTATACTCAGCTTTGTGGGCTTACCGAACATCGGTAAGGAATGCAACCGGGTTTACACCTTTCCAACTGGTATATGGCCTGGAAGCAGTCTTACCAATCCAGTGCGAAATCTCGTCTCTCAAACTCGCAATTGATCTCCTCCCTGGAACTTCAGAAGAAGAAGCTTGTTTCTTGGAATTAATCCAATTGGATGAAACCCGTCGTGATGCCGCTTTGGCTAACGAAGCCCATAAGAAACAACTCAAGGCGCAGTTCGACAAAAATGTCAAACCCCGTGTCTTCTTAGAAGGTGACTTGGTCTTGCTTTACGACCAAGAATCCGATAAATTGGGAGCAGGTAAATTTAAGTCTTTATGGATGGGCCCCTATATTGTTAAACGAGTGTTAGCAAAAGGACCCTACGAGTTAATGGATTATGATGGAATTCCACTGGCGCAACCTCGTAATGGGTTGTACCTCAAGCGTTACTATGCATAATGGTAACCTGTATGCTTTTGTTTTCACTAAAGTGTTTATTTTGGTCAAGTAATCCACCTTTTACATTTGTTGCAGATGTCAAACCTATTGGAGTCATGTGTTGGATATGCCGATGGAGCGAGTCATAGTTCGCGGAACCTATCTTCCGCAGCCTAGGCTATTTTTGATCCAAGCGGCGAGTTAGTAAGTTTCAGAGGGGTATGTATTGGTCGAACAACAAATAACATCACTGAATATAGCGCATTGATAGAACTTCTCTCTGATGCCATCACACATGGTATACGCCGACTAATTGTCAGGCTAGACTCACAACTCGTAATACTACAACTCACGGGTATATATTCCATCCGAAACCCAGCTATTTATCGCATGTTCCTAAGGGTTAAGATTTTGGAAAGACAATTTGATTTTATTCAATATCAACATATTTCTAGAAACTTAAACACATTAACTGACTCATTAGCAAATTATGTGTTAGATAGACATTTGCAACATTTATAAAAAGAAACATACCATCAATGTTTGCATTTGGATCAGGTAACTTAACCAAAATAAAACTCCGAAAATCAAAAATATATATATATAACTGTTTATGGTTTACACATAATGTTCTGTAACCAAGACAAAATCGGTCAAGTGACCCAAAAACTCAAAATGCTAGGGGGCACCCTAGTCTAATGATGCTCGTGATAGCAAGTCATAGCCTGTGCGATCATGCGTAAGAGACGAGTCCATCGTCTTGGCACGCCAGTAGTATGCCGCTGTAACCTCAAAGGTAGCTCGTCAGTCCTCACATCTGGAATACCAAGAGTGAGACCCTCAACCTGCTCCTGTAACGCTGTGAGAGTCTCGGCCACATCGAGGTCACGAAGGATAGCCCTTCCAACAGCCTCTCCTGCTGGGGCGGCAACTGGTACTCTCAGGCGAACTACAGGACGAACAGGACCAACATCTGCATGTCCACATGAGTTTGATTAAAGTCTTGATAGAATAAAGCACAAGGACATTATAAATGAAAAACGATAAACAAGAATATGGTCAAAGATTTTACCAATGGCACCCCACTGTTCACCATCCGGCAGTACTAAATCTGGATCACCCCGGAAATCCATGCCCGCATATAGATACTAGGAATAAACCATCTCCTGACGATCAAACCACCTGAGGAAGGTATCAGAAAATGAAATCTGAGACTGACTGGCATGCCTAGACATATGGTAAACCCATCTCTGCATACGTGGTTTAGTAGGTGAAGGTAAATCGAGTGCAATATACTGCGGCTGCATCAGTGGTATCTTCTCCAAGGCAAAGGCGGTCAAAATAGAACCATACCCAAAGTTCTTCAACCTCCCACTCTTTATCTTGGTCAACCGTTCTTTCATCACAAGAAGTACTGCGTCGCACCAGTTGAACACCTTCGGTTGGAGGCATTCCAAGGCATACTGCATATAAGATCAGTTGGCTACATGAAGAGCCGCACCACCGGCCATCCTACCAAAAGTAAACAGAATAGTCCTGAGGGACCTGTCAGTGACATCACGGATGATGATCTTACCGTCTTTACTCGGCTGAGATCCTTCTCTGCAGTACCGGCGAACATAATCTCTCACAGAGTTGCCTCCTCGGGCCGAACATGATAAAGAGATGGGGGCACCCTGCCTCGACAAGCCAGTCAAGAAATAGATGTCTACTACAGTCAAGGGGATAGATTTTCCCCTGATCTGGAAAACCTGGTTGGTAGGATTCCAAGCATCGAGCAAATACTGCAGTAAGTTGATCTGTTGTCTCATGCTATAAATGCGGAAAAACTTCAGCAAGCCACAATTCCGCAGTGCATTTACTGTAACTGGATCATGTAGGGCAAGCATGTCCTCTTCTTCATGCTCACGTTCTTGCCATGTAATGGTCATCTTACTCCAAAGATCTATGAAAACCAAACAAGAGAATAGTTAGATCCTGATTTTGGTAAGAAACTGGAAAAATTTCAATCAAAAATTGTGCACAGAATTCCTTCTCTGCGCCCATCGCACCTACAACAGTGCTCTGGGTGCATTGCATGTCAGATGCCCTTCAGACTGGCCAACATTCAATGCACCTTTTGATACACAAAGGGTGCACTGAAGGCAGAACAAGTTTTTCAAACCCCAGAGGCTCAGAAAAACTAGGAATCAAGCTCAGAATGAAAAATGGAAACCATGAAATGAAAGAACTCAGGTTTAGCTCCTACTTGGTCCAGACGGCGCCGAGAATCGTCCACAGAATCTCCCAAAATCAGCTGATGAAAATCAAAGGGGGAAAGCACCTCCAAAGCTCCAACAAACCAAAGTTCAAATGAAATGGTAAAATGAGAGGTAAAAACACTTTTTCATTACTTTTTACGTAGTTCAAAGTAAAATATTAGTGTTCTAACTCGTTTTCAAACATATATTGTTCATTTCTGACTAGCTTGTTGATGCATTTGAAAATACAGTGCAACCTTTGAAAGAACAAAGCTATTTATGGTAAAATCAAAAAAGGGGCCATTCAATTGAGAAGTTTTAGCACATAGTTCAAGCTTGTTAAAAAATAAACATAAGACATGAGCAAATGTTTCCCCTCGTGTTTAAGCTCGTTAAAAAATGAATTATTCCCTGGTAAATAACCATTGTGAATGTAGTACTTCAGCCATTAAAGCCTTGGTCGTGTTTGCACCGTCACCTCCACTTTTTCATTGGCCGATCATTCACCTCCATTTGATTGTTTACCCATTTTGAGGAACAGTTGCGAAGAGTGATTTCACTAGCCATCCTTGTGACACTGCCGTGATTGGAAAATTCCAAACCTTACCTGGAATCAGTTGCTACCCGTTTTATCACTCGTTCCTCAAAAGACGAGTCTCCTTTAAGCTCTTTTCAACTGACTCGTAAAATATGAAAAGATTGCCGAGCCATTGGCCTCTCCAGCTCGTTAAAGGGACAAGAAGTGCCATCCCTCCTCTAGATTTTAATCTTTTTGGACCTGAGGGATTATTACACAAAAAGATCAAGCGCTTGTTTTGTTCGGCTCGTTAAAAGTATCGAAAATCCATCCCTTCTGTATTGTTTTATACTTTTTCGGACTTAAGGGATTAGATGACGAAAACTAAATTTTGGAGTTACCTTTATGTTCCTTTTCAGACTCTCTAAAATTGAAAAGGACCGAGTTATCTTTGTCATTAAACTCGTTAAAAATATTAATAGTGAAAAACTTGTCTATAGACGAGAACGAGTTTCACTATCGCTAGGCTCGTTAAAACATAGCGATGGGTTTGCCCGAAGGGAAAATTATAGAACAAGCATATGTTATCCTCCTCAAGCTTGACAAAAATAAAGACGTACTGGTCAGCAATGACTGGGGAAAATTGGGAAGAAAACTTAAAGAAACTTTGTTGTTAGCAAGTTTCTCTTGAACATGACACTTCCACTCCGTGTCCGAATCAGGTTGGGTTGTTTCATTCACCGGTCACATCACCATGGTCACGCCATACCATCCACATTTGGGGTTAATGCTACCAATCCATCACATCAGTGTCGCCGATATGTTCAAGAGAAGTCATTCAGAGAATTCACCCGTGTCTCACCCACTACCATACATTATAATCCATTCTTTCATGACCGCCACCCTGAATCTTATATCACCAGATCGTTTTCACCGCCATTAAAATCATTTGCTCCATTCCATGTCATTGATGTGGGATTCATTAAGGCCCTCCTGTGACGGATCACTTCTTGTTGACATCAGCTCATTATCCAAGAAGTTGATCTAGGAACACCCCATTTAGTACTTTGAAGCTTGCATACCTCAATGGCAAGTTTCTCACTTCCGGCGACAAGTTTACATCAATGGCCTTCGACCGAAAGATTTTGCGTGGTGTTCGATGCCAAGTCCTTTATTCACACCACATGAATTATACTGCAGTACCTTGAGGGTCATTATCATTATCGGTGATTCCTCTCGCGCTTGTTAACAGTTTACATAATTGACTGGTAATCAAGCGACGTCTTTCCATGTTCGACTTCAGAACATTTCTCACATGGATCGACTTGTACTTCGAGTGAAGATCGGACGAGATTGAATACCCCGGATCTGGTTTCATCCATCCGGGCTGCGATATATATTCAGGGAAATAAAGACATTAAATGTACATCATTGCTACACAGATAATCATCCACTCAAAAGGATGATGGCTCTATCAGAATCATCAGTCTACACTCAGACGATTGTCTGTCCTATGTACATAAAAATGAATTTATAAAGCTGAGCATGGGAATGCCCGCCTCAGCTAGATCATGAAAATAGTATGAAGATAATGTATTGTATTGTATCTTATTACAAGTCTCCTCCCAGCATTGAAAGAACTTCGGATCCTCATAATAAAGCATTTCACCCGACACCAAAAGATTAATGGCCTCATACTTTAGGGGGCAACTGTTATAGACATTTTTTGGCCCTACAACCCCAAGCATGAAATGTCCATAAACCAAGGGCTCCTAAGTCCCTAAAAGTGTTGTTCTAACCCCTAAAGGAACAAGGTCAATAGATTACAGCTTCTCCCAGAAGTTCTCCATGAGAAACTGCTCAAAATTGGTCAAAACAGGATCATTGCAGCTGCTCCACTGGCTAAGTGCGTTGCATCTCACCCAAATACACTGTGAGGGTGCGTTGCATTTCAAAAGTCCCTTCTGTGGGGTGCGATGGATGAGAAGCGACAAATGGCAGTGTCATTCCACGAGGTGGAGAGGCAATGGAAGCTTCCAGAATCTTCTCCTGTGACACTTGCCTCACTGAATTCGACCAAGGATGAGTAAGAGGCCATCAGTCTCCAAGTGGAAGCTAGAACTATCAGAGAGAAGACACTAATCAAATCACAAGCTGACTCATCCCCCTTATAGATATCTATATATGCATCCCTCATCCCAGAGATCCAGAGGCTGGAATTTTGCATATTGTAAGGAATTGTTGTTGGTTTCTTGAGACAAACATCAGATTGTTGGGTGATCTAAGCTTTGTTTGAGGTGAAGAGGGGCTTCTTTGCTGAGAGGTTGATGCTGGGTCAGAACAACTGGTTGTAACTCCTCCTGGCTCTTTTCTTGTTTATCAATAAAAGCTATTTGAGTTTTCCTCCATGCTTTTGTATCATTGATGCTTGTTACATTTGTATAGTCAATTTACATCTAATCCTAGATTGTTTATGATTATAGATCCATGTCTTTGTATAGTGCTATGCTTATGTGATCTTACAGGTACTTTGCGAAGCTGGGCGTACAAGGGAGCAGGTAGCTGAGGACTATCAAAGAAGAGAGGGATCAAATCAGGAGATTGGCGCAAGACAGAGGTTGGTCTTTCTGTTCCTCTCTATCTATAATTCATAAAGGAAAAAAAAAAGTAGCTTTTCTCTGTTTGTTTCTAAGGCAGCTATCACACCTTAGTGTGATAGAGCAGTTCTAAATAGACACTTTTCCCTGTAACACCCCTCCATGCACTGCTCAGCCAATGCTACCACCAGTGCAAGTACCTCGCCTATGCTGCACATGCGCATAACCTTACCAACCTTATTTGGGTTGTCACTTTCACTACTTTGTCATTGATTCTGGATATGGCGTAGCCCCTTTTCTTCTTTTCTAGCTTGTACTTTTTCTTCATGGCCTCCGAGATGACCAAGTCATTGCTCTCCCCTTTCGAGATGTTCATGGGGTCTTCCCCTTTGCATGGAAGCCAGGAAATGTAGTGAATCAAGTCTGTCGTGATGGGGATGGGCTCCTCCAGCCACAAACACCCATCATGCACTAGGAAACGTAGCTACCTAATGACGAAAATGGTTATTGGGGCACAATGGAAATGCGAAACCCAGAGCAAGTTTAGTAGCCCAACCTTTTCCACTCTGTGCAACCACTTTTGCAGCTCTAATTCTACAACCCTTACCATGGTGTTCTACTTGGGCTTCATGAGGTGCGATGTATCAAGGTGAGGGAACTTCTTGTTGTCAGCAAGGTCCCAATATTCAAATTTTAAGCTTAACACCCGTCCCAGGTGCATGCCCTCAAAAATAATTTTGTCTGGGAGGAGCGAAGTCTGGAGCGAGCTCTTGGTCTGGTCAAGGTCCTTTGGTACTTTAGCCTTCCCTTTTCGCGGGGGGACATATGTAGGTAGCTTTATCAGGGGTGTGCAAGACCAGTTTCCTCCTCCATGCCTTCATCCTCATCTTCTGTGATGATCAGATCCTCCAGGTATCCTTCTTCTTCATCAATCTCTATGGTGACATCTTTCCCCTTCTCCTCCATTGACAACTTGGTATGCAGCGGGTTCCATGGGGACACACGTATGGGAACCATCGCTTGTTTGTCCTTCTTGGGTCTCAGCATGTGTCGTGATTTTGGGATTTCTGCCACAATCCAGACACCTTCTGGACCATCCCCCCATAGTCAAGGACTATGTGGCCTCTTTAGCAGTCATTTCTGTTATCTCCACAACGTCCTCATCTATTTCCGTCATGTCTGTCCCAAAACATAGCACTCGCGAACTTAGGGGATCAATCAACGCTCGACACACAACAATCAGGGTGCTTCTCAATAGCTCAATTCGCAAATGACCAAGTGTTGTTTGCTGGGTAGCCCCTTGTAATTTATAGTGCTTTTTGAATTTGAATTTGACCATCCCCCCCAAATCTGATTCATTAATGCTCTCTTGGTGGCAGATTTCCCTAAATCTTGCCCATAAATCACGTCTTTAATATCTGTCGCCCACTTCATTTGGACTTAAGTCAAGCATCCCATCATGAATAGTGACTTCAACAGTGACTTTCTTGCTAGCCTATGTGGCTACATAACCCCCCATGTGCGGTCGCGGACCTTGTGAATCTGTGCTTCTACGCACAGCTTCAATATCATGCAGCTCCCAGGCAAAATAGTTTATAGTCTCGTGCTTCCTTTCAATTTCCTGGTGCACTAAGACTATACTTCCTTCGGCTAGTTAGGTGGTTGCGCCACCCATGTAAAGTTTCATCCTGTCATCCATCATGTTTCCTAGAAAATACCCACCTTTTATTGTTATGGTCGGCATCGCACACTTTACCATATGAAACGCACTATCTTGGTTAATTCACTTAGTAATGTGCAGTCCAAGCCAAGGCATCAGACTGATCAATTCATGGCGATAGGCCTTAAACCTATCATCATGATTATATACATCCTGCCTTATCACCCTGGTCTTTTTGCCGAGAAAATCTTCCTTTATCTCACCCTATAGCTTCTTGACTTCCGCATCCACCAGAGCATTTTCTTCCTTAATCATACCCTTTCTTCTTCAAGTTCTTGGAGCCTAGAATTTCTTTGTTGGATTTCTACTTCCAAGGTTCCACGAACCATCGTATCTACCAGTGCTATCATGAAAAGTCTAAGCTCTCCAGGTACTATAGGGCTTATAGCAGTTGCTTCATACTCCAGCCTTTCAGTGCCTGCGTGGTCAGGTTCTTGCACGCAGTCCTATAAGCCCATAAAACTGCTGGTATGTGCAGGCCCTAGTCAGTTCGCTTCGCATTATGGACCTTCTTCAACGCTTCGCGTACTTTGATAAATGCTTCTATGTGGATATTCTTCTACGCACTTGGTCTTTCCATACTTTGTGGTCCCAACTGGAGGGGTTGTTTGCACCATTGCCTTACCTGCACCTACTTATTGATTGTGTCTCCTACAGTGAGGACGATGTGCATTCATGCAGGTTTCACACCATATGCCTGTATCCATCTGGATAGGGAAGGTTCATTCGACAATCTTGTCTATTAATCGCATCGAAGGCTTCTCAAATTGCATGTGCATCATCCTTCTTCATTTGTGCCAGTCCTCAAAACTTCTTTTGTGTGTACCCCACCATCTTGCAGGCGTAGCTCACATTACCCATTTTAGAGCATCGAAGCACTGTTGTTCTAGTACTTCTCTTTCAAATTTGTTCAGGAAGTCATCCACCTCACTTAACCAATCATACATAGGCAGATCTCTTACCTCTATTGCTACACAGTGCAGCAACCTTGTCATCATGTTACAATTGAGCATGGTTACCTTGTGTAACCAGTTCTGCCATCGTTCTATCTCCTCATCAGAATTTGATGTGCAAGAGCTTTCGCGCTCCCATGAGATTCGTTGTCCGCAATTATTTACCTAGTCTTGCTCCTGTGCTATTGTCTTGTAGATGCAATCCATATCATTGTCACTATCATAGTTTCACATTGGCTCTGTCTAGCGTGATCCTTCTATAGGGTCTAAAGGTACCACTATGCACAGTGAATTTTTCTCAAAGATCATCTTGTGCTTCTTCAGATTTATCACTCCATTCATGTCAGCGACCTAATCTATTCCCAATAGCGTGGGGTAGGGATTTTTGTCATCAACAATCTCTATCACTTCGAAATATGCTAGCGCACTTGCTCCTTCGATATCTACTATGATTCCCTGTAATCTCCCCATACGTAGGATCTTTTGCTGGTTCCACATCCGTAGTTGGATAGGAGACCATTGCACTGCAGGCCTACCCATGCACTCCAATGTCTACTTAGGTAGGATGTTCACATCTGATCCTAGATCCATAATCACTTGGCCCATCTCATATTCCCCAATCTATGTGGTCAATCTCATTTCACTTCCTATTCACCTCGAGTGCTTCCCGAGCTTCTGGAGTATGCGCGGTTCTCATGGTGTGGTCACAGTGCATCTAGTTATGAGTTCTTGCATCTTGTTTATAGCCTTGCTATTGCGCAACAGCTTCATGTATGTCTCCAAGAATGTAGTGAGAATCGATGGGTCCATTTCCGGCTCTATTATGTCTTTACCTCCTGAAGTGCAGGCATCAATGAAGCTCCTCTTATCTTCCATGAAGTTCTTTGTAGTATGCTCCAAATCAAATTTTGGTTCCTTCTTTGGAGCCTTGCTGTTATAGAGATTTTTGTGCCTTACAGCTCTGAGCATGAAATGTCCATAAACCAAGGGATCCAAAGTCCCTAAAAGTGTTGTTCCTGCCCCTAAACAAGGATAATTTTAGGGGCGAATGTTCGTCCTTTGGCGAAATTAAGGGGTTTTAAATTTTTAGTGGGCGAATATTTTGTGTCATAGTACATTTTTACAAATCACCTCAAATAGCCCACCTTATTTTAAGGGAGAGGGTAAAAAAGGTAAATTTAGCCCTTGAAATTAGGACTTACAACCTTCCATTCGCCCATTTTCAAGAATAGGTTTTATTTAAGTGAATCCTATGGGCCAAATACCATATTTATAAAAGAGGTATGGTAAATTAATAAAAATATAAATAAATGAGAGGTATGGTAAATAAATAAAAGCGTCTTTTTATACTTACTCAAAAGATATGGTAAATAAATAAAAATATAAATAAACTAGACGTATCGTAAATAAATAAAACCTCTTTTTATATTTAGTCCATAATCCTCGTTCTATTTATGAAGGCTCAAGAAAGAGGTTTTATTTAAGTGAATCCTATGGGCCAAATACCATATTTGTAAAAGAGGTATGGTAAATTAATAAAAATATAAATAAATGAGAGGTATGGTAAACAAATAAAACATTTTTTTTATATTTACTCCATAAGTCACCTTATATTTACGAACACTCAAAAAATGGGTTATATTTAGGTGAAACCTATGGCCAAAATACTATGGGACAAATACCATGGACTAGATTGTTATTAATATCATGCAAAAAACCATTATTAACCCATGGGACAAATACTATGGGACAAATACCATGGACTAGATAATCATCCTACCAAAAGGATGATGGCTCCATCAGAATCATTAGTCTACCATCAGACGATTATCTGTCCTATGTACATGAAAATGAATTTATAAAGTTGAGCATGGGAATGCCCGCCTCAGCTAGATCATGAAAACAGTATGAAGATAATGTATTGTATTGTATCTTATTACAGGTCTCCTCCCAGCATTGAAAGAACTTCAGATCCTCCTAATAAAGCATTTCACCCGATAAACGGCCTCATACTTTAGGGGGCAACTGTTATAGACATTTTTGTGCCTTACAGCTCTGAGCATGAAATGTCCATAAACCAAGGGATCCAAAGTCCCTAAAAGTGTTGTTCCTGCCCCTAAAGAAACAAGGTCAGCAAACTACAGCTTCTCCCAGAAGTTCTCCACCAGAAACTACTCAGAATCAGTCAAATCAAGATCATTTCAGTGGCTCCACTAGCCACCTGCGTTGCATAGCACCCCAGTACAGTAGCTAGGTGCGTTGCAATGCAACTAAATGCACTACCAGGGTGTGCTGAGCGGGAAATGACAAATGGCAGTGCCATTCCGCGAGGTGTAAAGACAATGGAAGCTTCCAGAATCTTCCTCCATGACACTTGCCTCACTGAGTTCGACCAGGGATGAGTAAGAGGCTCTCAGCCTCCAAGTGGAAGCAAGAACTGATAGAGAGAAAGGAAACTAGTCAGATGACAAGATGACTCATCCTCTTTGCAAACATCTATATATGGATCCCTCATCCCAGAGATCCAGAGGCTGGAATTTTTTACTTTAAAGAGAATTGATGTTGGTTTTTGGATTGAGATTAGAGTATTGGGTGATTTATGCTTTGTTGGAGGTGAAGAAGGGATTCCTTTGCTGGGAGGTTGATGCTGGATCGGGACTCACTTGGTTGTATCTCCTCCTGGATCTTCTTGTTATATCAATAAAACTATTTGAGTTTCTCCTACATGCTTGTGTATCTTTGATGTATGATTGCATTAGTATGTTTAGCTTAAATCTAATCCTAAGCTATTTATGAATATAAATCCATGTCTTTGTGTAGTTTTCCTCTTCTGTGATCTTGCAGGAACTTGGTGAAGCTGGGCAAGAGAGGGAGCAGGTAGCTGGAAGCTGTCAAAGAGGAGAGAGAGTGGATCAAAGGACTAGCGCAAGACACAGGTTGGTTCATCCCATTCCTCTTCATTTACAATTCATAAAGAAGAATACAAGAATAGTTTTCTCTGTTTGTTGCTAAGGCACTGTCACACCTTAGGTGGATAGGGTCGTCCTGAATAGGCACTTTTCCCCACAACAAAATGGCGACTCCGCTGGGGAGATTGTCTAATTAGTTTATTTGTGTTTCTCTTGTTGTTTGTCTCATAGATTTAGAAGTAGCAATCGAACTGCATTTGCCATTTTCAAATGCAAAGTAGACAACTGCTACTTCAATCCACTCACTGGATTTGTCTATGATTTGAACAATGGATTCACAAATGATCTGATTGCCCATTGTGATAGCTCTTAGTCCTCCTTTAACCCTTTGTGATAGCTCTTAGTCCTCCTTTAAATCATCCCTCTGATTGTACCTTACTGA